>JAQMYJ010000040.1:10647549-10674793 GCA_030014305.1 Clarias laeviceps | reverse complement strand
AAAGCAGGACAGCAGAACTCTCTCCATAACTTCACTCACTCACTCATCTTCTATATCGCTTTAACTTGTATTCAGGGTCACGGGTACCTGGAGCCTATTCCATGAGACTTAGGGCACAAGGCAGGGTACACCCTGAACTTCAAATTATTTAAAATACTGGCAAAAAAAAAAAGAAAAGAAAAAGAAAAATTTGCAAAATTAAATTTATAAAACATGGTTTTATTAAATATGGTTATGTGCAATACAGAGTGAGTACCCCAGCTTAAAAAGATATAAGAGCAGTTTTAAATTAAGTCCAGTAAGAAAATATACTATCAGAAGAGACACAGGATGACAGTAATGTTGAGATGTGTTCAGGGGATTTGGAACATGTAACACTTTGTGCTTCAGAGTTTTGAATTAGTTGAAGCTGAAGTTTTTGGCAATACCAGGCAGAATATCCGTACACTAGTCAATGTCTGATGTAAGCAAAAAAAGTTGTTTTACAGCAGTGCCTAGTCTGGAAATGTTAAAAATGTAAGATTAGTGCTTTGTAGGTAATTGGGAAAAAATATCCTCATCATGACCAAGGACCTCATTAGTATGCATTACATCCCACAAGCAGACAACAAAAAATGATTCTCAGATTTTAAATGTCATTTTATTATTATTATTATTATTATTATTATAATAATGATAATATTAATAATAATTATTATACTTTTTGTACCAAAAAAATACAAATGTTGGATTAAAAATGTGAGATTAAAAACCAAGAGGGCTTATTGTGACATTTCTTTAGTTTAAGACTTTAGTTTAAGACTGATAAGATCTCACATATACCCTAACAGTACAGAATGAATTATAGTTGAAATAGTGTTTATTTAGGTCCAATTGGAGTCAAGTGTAAAATCAACCCTGTGGATTTTACTATGTACATATACAGCGCTGAAATAAAAAAAGAGATGGATGGTCACAATCCATCAAGCAAAGCTGAGCTGTTTGCTTTTTTGCAAAAAGAGTGGTATAAAGTTACCCACAGTAATGTGAAAAACTGGTGAAGAGCATGCCAAAACGCATGAAAGCTGTAATTGCAAATCAGGGTTATTCCATCAAATGAACATAGTAGACGCTCAAACCGAGACACTAGTACTGAGAGGGACTATTATGAAGCACGCAGACATGACAGCTATCATGATCACAGTCCTAGAAGGTCACATGAACGGGGACAACGTGTTACAGCCCAGACTTGCTGGAACGTTCTTCTCGTCTGGACCACGGTCAGAGCAATATGTCGTCAGGCAACTACTCAACTAAACGGCAGAATTGTCGGTCTCCAAGTCCTCCAAGTTCGTTTTCAGTCTCCTTCAAATGGTCATCAGCGTCAGGGAAACTACCGGTAGTTGACAACAAGGGCCAATTGCCAACTATTATTGACACCAGGCCCACTGGTAACATAGGTGAACCTCACATGACTTCAGAAATTATTCCGGGTGTCACACAAAATGTCTCGATTATAATTGAAGACGCATTTGTTCAGGCTTTTGTTGATACTGGTGCTGATGTTTCTCTTATAAGTGAAGATTTCACAATGTCTTCTTCCACTTTATGTCAAAGACCCTTGTTTATACCTCTAACATCTTTTCGACTAATTACTTTTTCAACTAATGTTACTTTGGGAAATCATACAGTGTCACATTTATTTCAACTGATCAGAAATTGCTCAAAAGCAGTTGTACTTGGCTGGGACTTTTTGTCTATGCACAAAATTGTGGGTAACAATATGTCTTTTCGGCTAGGTGAGGACTCCATACCGTTTGCAAGTGTAAACCAACATAACCTTAAACTTGTGGATGTTACTGTGTCAACCACTACAATTTTCCCTGCTCTGTCACAGGCTTTAATTTCTGCAAAACTGGTATCATATCATGCAGGTTTGCAGCCAAATGGCTATACAGCTATCTGTGGCACAGCAAATTTACTAACATCGTTTTCTGATGTTTTCAGTCAGCATGCTCGGGATTATGGTAGAACTGGTTTGGTCACCACAAAATCAGGACTTAAGATGACACTCCAATTTCCCAACGAGCATACAGGACTTCTCTTGCTCTTAAGGCAGAAATTCACTGTCAGGTCGAAATGCTCAAAGCACGGAATATACTAGAGAATAATGATAGTTCCTGGTCGAGCCCAGTGGTAATGGTGAGGAAAAAAGACAATACTTACCGTTTTTGTATTGATTATCGCAAATTGAACTTTGTGACCATCACTGATGTACATCCATTACCTAGGGTGGATGATAGTCTTGATGCTTTATCAGGGTCTCAGTACTTTTCTACAATGGATATGTCTTCAGGTTACTGGCAGATAGAACTAGACCCAGAGGACAGAAAAAAGACTGCCTTTACCACTGGAGATTGACTTATCATTTTAAGTTCATGCCTATGGGCCAAAAGAATAGTCCAGTCACATTCCAAAGACTGATGGAATTAGTCCTTAGAGGTTTGCATTGGACGAAATGCGTCATTTATTTAGATGACATCATCTGTATGGGGAATGATTTTGAGGATCACATGCAAAACCTTACAGACATTTTAACTAGGTTTAGGAAAGCCGGTCTTAAGCTAAATCCTAAAAAATTTCAGTTTGGCAAAGCATCAGTAAAGTATATGGCTCATGTTGTCTCGAAGGATGGGTTGGCTCTTGACCCAGCTTATAGTCTAAATGTAAAACATCGACCAATTCCGAAATCACCTACTGAGATACATGCATTTTTGGGCTTATGCAGTTATTATAGGCGATTTGTTCGAGATTATGCCTTTAAAGCTCAACCATTAAACAGATTGACTCACAAAGATGTCCGTATTGAATGGACCGAAGCCTGTTCAGCTAACATCCCCCTGGTCATGGCATTCCCTAACTTTGAACAGCCATTTACACTGAGTACAAATGCATCTAACTCAGCTCTTGGTGCTATTCTGTCTCAAATTCAAAATTGCAAAGAGCGGGTTGTTGCGTACGCTAGTCAAGTACTTCTACCAAATGAAAAAGAACTCTGGGCGTTAGTATTTTCGTCACTATTTAAGCAACTGCCCTTTTACAGTTGTCACAGATCACAAACCTCTTGTCGGGTTGAGGAAATTGAACTTTGATGTTGATCCCACGGGACGTAGAGGTCAGTGGGCTATGGAGCTGGATCCCTATGAATGGGTGATCATTCACAAAGATGGGAAGAGGGATTTGAATGCTGATGCCATGTCTCGAATCCCTATAGTTTCTTCTGCAACACCGAAACCCCTGACACAGACGGTATCAAGTCAAACAGATGATTTGTCTGTGATCTTCCAGACGGGTGGTTCTATAAGTGATAACAGTACAAAGAGTCATCCTGGGGTGGAGTCACAAATTGGTGTAACCCAGTGTGAAACCAATAACATTACTTCTGAGCCTTCTGTGAATGTACTGTGTACGTCATTGGGAGGTGAAGGAAAAGACCTGCTTGTTATCAAAAAACAGATCCTCTCCTTTCACAGGATTATAGTTGGGTTGAAAAACAAGAGAAACCTAACCTTACACATGTTAGGGGGAAATTAAGGCAGTTTTGGTGGCAAGTTCCACATATGCTATTAAAGGAGAGAGTACTTTGTTATACAGTGTGTGCTGCCCCAGGTAAACCTCAAATGTATCAGGTGGTAATTCTGGAGATTCTCATTCAGGATACTTTACATTACTTGCATGGTGATCCATGTGCTGGACACTACAGTGCTGAACGCACACTTAAAAGAGCCCAGAGATTGTGTTTTTGGCCAGGAATGACAACTGCCGTAGAACGGTATTGTGAGTTATGTGAAGCTTGTGAGTCTCAGGAAAATGCCTGTTCCTCATTGTGGGGCACCGCTCCAGTCTATTAGTGCTATGAGACCTTTCCAGTTTGTGTGCACTTATATCACTGATTTGCCAGTCACATCCAACCAAATCCAGCAACCTGGATGAGCTGGGGCTCGAATCGCTGACCTTCCAATCAGTAACCTAGTCACCCACAGCCTTAACCAGTTGAGCCACCACTGCTAAAACACCATTTTGCTTCATAAATTTTACCCAAATGGTGGTAACATGAGCTGTAAATAATAATCCCATTATAACTTTTCATATGGACCTGTGAAGGACTGTTATACCATATAATTATTAACTTTTCAAGTCAGAATACACATTTTAACATACTCATTCTAATATATTATATACATCATGCACAGTCTTGGAGGATGTTAATTTTTAATGTAACTAATTACATTACAAAATTACTTTCATTAAAAAGTAATCAGTTACATTACAGCGTTGCCTTCTGCTAAAAGTATGTAGTTAGAGTACTTTTCTATTGCAGAAAATTAAAACTCCTTTGTGATTCCTCATGCATGTTGTTTTAGACCATGTAAGACCTTTATAATTATTCTACCATCATCACTCTGCAAAGTTTGGCCCATAATCTGTTAACAACTAACAGCAGGAATAACAGAGGGGGGCGGGTTATCGGGGGAAGTGGCGGGGGTTGTAGGACGCACACACACACTAACGGAATCACTGCTGTCTGGATCACGGATTACATAAATTGTCAGAATAACGGATTACATTTTTGAAAATATAACTAAATAACTGAGTACTCAAACAGCTCAGACTCCCACTGTAGTAATAGCTACTTTACATGGATATACATCTAAATTTATATTTATATCATTTGGCAGATGCCCTTATCCAGAGCAGCTTACATCAGTGCTATGTCATTATGTCTCTATTAATAACCACATCCTTTACTGGTTCACTTCGCTACTGACCATAAGTATTATCAGTCTAAAAGCCTGTGGTTAAGGTGTTGATGTTGTTGTCACTGTTGTTAATTAAGCACTTCAAAAACTTTTGAAGTTTGAAGACGGCCACCTACGGACACACAGGAACTAAAAATACAGGAAGTTTATTCCACCACATAGGTGCTAGAACAGAAAACAGTCTTGGTGCATGCTTATAGCATACGCTCCCAATAATTTTAGGCTAATAAACAAATGACAAAAATATGTCATTTAACGATGCAAAATATATAATCATGTTAAATCTTTCAGCAAAGAGATATGTATTTAATATTTTTGTTAGGAGTCTTTACATTTAGTGCTTTGTGACTATAAAATATATTTTTTTAAATGTATGAGGTCCTGTAAATAACAAATTGTAATTGTTGGTCTGTTCCTGTGATATATGAGAAATAAAATAATTTGAGACATCCTGTTAACGGAAAATAATCACCCTCAAAAGTCACCCCAAGTCATGAGGCCCACACTGAATTCATGGTGAATTTAATTACTTTTTTATGAGTTTATTAAAGTCTTTTACATTCAAAAGCATTTATGGTACAACCAAGGGCCTTTGAACTAGAATAAGATATACAAATATAATAAATACATAAAATAAATAAAATATATAATAATATAAGATAATTTTTTTTTTAAGTAATGCATGAGTAAACATTCTTTAATGCATTCACAATCAGTTTACAGTTTTCTGATGAGCTCTAACAAATTTCTTTTCTTTTTTTTTGCATATCCTTTTGTATTTATCAGATAACAACCAGAGCAACAAAGTGAGCAACAATATGGAAAGCAGAATAAAAAACACTAACGACTATACTAAACTAAGCACCGGCAAACCTTCAGTGTACCTACTGAATCTGAAGGACACAGGAAGAGACAATGTTTGCATAAAAGAATTTGGATGTCCTAATTTCACTAAACCAAATAAAACAATAATGCTCCTGGGTGCCACTGGCTCTGGAAAGACCACTCTCATTAATGGAATGATTAACTACATACTGGGAGTAGAGTGGAGTGATACATGCAGACTGAAACTGATAGATGAGCAGACCAATAAAACGCAAGCTGAGAGCCAGACTTCAGATGTTACAGCATATCGGCTTCACCATCAAAATGACTTCCAAGTTCCCTATTCACTCACTATCATAGACACACCAGGGTTTGGAGACACGAGAGGAATCACACAAGACAAAGAGATCACTGAGAAAATCAGAAAGTTTTTTTCTGTGAAAGACGGCATTCTTGGTCTTGATGCTGTCTGTTTTGTGGTACAGTCAGCTTTAGCTCGACTAACTCAAACCCAGAAATACATTTTTGAAGCTATTCTTTCAATATTTGGAAAGGACATTGCAAACAATATCACCATCATGATCACCTTTGCTGATGGGCAGAAACCTCCTGTACTAGAAGCCATTAAAGCTGCTGATATCCCTTGTGTAAAAAAGGAAGATGGAACATTCCTTCATTTCAAATTCAACAATTCTGCACTTTTTGCACAGACTGAAGAGGTGGATGGTGATGATGCTGATGAGAACTTTGATAAAATGTTCTGGAAAATGGGAAAAGCAAGCATGAAACGATTCTTTACTCACCTGGGGAAAATGGAGACAAAAAGTCTTCAGCTCACAAAAGAAGTTCTGTCTGAACGTAAACAACTGGAGGCCGTAGTAGCTGGAGTGCAGCCACTCATTCAAACCGGTCTGAAAAAACTTGACGAAATAAAAATGACAGCAGCAGCACTGGAACAGAACCAGAATGTTATCAAGGAAAATGAAAATTTTGAATATGAGGTTGAAGTACCAAAAATGAGGAAGATTGTACTCGAAAGGGGGACTTTTGTAACAAATTGCCTTGGCTGCAACTTCACGTGCCATTATCCATGTATGATTGCAAAAGATGAAGATAAACATGGTTGTGCATCAATGAAAAATGGAGGCTGTACTGTCTGTCCTGGTCGATGCATCTGGAATGTGCATCACAACATGCCATACAGACTTGAAACTGAAACTGTAAAAGAGAAAAGGACATATGCAAATCTGAAAAAGCAATATGAAGAGGCTTTGGGGGAGAAGGTGACAATAGAGAAAATTATCGTCCACTTGGAGAAGGAATACTACGATGTACAAGAACAAGTATTGCAGTTAAATGATCAACTTGCTATAAGCCTGACACGTCTGAAGGAAATTGCCCTTCGCCCAGATCCCCTGTCCACACCAGATTACATTGAACTACTGATCGAGTCTGAGAAGCAAACAGCCAAAGAAGGATACTTAAAACGCATTGCTGAGCTGGAGGAGCTGAAAAAACGTGCTTTGATTTTGCAGAAGGTGGAGAGAGGAGAACCACTTACTGCACATGAGAAGGGTCTGAGAGCAAGGCAAAAAATTGGGCAGAGATTAAAAGGCATGTATAACAATATGATAACTTGGTATTCAAATTTGGGAAACTAGAAAAAGAAGCATACCATTGCTGTGCTAGAATACTGTTGTATCTGAGAGTACAATTACATAAACAAATTACATTTTACAAAGAACATTATCCACCTTTTTATTTGTTGGAATGTACTTGGATCTTAAATCCTGGTTAAATAGTAAAGTGAAAACATTAGGCAATTAAAGACACTTAAGCATTTTCTTAATTTTCATTACACTTAATACTTTTGTTTTTAGGATTAAAGTATAGCACAGTGTCTGCAGCAAGTTCTAAATGTAAATGATAAATGAAAAAATAATAATAATAGCTACTGCATTCTTAAGATCAGTTGCATGTTTTGCTAATTAAATATATTTTCATTGTCTTCTTATTATTCAAAATATACAAAAGAATTGTAATTATTCAATAAATCCTACTTTAATCAATACATTTTCTCCATTTCTGTTTTACTTTTCATTGTACTGTATTTTATATATGACTTACTTTTTGATCCTGGAAAGGTCATGCAAAAAGTCCCACAACAAGGTTTAATGCAGCCTACTGTAAAGCTGTTGTTAGTTTATGTAATTATTAATTCTTTTTTATACTGTACATGGTGTAAACTGCATGTTATTTTGGCCAGCTAACAAATGATCAATAACTCTACTGATATCTATCTAGTCATACAAAATAATACCATACCATAATATTGTAAGTGACATCATAATATAAATTAAATGAAGAGTTAATTTCTAGTCAGTTTACCTTTTCACACTCTCTCTCTCTCTCTCTCACATACACACACACAGGAACCCACAAGTAGATAATATAAATTACATTATTCATGTATCCAATTAATTAACAATTGTTTGTTTGACATATCCAATCACATGTGCCTTCACTCTTAACCTCTGTCTGGACTGCCAGGCCACATGTGTACTCTCCTTTTTCTTTACATTTATATTTACATTTAGGCACACATGGCAGATGCTCTCATCCAGAGCGAATTACAAAAGTGCTTTGACATTTCAGTCATTAGATAGATCCTTTCTGTACCTACAATTGTATTCAAGTGTGAAGTACTAAATACCCAGAGGCCTGTATCCGCTCGGTACAATAAAAGAGAAGGCGTCTGCACACAAATTGGGGAAGTGAGAAATATACAGGCAGGTGGCAGGGATAGGAAATAGAGTAATAGATAAGAAAAATAATACTAGAAAAAAACAATAATACTAATAATATTTACTCCTTTTATGTTGTTTTATAGCTGTTTACTAACGATAATCAAGCAGAAAAGTATGCAAAGTGTGACCCAAGAACGACCCATACACACTGAGTGTTTCGGTTCTGCTTTGATTGGGACATAGAATGCAAAGAGCCAGACTTCCGCTTTTAAGAGCGGATAAACAACATACATCATATTTATCATATTGGGAAAAGAAAACAAATTAATCACTAACCTGCAGCAAAATCATCCTCAGAGGAAGGAGAGATGCGAACTGGAGAGGTGGGATTGAGGCTGATGGTGGGTGAAGGTGGGGGAGAAGTGTTGTCATCAGGTGGCAGAAAACCCACAGTAAGGTCGCAAGGGAGGGCGCCTTAGAGAAGAGAGAGAGCCTCAATCTCAGCAAGCACAGTCTCCAGGTGACGAACTATACCCATTAGAGCTCTAATCAGATGCTGATTGTGGCAGTCTGGGTAAGCCAAGGTGTAACCACCTGCTCCCAGAAGGATTCTCAGGCGAAAGGATGAGCGAGAAGGGCGCTGCCTGTGAGCTAAAATTGAACAAAAAGAGAATTTTAGTAAACATGGGCCCAAGAAAAAAAAGTGCACTCCAAAAAATTTATATAACACGCATACTACAACTGAAATTGACCTTACTTTACCAATTTAACTACTATACACAAGTGTAATCTACTATATATGCATAACTAAATAGAATCATGTAAATAATTCTGCTCTGAATAGTATAGGTTAAAAAAACTAATAATATAAATAATCAAGCCAATAATCAGATCAATGTGATTATTTTAAACTAACAATAGGAATAGCAATAGTTATATGAAAAATAAATACTAATGTAAACATGATTATGCGCTGATCTAATCTAGTATCCGATAATAATAATTAAGCACATTAATTACTAGTTGATATATAATCTCAAAATCATTGGAAAAATCACATAGTTGTACTATTATGTTTAATGTATAATTAAATCTAATAATCAAAACAGATATTAAAGTACCAATAGACAAATCATTTCTATATATGTAGAGGCATACTATGGACAGTTAAAGACAAATCAGATATGATGGGAATATTAAGGACAGAGTACTTACGCATCTTGTAGAGGAAGATTTTGAAAAAATTGCGGCCTCAACGAAAACTCAAGTCTTCACCAACGGTGGTCAATAGTCTGGTTAGGAAAAAAGGAACAAACCAAACTTTCTCCAAAAAAGGGTGAAAAAAAGAAAATGGGACGTCTTAAGCCTACCCAGACATAAATAAATATGAGATGAGAGGGGAAAATTATGTAACTGGGAGATGCCACATCAACCCAACCTGAGCAAAATTAGCTTACATCTAATTAATATTAAGTAGATTTTTGACTTAGGGAGGAGCAATCAATGATGAAATTACTAAGTGAAGGTATATAAATCATGTAAAATTGGGGAAGTGGGGGGATCTTGCGGAATTTTCGTGGGGTGTCTGTTGTCTTCTGGCTGGCCAGTCCATTGCTGTCCATTTACTTTTAGTTGCAATAAACTTTTTTGCTGTTTCAATACTCAAGTAGTTATTGGGTTTTTGTTTGATAAATTGGTACAGTTCTCAAAATTTGCCACAACAGGGGGTGGGGATTAACCCAAATATTGAAGAAACAGATAGGGCGTCATAGATTAGTCTCTTTTTTTTTTTCATTACAATAAACTCTGCCTAATATTTTATGTTAGACTTAGGCTTCAATTATACATCATAATACAGGATTTTTTTTTTTTTAATTAACTCAAACCTCCAACAATCCAACAGCATCAATATACTGTAGCAAACCTAAAACAAGCATAAAGACAACTAACGTGTACCACGAGAGATGTGTTTATTTATTTTTCTTCATAACAGTTGTAACTGTATATAAGAAGGTTGAACCACAAACTCAGTATCGATTTAATACAGCTGAAAAAAGCAGCTCACAGACTTGCACAGTCTAGTTTTATTTTGCATCTGTTGTAAATTTAGTTAATGTAGTTAATGACTTTTCTCTATTTAAGTCAAAATGTTCTCAAATTATTATTTTTTTTATATAAAACAACCTTCTGGCCTGAATAAAATATTATATAAGGAAATATATAGGCACTAAAATAAAATATGATTTACAAAGAATATGTGCTCATTATAAGATATTCATGTTTTGGCACATTAAAATGACACATCCTCAATTGATCTATAAACTATATATGTCTAATTTTCTTATAGCATTGAGGATCTAAGGATTTTAGTAGGTAATGCTTTGTAGGCATTGCTCTAATATACCAAATATACTATTCTCAAATATTATTTGCATTTGACTCCAGATCCATCACTGCCATCATGGACATCCACTAAAGCTGACTCGCTCCTCTTCTGCTTCTTATACCATCTGCTACTTCAGCCACTTAGGAACCTCGACCTTAGAAAGATAGACAGCACATAGTTGGGGGGAAGTGGTGGTATGGGTGGGGGGGGGGGGGACAGGGCAATGAACGCAAAGCACAATTGTTGATACAAAGTACTCAAGATTAAATTGCAAGTTGATTAAATACACTCCAGGATATTTTCTTTCACCACACAAGATCAGAGAGCTAGACTTTGACAATGAATCAATTCATGATCCATTCATCTAAGGTAAGCCTTTGTACATAGCACACAAGTGACTTAAATTTTCAAAATGGATGTATATTATACTAATGTTTGTGCTTCTCTGGTCTTGTTGTAATGTGGTGGTTGGCAGTCAGCTTGCTATATAAAGCGTATATTTTAAATAGTATGCCGTATATAATATTTTTATATTAAAAAGGGCATATTATTTAAGAACTGGTCAAAAAAATGCGAACAGTAATATTTTGTTTGCATTTAGGTTTGATTATGGCATGCAATGAGGTGGCTAATTCATGTGTGAAAATGATTCCTTATATTCCTAAAACAGCTCTTTTTACAATTTCAAGTCCAGGAACATGACTGTGCCATGTAGTTAGCTGACTTCATTTTATTGCTACACAAATTTGCTGAGGCTAGACCTAACCGACTAAAGCAACCCATATATATCATAACACTGCCTCAAGAGGCTTTTTACAAAGAGATATTTGGTAGTGAGATATTCTATGAAGTCATGTCATGACTGATTACTGGCTGCTTACTTTTTTGAGTGTGTTCATGTTGCAGTTCCTGATAGAGTCCAGCAACTGATCTCTGGAACTCTTTTGTGTCCCACGTCCTGAAACATTGCTGCTGTCTTGTTTGCGCTGTGAGACTGAGGTCAACGACCTCCGAAGTGACTGAATATCCAGCACTGGGGCAGGAGGAGGCGGAGGAGCTGGAGGACCTGGGCTTGACTCTGTAGTGAGCCCACCTTTTTTACCTGTTGGTTTAGAAGATGAGGGGGCAGCCGTGGACTTGCGGGGTGGAGTGGTTTTGGGGGATGAAGAGGGAAATTTGGAAACTTTTGCTAATATAGATTCCTTTTTCTCAACATGGTTGGACGGTGGAGTCTGCTTAATTGTGGACTTGTCAGATATAAGCTTCTTTTTCTTTTCACTGGGAGCTGGTGAGCTTATCTGAGTTTCCTGCTTGGCAACGCGCTGAGCTTCCAGTCGTTTTTGCCTCTGAAGGTCCATATTACGACTAAGGATGTTGGTCATGGTCATCCTTGGCCCAGCTAGCTCAAAGTGATAACCCAACTTGAGTAATGAAGTATTATCCCGTAGTACCTTAGCCATTTCCATTTCAGTCTTCCCTCCACAGATGTGTCTCTGGTTGTGGAAACGAAGTTCTTTAAGGGTGACATTGTGCTGCAAAGACTCAATAATAGCCAGAATGCCTTTGCCAGTGAGAAGGTTGGAATCCAGGTTGATCCCTGTTAACGTAGTGTTGTTCCGTAAAGTCCCAGCAATGGCAAAAGCTACATGATCATCAGCTCTGGTGTTGGCAAGAGCAAATGTTTTAATGTGAGTGTTACTACGAAGTCCTTCAGCAAAGTGGATCAGAGTATCTGTCTTGATTACATCAGAGTTGTTGATATTAAGCTCGGTGAGTTCAGGATCATCACTACGGACCTGCTCCAAGAGGTCATCAAACATGCTGGAGCCAGTATCACTGTCCATATAATCATCCTCATCATCATGCTCTTCCTCATCCCCACTACTACAGGTCTCAGTAACATTACTGTATGTTTTAGCATTCTTCGCTACACCATTCCCTTCATCTTTACCTCTCTCTTGCTTTTTCTCTTTCTGTTTTTCTTGCTCAATCTCTGTCTCATCCACTTTCTCCCACCGTTTCAGTCTGTCCTTCCTTTTCTCTGTTTCAGTTAAATCTCTTTCAGTGTAGTGTCTAGTTTTCTCACTATACTCTTCCTTTTCCTTCTTTTTCACAGGATCCTCCAAGTCTCTCAGTCTGCTTCTCCTGTCTGAAACTCTGACATTTTCTGATTGGCTCTTCTGCTCCTCCAATTTGGAGACTAGTCCTTTTGCCCTAGTCTCTCTTTTTTTCTCTACCTTTTCTTTCTCTTCTTTCTCTGTGTTTTCTACATCTTTGTTGCCTTGTAACTTGGATATCAACCCTTTTGTTCTCAAGTTTTCTCCATTCTTACTGCTGTCTTTTCTCTCCTTCTCTTTATTTTCCTCCTTTTTCTGTAGTTTGGAGATAAGCTCTGATGTTTTGTTGCTACCTCTCTCTTTCTTACATGCTTCCTTTTGGTTATCTTTTTTATTTTCTCCCTCTGTTTCTAAATTCCTCCCTGCTAAAATTTCTTTCCCTCTTTCAATGTTTTTACATTCGGTTTTGTTGTCAGTGGTCGCCTTGACCTCATCCTTTTTTTTTATTTCTTCATCCGTGCAATTTTTGTGCAGACTTTTTTCCTCTTGGACATGTGCTTTTTCATTGTTGGCCTCTTCCTTATCTGATGCTTCACGGCTGTGTGACCTAGAAAAACTTTGCTGTTCTTTGCTTCTTGTTCTTCGTAGTCGGTCCCGTCTACGGCCTTCACCTTTGGTCTCTCCCTGTGGAGCACATACAGCAAAATAAAAATGAGTTACAACATAAATACCAGAAAGCAGAATACACTAAACATTCTTAAAAATAAATATTTGGTATATTTGATTTAATGTCACAATACATATTTTTAATGTGATGATAAAAATCTTACTTAATTTACAAAGGGTAGATTTACCAAATGTACACTTAATTACCACTTAATTAGGAAAAGCTTTATGTCTGTACAATTATAAAGTATTTAAATAGTGCAGTGCAAATAATATTGCAATTATGGGTCAAGAGGTTCAGGTAATATCTTACATTAAAATGAGAAATTTGACCATGGAATTGTTGTTGGTTGGTTGTTGGTCTGAAATGGGCTGATTTGCGATTATTATTCTCAACAGCCTCCAGAATTTATTCATAATGGTGCAAACAAAAAATAATAATAAGCCAGTGTGGCAGTTCTGCATGCAGAAATGTCTTGTTGATAAAGGGGTCAGATCAGACATACTACGGTGATGTGAATTAATTAATTTTTTTCCTTATTTTTTTGCATGTTTGTCACACTTTAATGTTTCAGGTCATCAAACTAATTTAAATAGTAAACACATCATGCAGTTTTTAAATGAAGGTTTTTATTAGTAAGGGAAAACAAAATCCAAAACTACATAGCTGTGTGAAAAAGTGTTTCCCCCTAAACCTAATAACTGGTTAGTCCACCCATAGCAAGCAGCAACAACTGCAATCAAGCGTTTTCGAAAACTTGCAATGAGTCTGTTGCAGCGCTGTGGAGAAATTTTGACCTACTCATCTTTGCAGAATTGTTGTAATTCAGCCACATTAGACGGTTTTCGAGCATGCACCGGCTTTTTAAGGTCATGCCACAGCATATCAATTAGATTCAGGTCATGACTTTGGCTAGGCCACTCCAAAGTCTTCATTTTTGTTTTTCTTTAACCATTCAGAAGTGAACTTGCTGGTGTGCTTTGGATCATTGTCCTGCTGCAGAACCCAAGTTCGCTTCAGCTTAAGTTCACAAACAGATGGCCGGACATTCTCCTTCAGGATATTTTGGTGCACAGCAGAATTCATGGTTCCATTTAACACAGCATGGAACCATGGTCCTGAGGCAGCAAACCAGCACCAGACCATCACATTACCACCACCTTATTTTATTTTTGGTATGATGTTCTTTTTCTGAAATGCAGTGTTACTTTTACACCACACATTATAGGACACACACCTTCCAAAAAGTTCAACTTTTGTCTCGTCAGTCCACAGAGTATTTTCCCAAATGTCTTGGGGATCATCAAGGTGTTTTCTTGCGAAACTGTATCAAGCCTTTATGTTCTTTTTGCTCAGCAGTGGTTTTCGTCTTGTAACTCTGCCATGCAAACCATTTTTGCCTCTTTGTCTCTTTCTTAGGGTGGAGTCACTTTTTCACATGGGCCGAGGTAGTTTGGAATTTTGTTTTTCTTTAATAATAAAAACCTTCATTAAAAACAGCATGATGTATTTACTTGTGTTATCTCTGACTAATATTTAAATTAGTTTAATGATCTAAAACAAAGTGTGACAAAAATGCAAAAACATAAGAAATCAGTAAGGGGGCAAACACTTTTTCACACCACTGTACATTAAACTTTGAGGCAAATGCACTACAATAAGAGGAGCCCGTATTTGTTTCAGATTTTTATGCATTCAGATATGTTTTTTCCTGCTCACCACAATTAAGTAAACAGTAATTATTTGTATTACTGTAGCATTTCTGTTAACTCTGTCCAATCTGGCTGTTCTGGGTTCTTTCACTTGTAAAATGGCTAGTACATCACCAGGTTCTCAAATGCACAAACATTTCTTAAACACCCACACCACCATCAAAGTTACTGCGACTGCATTTTTCCCCCATTTCAAAGTTAATTCTACTGCTGCCACATGATTGGCTGATTGGATAATTTCAAGAATGGGCATGAATACAAGAATACATGTATTCTTAATAAAGTTGTCAAGTGCATAACTTTAAATGCAATTGAGTTAAGGTTAAATGCAAAAAACAGAAAAGAAAATAAGAATAATAACATTGAATATTCCTGCAACTGTTTGTCCAACTACTCTGTTATTCAATTGATTCTTTTGCCATATAAACTGTGTTGGCTATTTGTGAACCAACTTGCCAAAATGATAATGCACTAGATAAATGTTTCTATCATGAGCACAAGTAAACAGAAAATAAGACACTTCAATGGCTGGAATTTTATATGGAATTTCCTACTGTACCACCTCCTATTTCCAGCTCAAGTTGGCTAGAAGAAAACAGCAGAATGAAAACATCATCCTTTCTTTTATCAACTGATGATAAGTTGACTCCAGAAACTACAGCTAATAGTAGGAAAATCTAAATGGACATAAATGCATGAGGGCTTTATTGTTTATCTCTCTTTTTTCAGTTTAAATATTCCTTTCTGCATGATTTAGAAACCAGATAGACATTTTACAGTAAAGATAGGTTGCAGTTAAAAGCAGTGAGCTATTCTTAGGCTCCATTAGAGAAATCAGCCTGCACACTAGATTGGTGTGCCATTGTTTAAAGAAGTCTTGGAACCCTCAGACAAGCCCTTATAAGGCTGAAAATCAAGGAACACCACTCGTGCCTAGAATTCCACCTAGCAGAGTTCAGACATCTGAGTACTAATCATTCCCACTTCCAAAGAGAGATCATTTTGACCACGAGTTCATTCCCAGAGCATGATAAAACTTCTGAAAACTTACCAAAATAAGAATTTAACCTGGAAACTTTCCCTTAGATGAACAGATTTGAGACAGTGTACAACCAAAACAGTAATGGAAATTTAGGCAAGCGATATGGAGCTGAATCTGTATGGAGGTGGTATGAATATCATCCATCCATCTATTATCCATCTATAAGATACTCAACTTGTATATGTAGGAAAAATATATTTAATGCCAAACTTTGCTCTGATCCAAAGGAATGGTGACCTTTTTGTTTATTAAAGACAGAGTTTGGTATTAGTTTTAAGATAAGTATCATAAGGATAAGGACTGGTTTATCCTTAATACTTGTGTTTGATAAACAGTATAAATAGAGACAAAATTGCTTAGCAATGGCACAAAAACAGGAGATCCCAGAGTCAAAGTGCAAAGCATGTTTGTATGTGTTGAGCTGGGGTTTCTTTGCTTTGCTGGATGTATTTAAAGCAAACAACATGTCTCAATAGATTTTAAACAGAACCATCAGTCCTTTTACTCTGTATCACCTTACTAAGCTTTCTTCAGCACCTGTTAAGGCCTGTAGCACTCAACACTTGCTTTCACCTCATACAGACAAGGGATCAGCAAATATTTAGGGCAGAGATGTGCTACTTAAACTGTACGTTTTTTGATTTAAACTTTGTTTTAATGTGAATGAAGCTTAGTTTAGTTTAGTGCTATAGTAAATCAACCTCAACCCCATTTGACCAGCCAATCCACCAATGAGGATTTATTTTATTTAAATAGTTGTGGATTACATGTAGTTCAGGTGTATTTATTTAGTTTATATCTGTCATGGGCAATAAACAGCCCTGTGGAATTCACAGCATCAGTGTGAGAGGGTGGAGACACCACTTTGAACCAGGCCCTGAATTTATAGTAGAGTTCACAACAGAGTTACCGAGAGACATCTGGGTCATGTAAGGACAACTGTTGGCACAATTATAGGAATCTTCTTAAGAACTGTTTGTACTTTCCTTAAACTAGTGTGTAAAAATAAGGCTACCTTTTGGAATTTATATTATTTTATGTAAACTATATAATTATTTGGCAGCAAGGTGGCTTAGTGGTTAGCACAGCTCACACCTTGGTTTGAGTTGGAAGTTTGGATCTCGACTCCATTCTGTTTGCATGGAGTTTGCATCTTCTCCCCGTGCTTGGTGGGTTTCCTCTGAGTGCTCCACTTTCAGTAGGTTGGCTGCATTTCTAAATTGCCCATAGTGTGTGAATGAGTGTGTGAGTGTGTTTGTGCTTGTGCCCTGTGATGTGTTGGACCTCATAGAGTGTGTACCCTGCCTTGTGCCTGTGATATATACAGTGGATGAATTTTTTAACAAAAGCCAAAAACTTTAATTACCATTCTGAGTAGAACCAAAAAACAACCTTTACTTGAAGGTTACATTAGCAAGATTTTAGACTGCTTCATTGAACTCAACCGAACATCACAAACATGAAAAGAAAAATCACGATAGCAAATGCATTCCAGTGATGCCAACACTTACTACAGCATAATCATTAATTCGCTGGTAGTGCTAGCTGTCCCAATGGTGACCATCTGTGCACTTTAAGCAGTATGTTGACAGGCAGGATCATTAGTGCAAGCCAGCCATATCTGACTGACCAATCTATAAACAAACAGCCCTTTATCACCTGTGTCTCCTTAGCAGCCATGTAAACGCTGTATAGTCAATAAGCTCTACTTTTCATACTTGTCATAGATACAAGCCACACACCACTGGGTTCAAGCAAGTTCCACCTGAATCAATGCAGAGGTTGAAATACAGGTAAGTAATAGCAGTATAGATCAGTTTGCTATCGGTAACATGCTCATATTAAAAAAAAAGATAAAACAGTGCATTCTAACATCTCAAAGCTTCAGCTTATAGCAAATGCCTTTAGTTATGCATTGTACAAAGACTGGAAACACTGACAAGCCAAGGAGTAATCCATCCTTCTTAATTAAGTATCTAAGAAGGTTCTCAGGTTTTTGAAAATTGTAATAAAGCCAAATGGATAAGTGGGATTTTATTTCAAATATAGTTCAGTTGCTTTAAATTATTACACAAAGAATGAATGTGTAAGTATGAGCACAGTACTGGCACCAACAAAGTTAACACTGTTGGGCCCTTGAGCAAGGTCCTTGACCCTCAACTGATCAGATGTATAATGAGATGCAACATAAGTCGCTCTGCATGAGGACGTCTGCCAAATTCTGTAAAAAGTAAAAAAAAAAAAAAAAAAGTACTGGCCCATCACTAAAGATTTTCCCAGTACTACTCAAGACTTCACAAGTACTGGTCCATAACTCAAGACTTCCCCAGTACTGGCCCATAACTCATTTCATACATATACTTTTTCATCATATTTTGTTAACATGATTTGCACCACATTCCAAAAGATAAAAATAAATAAATAAACGTGGCTGCTTACAGTTAGACCTTTGTGACATGCAATGCATTTGGCATTGCCTACATATTTGCAGAGCATATCTGTTTTTCCTTTTCACTTAGTACCAGCATCTGTGAGCATATATTTCATGTCAGTGATGATCATTAAAGGGTGCATGCATATCTGGCTTATTGGAATCTGTTCAAATGAATGGTGTACACTTTTCTCTTTGTATGCATCACATCGAGGTATAGACACACATCATGCCAAGTGTGGACTAGCATTATATTTACATCACCTCAAAGGACAGCTCTCTCTCTATGAGTTTCTTGGTCTCGCGCTCGCAGTAGTCCAGCATGGCCTCACGGTCGTACCCGCGTGTCGGCTGTTTCTCGGTCTGGTTCTTCTGCCTGAGCCCCACAGGCACACTGGGATCCGGGTCGATGACAACCAGCTCCCTCTCCAGCTCCTCCACCTCATCAGGAGAGAGACTCTCCAGCAGGCTGTCTATGTCCGAGTCCTCGCTCAGTGTCCGCTCCGAGCGCGCGAGACGCACTTTCCTCCTCGACATTATTGAAATGACGCGGTTAATTAGAAACTGTTCGAAGTATTTTACAAACGAGTAAAAGTATTTAAAAACGACAACCCAAACGTGTGTTTAACATAATGAATGTCTGGGAGAAGCGCACAGGACATGAGAGGGCACGCGGACTGCGCGCGCATCAAGCATCACGAGCTCAAGCCGAAAAAGTAGTTGTGCCGCTCTCAGCTGAAGTTTCTTAACATTCTTCTAACTGGTTGAGAGAAGAGTAACTGTCGCCTATAAACTGATTTTCAGCTGTATGAGCCAAACCGAGCTGTGCCAGGGAGGCGGGCAGAACCCCTCCCAAAGCATACCAGCTGTCCAGCCTTATTATTCTAAAATAACGGAGTTTGCTTCCATGAAAAAAAAAATGCTTTGGACTACAGGGGGCAGTAGAGAAGCTGACCGCACACACCTACTGTACTCTACATCAACTCATGAGCAGAGCTTGCATAGTTTTTTAAAGATTGACACAGACCCTACATGGTTCTCAAAATTTATATTACATGTGTAAGAATGTATTTTAAAATAAAGAGATAAACACGCCCTCTTTTGCAGACGCTAATGAATATTAATGAGTATGCAAATGAAACGGTCACGTTTTGGTCAAGCAAACAAGATGTCGGAAACCCAAACAAGTGTAGATATTTCTTGGCAGATTCCTTAAAAAGCTTGCGTCTTTTTTTTTTTTTTTTGACTATGTATCCGCCATGATGGTTGTTTTAAAGAAAATTATAATGAGGTCTCAGGTCATGTGATCTCAGTGCCATGGAAGGCAGGTTGGTCCTAATTAGCATACTAAAAGTAAAGCCTGGACAAAAGTTTCAACAATTATTTTTTATAGAAAGATGTGCAAGGCCAGAAGTTAATAGTTGTATGCACACTTCCAGGCCAAAAAAGTGACCATTACAAAAGAGTCACATTACTGGACTAGGTGAAGCTAAAGGGAAAAAACATTAAAAACACAGGAGTTCTGTTAAGAGGCAGTACTGTGGCTTAGTGGTTAGTACTGTCGCATTGGACCTCCAGGGTCTGGGTTCAATTCCCGCCTCTGGTCTGTGTGCATGCAGTTTGCATGTTCTCCCCATGCTTGGTGGGTTTTCTCCCACAGTCCAAAGACATGCAGATTAGGCTAGTCTGTGTTCCCAAATTGTCCATAGTGTGCACTGTGATGCATTAGCACCCCGTCCCTCTATATAGTATAGATGATGGGTGATTGAGTTCTGTTGAGATCCCTACATTTATTTTCATTCTCATTCCCATCTTCTATGCCACCTATCCTGCACAGGGTCACGGGGAGCCTGAAGTCTATCCCAGGAGACTTTGGGCACGAGGTGGGATACACCAATGCATCACAGGGCACACACTCACACTACAGGTAATTTGTGAAGCCTAATCTGCATGTCTTTGGACTGCAGGAGGAAATCGGAGTACCTGGAACAAACCCACCAAGAACGGGGAGAACATGCCACTCCACATACACAGACCTGAGGCATGAATCGTACTTTCGACCCTGGAGGTGTGAGGCCACAGTGCCACCACTGAGAATCATTCATTCCATTATTAAAACCTGAAAGAATCATTTTGAACGATCTATGTGGTTGTGGATGAAATGTGGTTGGGAAAAAAATTACTTTGTTCAGAGATTAGGCTGGGGTGCTGGAATCAGGGTGGGGGGGAGATTGGGATTTAAGCATGGATGATGTGATAAGGGCCCTTAAAAATATGGCAATTAAAGTTGAGTTTGTCAAAGTTGAGGGCCCAGTATATTAGGTTTTCAAGGGGCCCTGAAGCAGCACTCCTGAGATCAGGAAAATACTCAATGAAGTTGCATTGTAAACAATCAGAAGTAGAAATCACAGCCATGTTTAATCGTAAAAGGACGAGCACTTCTACATTGACAATGTGACAAGAACTCAGACCTGGGACTTAACAGCTATGTGGCTATGAGAAAAAAAAGGTTGGAATTGTGGGGAGAGGCTTCAGTTCACTAGTGATCATAAAGCTTCAACTTTGGAGCATTGGAAGATGGTCATGTGGTCTGATGAGTCCAGGTTGACCCTATTCCAGAGAGTGATGAGCATGTCAAGGTAAGAAGGCAAGTGCATGAAACCATGCATAGTGACCACTGTACAAGCATCTGGAGGCAGTGTTATGATCTGGGGTTGCTTCAGTTGATCAGGACTTAGCAAGGTTATGTGGCAATAAAACAAAGTCAGCTGACTACCTGAATGTACCGAATGCCTAGCTTATCTCATCAATGCATTTTTTTCTTATTTGTTGGTACAGCCATATTGCAGGACTGAAATTTTGGACGAGGAGTCCTGGGAAAATAAAGAATCTAATATTCATACCATTAACATCATTGTAGCCAACAAATGTTTTGAACATGCTGGCATCATTGGTAAAAGTAAGTTAAGTCTAGAGTTGAAACCTTTGGCTAACAAACTCAGCTTTAAATTAACTTTTGGATCAAGTGCATATATGTTAATATATAAAGATAATATGACATAAAACAAAAGGGTTTGCTATTTAATCTCTAATAAGTGGTAAGTGGTTAAGGTTCTAAACTATTAAACATGCACTATATGGCCAAAAGTATGTGGACACACGAGCACTAGTTGCCAGAGAGTTGAACACACACGGTGGGATAGGTCACCGTTGTATACTGTAGCTTTAAAATTTCTCTTAAGGACCCAAACCTGTTCCAATATGAAAATGCTCCGGCGCACAATACCAGATCCATGAAGACATGTGGTGTCAATGTTTGTGTTGAAGTGTCCTGAGCGCAGACCTTTACCTCCTTAAACTCCATGACAAAAATCTACTGAATAGCTTTAACAGAAGTTCGGAAGTTATTAATACAACAAACAGGGAACTACAGTACATCTGGAATGGGATGAACATTATAGTCCACAAATACTAGTTTTCCACAAATCGTCTGCCATGTAGTGTATTCACTTCAATGTAGATGCATTTAAAACTGTTAACATGAATTTATTTTGATGAGATGACTGACAAAAACGATGAAGTTTGAACTGACAATAAAATTTTTTTTAAAAAAACACGAGTTTTTGTAAGATATTAGACAAAAGGGTTTTTATTCCACACTATAAACTGGGACACTTTAAACAAGCTTAAACCCGGCTGCCGACTCCATCCTCCCACCCCACAAAAATGGCCTACGTAAGTTGTGTGGCAGTTTCTTTTATACACGTCTCTCTGGCTGCTACATCACTAATCACCAACCCAAACTGTACCATCTATGCTTTACACTTCATGTACAATGAACCATCACCTCTAAAGCAGCAGCACACAGTTCATACACACTCCAAGTCCCCAGATGCTTACTGACATTATTGCTCCGATAAATAAAACTAATCTACAAAATGAAAACGGAAATAACAAAGAAATCATATTATCCCGGATGCGTGTGTACATAACAGTGGGTTTTTCGAAAAACAATTTCCATTTCTTCTTCGTTTAACTGTAGATATTTGGTACAAAATTTTTCGTGTGTTCTGCGTTCTTGTGTTCAGCATGCAGAAGTCCCCGAGAAACAAGAAACCCTTCTGTTATTTTTCACATGCTTTGAACAAAATGACCTCGCTCTCATTGTCGACAACGCAACGGATCAGAAACCCATGCTTTATGCCCCACACTCTACTATGTAACGCTCTCGTTTAGCATATTTGTATTTTTAGACAACCACACACAGTTCAAATAGAAGGAGAAAAGTTGTAAAAATACAAAAAAAAAAATGACCAAATAGCATCATTCAGAACAACAAAACCAAAATCCAAAAAAAGAGGAAATAGCACCGTTGTTACAAAGGTCAGAGGTCAGAGGGTGTTGGGAACAATCAGTTACACAACCAAGAAAAGGATAGTACAAAATGGATAAAAGGGGAGATGAACTGGTAGATCTCCTCCTAGGTCTCGGCTCTTCTCCTGCACGCTGTCTGGTTTCTGGCGCTGGCCTGTGTTGGTTAACGTGCGCTGCAGGTGACGCACATGTAGTCTTCCTCGGCTGCTATCTTTTCAGAAACGCCTACACAGATCATGTGGAACCACTGGTTACAGCAGTCACACTGCACCCAGAACACCTACAACACACAAAACACACATAGAAACGAGCTGTTACAAATCCTTAATTTATCTAGAAGAAAGGAAAAAGCATAAACACACACACACACCACTGCATACACACCTCATCTCCTGAAGGCTGAAGGCAGCTCTTGGCTGGGCAGAGGATCATGTCCTCCTCAGAGTCGTCGGACTGGGACAGATCAGACAGGTAAGTGGGCGACACTGACACTGACGTTGATTTCCTGTCTTTCCTCTTCTCCTTTCGCATCCGCTGTTTCTTCCTTTTTGGCATCCCTCTCTCCCTCACATCGAGCTTCAGCCCCATCTCATCTCTCTCCATCCGCCGCTTTGCTTTCTTTTCCGCTGTGGTCACTAAGTCTCTCTTTTAAGACGACAAAAAAAAAAAAAAAAAAAAAGTGTGAGCTTTTTCTTTTGTCAAATCTGATATCTAACTTGTATACAAACACACAGCCAGACCAGAGACATGCTCTTACATCTTTGTCTGGTGAAGCAGGTTCCTGAGTGTGGTATGGTGTGTGTTGTGGGCTGTCGGTTGCTGAGTGTGTGCGCTGTGGACTGCACTGGGCCGGGGGGCCGTTTAGCAGCAGCATGTACAGCTGTTGAGTCTCAGGCAGGGACACCTGTAGCAGTAATCCTTCCACGATCAGCTCCTCCAGTTCTGTACTCAAACCTAAAACACAAACATGATTTTACATCATGATAATCTTTGTACCTTGCACCTGGCAAAACTTGAGCATGCACTCAGCATTAAATCTACAAACGACATAAAAAGTCACAATATAGGATTTATACAGGTGGGTGAAAATATTTTCAAGTCATATTTTGTACTATAATTTTTTTTTTAAAGAAATTTAAAAAGAAAAAAGTAATAGTGCAGTCTTTTACAAACTTACAGCGTCACATAAATAAGTTTAAATGTCCCACATTAAATGCAGCCAGTATTAAAGCAGTGGAAATGGTGCCCCCTGCAAGTCAGTGCCTGTTACTGCAGGCATTTTTTTGCAACAAGAAATGACTAAGGCAAGTAAATCATCTGACTTTGTAGCATTAATAAACTATGATAGAAACTAATCTCCGCTGGTTGACACATTGATCCGTCATATCACTACACCTCCCACTACAATATCACAGTCTCACCATAGCCTAAATAGGAAAATGGAGACGTTACAGACGTCTACTCACCCTGCAGAGGAATGCAGCGCTGCTCTATGTAAAAGACGGACTGTTCCTGACTGCTCTTGCTCCAGTCCTGACACTGATAAACACAAACACATACATAACAGCCCTACTGGTGAGACATTTTGATCAAGCAAAAAATATTTTCTTCCTCAATGCAATGCAGTGTATCGAAAGACACAAGTACGTACTGCACCAGACTCACCTTCACACTTCCCAGGTGCTCCTGCGCAGCCGTTGGAAGGTTATACGAGGCCATGACCTCGCGCGCTCGCCGCTGCCACTCCACTGTACGTTCGATCAAATAACGCAGCGCGTCGCCCTCTGGTAAACGCACCCGGATCCTCTGCAGAGACGCCATCAGTGGCACGATCCTGTCCAAAGCCGGTTTCGCCGAACGCCGACACAAGGGACACAACCACGGATCAGACTCGCAAGGGTCCCCCTGTCCACGTACGCACACGCTGTGGAAAGCATCACGACATAGCTCGCATTGCCGCATGGCACCCATGGGAGGCTTCTGACATGCACACACTTTGAGCGCGCCGCAGTCGGCTGATGGGAGGAGTTTAGTCCCGTTAGCTGCACGGAGAGACACCAAGGACTCCAGCTCCTTCGAACGAACTTCAGCAAGAGTCGCCATCTGGAAGTGGAACGGACATGCAAAACATTACACGCTGTATGCAAATTATTAGAACAAGATAAAAAACGGATTTATTTTATATACTGTACATATTTTAACTAGATTACATTTACGGCATTTGGCAGACGCCCTTTATCCAGAGCGACTGATCTCCTTATACCTTGGTGGTGCTGGGGCTTTAAACCTGGGACCTTCTGATCAGGAGTCCAATGTCTTAAGGACTGAGCTACACCTACCCTGCCCATATTGTAATGAGTTGGTGTAACAATCTACATATTTGCTGCATGGAATATTTTCCACTGGTGTACCTCTAGATGAGAAAAGTATTTATTCACCCTTTAAGATTGACAAAAGTGACATTTTTTGTGCATATTGTGGATTTGTCCCCCAGATACACCACACCCATGTGATTTGAGCTGCATTTTAACTTTAACTGACATGTTTAATGTTATGTAAATATTGTAGAATTTTCATGTAATTTTAATTTGATCAACTCAAGGTGACTTTCACATATAGTGACCGTGTGTGTGTGTGTGTGTGTGTGTGTGTGTGTGTGTGTGTGTGTGTGTGTGTGTGTAAAACTCACAGCAGAAGCCGAGTCTTTACTCTCAGACAGGGCTTTCTCTACATCACTGAGATTGTCCATTCTCCCCGTTCTCTTTTTCCCGCATGACACCACATCCCCCTTCATCTTCTTCATCTTCCTTTTGAAAGCACTTCCCACCTCGCACCGTGGACACAACACCTGCGGAGAGAAGAACACAGGGAGATTTAATAAAGAAGGAAAAATAAATAAAAAAATAAATAAATTGCACCTTCAACATAGGAACGTAACATGTTAGGTCAATTTTCATAATTAACACCCAGCTTCAAAACCATCAACAGTTACAGTAATACATGTGTAAGATTCAGGCACCTCGAGCAAGGTCAAAGAGGAGTTTTTCAGGAGAAAGGTCTTGGCTGCTGATTCCTTCCACGCCTGCACCTCAGAGACAAGCGCCTCCAACCTGTCCAGGGGTTCCAGATGCACGGGGATCGCTCGGGCCCTCAGCACCAAGTCTGACAGCGTGTCTAACACAGGGACGCGCCCTCCCAACTAAACATGTACACACACACACATAAACAGAACCTAATATCAGGCATTACAAGAAGCACGGTATATTAAAGCTCCTGTCTGGGGTTGGTTAGAACACAACCGATATGTTTTAACATATAAATACAGATGCAAATTATAGATTTATTCATTATTACTTTTATGCATGTAAAACAGACAGAAATGAAATGATTGATTTATTTACAATATCTGATTACTTTGGTCAAATTAACCAGCTAAATTATTTTTACAGTGGCCTATGTCGATTGTAGTTGTTGTTGCTGCTGTTTTTATTCATATATACACACATCCTTTGCAAAATACAGGGCATCCCAAAAGTCTCCAGACTTAGGGGAGATTGACATTTTTCACTCCACTCCATTCCACTATTATTCATACTTGGTTAAATTAAATTGTTTTGTTTGTTAGTTTGTTCGACTTTTAACAGAAATCAATCTTATGGCTGGATCAGTAAGCTCGAGTCTTCCAGGACATCATGTGGAAACTAACCGTCTAATAAGACCAACTATTTGGAGTACAATTTCTACAAGTGGAAATCTGGCATTAATGCAGCTTAAAGCATCCCGCGTTTGCTCACCTGCGCAGCCTCGGCTTCCTTCAGCCACTCTGTGGCTTTGTTAATGGAGTCTCGCAGTAGCATGCAGTTCGGCAGGTACGTAGGAACTGTTTCAGTCTCTTTCAGAATGGCAGACAGAGATTCGACACTTTCTGCAGGTCTAGGGGAGATAGAAATGTACATCTACTTATTGCATCTTTACTACTTTTTATCTGTGGGACATGGACTAAACGTAGACATGAATTTATCTCCCAAAAACATCCTGACCTTTTAGTAAGATTTATCACCTCAAATGATCCTCGGCGAACAAAAGTCAGCGATCAGGACAAGGCACAAACGCAAATGGACTTGCAAATGTATGGAAGCAAAGTAGTCTCATTAATAATTCACTCAAAAGACACGATGCACACATGTGAATCCCAATTCACGTG
>JAQMYJ010000040.1:10630267-10646715 GCA_030014305.1 Clarias laeviceps | reverse complement strand
TATATACACATATACATACACACACACACACACACACACACACACACACACACGTGTATATATATATATATACACACTCACATGCACAAAATGTATTCATAATATATATTATATTCGTAATATACTGTATATTCATAATATATATTTCACAAATGCAAAAAATTCACAGATGTAGAACTGTGTTAAAAATTTTTGAATGCTTAAAATTCACGAGTGTATCATGGAATGTGAAAATCGTCGAATTATTAATGAGACCATTTTGCTTCCATACAAATGCAACATCTGAGATCAATCTGTATTAAGTGTGTAAACTGGTTTAAGTGACTCAATGCTGCCCCCACCTGGTTTTGAGCAGCGTCTGCGCTTTCTCCTCCCACTGCTCAGACACAGTAAGCAGTTCCTGAAGGCGTGCCATCGCACGCTCTATGGCAGGGTCGGAAGTTAACCCGACAGCACGGTCAATCAGCTGGCGCATGGCGTCCAGGGTGAGGCCACGCGAGCTACCGCCCGACTCCTCTGCCTGACGCACTGCTGCTAACCAGCGGGCGATCTCCAGACGCTCCCGGAGCCGAGGAACCTCCGGCAGATACACGTCAAACTCCGAGCTCTCATCTAGGAGGCCCTGAATCTCCTCCTCAGAATCTGCATTTACAGTTTCAGACAGAACTTTCTCGCTGTGCGCCTGGAAATCCTCGATACGGTTCAGTAGCTCCTGGAAGAAAGAGGGATGAGGATGAGCGAGAGCAAGAAAATAAATAAAGAATACTAAAAAAATAAGATTATTCACTTAAATAGGAAAATTATAAAAGCCTCTAAATTATAAAGATTATAAAGAATTCTAAGTTAAATGGATTCATTTATTTAAATATGAATATAATAGTATAGGAAACCTAGTTAACATTAACATTAGCTGTTAGTTACACTTTGACATGACCCTTACTGTTATATTATACATCTAAGGATCTACATTGTGCCATATACATGATAGCGAGTACATGTAACATGCATTTAAATAAAAACTGACCATGAAAAAGTCCTAAGTTCATGGTATACATAATGTGTTTAAAATAATTCAGCTGGACTAAAATATTTGCCTGTAAGAATAACCACTGATATCTCTTGCATCATTCATTACTCCCAATGTGCAGTGGCTATTTTTACTCATTAGTATTCAGAGTCTTCCCTTCATACCAGAAATAGCTGCCCTGAGGAACTTCGATTGATTGGCCCTTATTGGATAAAGCAAGAAAATAGATATGGTATGTGTGCGTTACCTTCAGTAATGGTGCTTGCATTAGGCTGCAGGGCAGGTTGTAAAGCTGACGCACAAATGACCTCATTTCCTCTACTGACAACTGGTTCTGGGTTTTTCCCCCACCAGCACGATACCTAATGAGACACAAGTGCACTGCTGACCACACCAACCTCACCTCAAGATGCAGAACTGGTTTGTGCTCGAGTTGTTCACAGATTGTGTATGTCTAGTACGTGTCCAGAGAGTGTCTGTGCATGAGTGTGCATGTGTACCTGGTCTGTCTCTTGCCATTGAGAAGTTGCTGTGCCACCGATGAACATCTTTCTGCATCCTGACTGACCACTCTGAGGTGACGCAACAGATCGTTATCTGGAAAACCGTTCACGTCGGACTCCTCGAGCAGAGAATGGAACACAGACAGGTCTGGAACAGAGCACGGAGAGTGTGGGTGATACAGACCGACTCTAGGTCGAACATCACACACTGTATATCCATGCACTGGTTATTGTTAACTCTCAAGAACAATAGTGAGGAATATTAACTAGCCCATTTCCACCGACGAGGTCAGAGGTGGATTTACTGTAGGTAGGGGTGGCCTGGGCCTAGCGCGGCATGCACATGGAAATTTAAAACAAAATCACAACAGAGGTGACATCAGTTTTCTATCGCAAATTTGCACATCTCATTTTCCATGTCAGCGTGTGGATCAGATTTATGAGCAAGTCAGGCTACTGCATGGGAAGGTCTCTCGCTCAGAACAGATGGAAAAGAGAAGGGCTGCTGCCAGGTGAACATCCGAAATCCCAAACGGAAAACCGACTGCGAGGTTAATAGGGGAAAATTGCTATGTTCAAACCCAGAGCAAACTTTTCTGGAATATTTGAAGATTATTGCTAGAAAAAAAGTATTAATTGCTCTGATCATAAATAAATGCCTTGAAGAGAACTAAACAGAACTGTGCTGTGTATATAAACTCTGAAGGAGCTTTTAGGCCAGAGATCCACTGCTATTATTTTTTCATGGTACATTAGTAAACACTTGCATCATGTGATAGTGCCTCCAAAACAAGCACCAACGTTGCTGGTGAGAAAGTTCATTTCACATTAGCAAAACTCACTGCGCTTTTTGTCCAGTTTCGCCTCAAGGACCTCGGTTACTTGTGACGCCCACTCGTCATATTTCTCTGCCCTTTGCTTCACGGCATTCATCATGGGGTAGAGGTCATCCAGCGTGAAGCGGTACCTGCAATGGAACAAAAAAAAGGATTAAAAAGACAACTTTATAGATATTAACCCTGTAACCTTCATGTATCCATTATAATTATATAATATTATATAATAATTATTATAATATATGGAATAATACTATTACTGAGTAGTGAAAGGCTGGAGCACTCACCTGAATGTGTATTTGGAGGTAGGGCATGAGCAGAGGTCGTAAGCATGGTGTAGACACACCTGCTCATTTGGCCGACATGGACAGGTGAGAGCAGACAGGTAGCAGGTGGTGCGACACTTGACACACTGTCTCTCATCATCCTGCAGCAAATCATATTCAAACAACTCGCACTGCACCACTCCCTAGGGAAAGAGTGAAGAAAAGAGGGAGCGGCTCAGGCAGATGAAAGACAAAGCAAAATAATGGACACATTAAGTCAGTCTCAAGGTGATCTTTTTGTCTTTTAGAACAAAATATTTACCGTTTATGAAATATTGTAACGTAGGCTTATTATCAAGTTAAAAAAAAAAATTCACACTAATTATTTGTGTCTTATAGAATATTATTAGATCCAAATGCAAAGAATTAGACTTTTCTAAACCGCTGTGTTTTGCATCGCTTGCTCTCACCAGTTTGCGGATTTGCTCTCGGAGCTCCCTCTCATCGCTGATCATTACCACCATATCTTTGTGCACAGCTGAAGCCAGAACCACACTCAGTTTATCAGCTTTGGCAGCCATGTTACAGACCATCTCATCGTGTGAGAACACACAGTAACGATGCAGCAAGCGGTAATGATCCACACACTGGCGGCCCAAAGGCATCTACAGAAAACAGAAGGGAGGTGATTATCTAACCAATACCACCGCATGACAATTACTAATAAACTTAACCGACGTAATATTACATTAGGATCATACTGTCATACTGTTAAGGGGACAAAGATTAGATCAGATATATTCCTATATCACATATAAAAATGTATATATTTTTACCCAGTCTACTGTGCAGAAGTTCACAGCCTCGGCAAAGTTGAATCCCTGATTGAAACCGCTGTGATAGGATCTCGGGAATGTGATGACAAACTCTCCTGCACATTGATTGGTCCTGTAAATCTGGGAAACAAAATGGAGGATTAAACCAGTAATTCAATATTAGAAAGACAGGACATTTGCAAAACTAATTGACCCAGAGAGAGAAGGGATCTCTGTGTGTAAGATGGTTTGGTCTAAGCGTCAAGCCTTAGTGTGTATGCATGAAAGAGAGAGAGGATGTGGCATTATTGATGTACATGTGTTAGTGTTTGTGTGTGTACAAGTGTGAACAAAAAAAAAAAAAAAAAAAAGTGGATGTGGTCTGTAAGAGAGCTATATGCATTGATGTTAAACCTTATGTGTCTGTGATGTGTGATGCGCAGTGTTAGATCGTGTCAGAGCTTGTGAGTGAGACACACACACACACACAGTGTGCACGGGTGACTCACTGGTACTCCGTGGGCCATGAGCGTGTTCGGGTTCATAATGGTAACGAGCTGGTGTAAGAGATCTGGCTGAGATACGAACAGCTCGGGTGCCAGCTTCTTCATCACTTCCTCCAGCTGCTCAGCAGCACATCCAGGAGCTCCATACCATGTCTTAGGCTCTCCCCTGTACAGAAAAGCAGCGAGTACTTCAAAACATACTCAGTCACTCACTTCCCTTAGAGACAGATGGAACAGATATCACCAGAGCATGTGAAGAATATATTTCACAATAATCTTCGTCACAAAGAAGTCTTAAAATTCACATTCATACAGTTAGCTCTAATGAATACATCATTGGCAAACCCTCTTTAAGTCGGAAAGATATTCTGCAGTCTAAAACGGCTTGGCATTTCTGAAATGTTTCAAGCAACACCTAAAAAGTCATTCAAGTCAGATTAAAAACTGACTTAAGAAAGGTATTTTTGTTCTTGATTTCAGAAATTTGCAACATATCTGACAACTAGTAGTTTTTAGGAGCGTAACAACAGGAAAAATAAAAGGAAATACAGCTAGAGTGCAAAAAATAAAAATAAAAAATAAAGCAATAAATTTGCATACAGCTCTGATACTGAAAATATTCTTCCCTAAATTCTGAACCAAGTTGATCACAGATGGATCAAAGCATCCTAAAGGAATTCAGTGGTACTGTCAAATACTGAAAAGTTCTCTAAATCACTGAATATCAATGCTATCAATGCAGTTTCTTCAACAATTAAATTCACAAAGCAATTCTTCACAACAATTTGCATCACAAATCGGTAAGAAAGAAAACTTATGCAACAATCTTCGGAACAAATCACTCGGCATTGTTAGACATAATCCAGAGCAAAGTTATCCATGTTGATGTATAACTTTCTCTTGCCCTGCATGACCGAGTTACATTACAAAACAAAAATGATTACAGTATTCTGTACTGTAAGTGGCCGATGACCATCACTTGATGTTTTCAAGGAGGCTTGATGAATAAACAATAATTCTGGCTGACTAAGGTGCTTTGATAACATGATAAAACATGATAAATTGGAATTTACCAATGCAGGTAGTTAATGGAGTAGCTCCAGTGGTCCTCGATATGCCAGCAGAAAGAGGAGAAGCACATGCCCACATACAGCCAGGGCAGGGTCATGCCACATATATCCGCTGTGATATGGGTCAGCACGGACGGATCCATCATCGCCATGTTGTTAAGGTTCCACCCACACCTCAAGTATTTCTACAACACACAAAGACAACAATTTTTTTAGGATATATCCAGATCATTAGAAAAGGCATCACACCCATAAATGCAAATAAAAGTGTTTATTGATTCACTTTTAATAACTTGAAAATATTTATCATCATCAAAAGGATGTATAGATTCTTTATATTCTAACTGTGAATGAAAAATCTGAAAAAATCCTTAACAAAGTCATAGTCAATATATTTAGCAGAGCTCCCTACAATGTTAATATGCATACACTGACATTTCACCTGATAGGTGCTGACTGCATGATAAGCAAGTCCTATTTTTATGTACTGCATATTATTGCATGTATATTTTAAACTGAACTAACCAGAGTGTGGACACCACTTACTTTTTTCATTTGTCTAGCACTTTGAGTTAGTCGTGTTTGTGCTCTAGACATGCAAAAAAATTTATTTCCCAGAAATTTTATCCATTACTTGGTGAATGATTGTGGTGATTGTACAGGTGTTTTAGTTTACCTCATCTTGTGGTGCAACCTTGAACTTGCCACCCTTAACTGGAAAGCCGCTGCCGAACTCCTTTGAAGCGATGTCGGCTCCGTACTCCACCGTCACATCCTCTGTAATAGTGGCCACTAACCGCCAGAACTCTTTCTCTACCAGCTCAGTGGGCACCATCTATACATACAAACAGACAGAAATACAAAAGAGCATAACCTAATTAAAAATGTACAAAAACAAGTTTTTAACGTCAAGGTCTAATGCAAGTGACCACACATGCTAGGGATTTTTGAGCTTACATGAACAGGCATGTTGAAGTAGTCAGACTTAAACGAGTCAGCCATTTCTCCAAATGATTTGAGGTTGTATTCTCTGCGTGCCTGCTCAAAGCCAAATGCTTGTTGTGGCTTACTGCATTCCTGTATGGAAACATGTTGCAAACAGTGAATCAGAATTGTTACAAAGTTAGTTCAGTTCTTTTACTTTCTGCAGATGTATCTGGATTTAAGATGCAATCTGACAAGTTCTTCCTCCACCCTCATGCACTGTACAAGGATTCATATGCAGCGTAGATGGTTCTGTACTATAAGGAATCTACACTGCCCAACCAAACAGAAATGTCACCATTTCAGAACGGTCAAATTATTATGGCTGCTTCAAGCAAAGAAAACAACTAAGGAGATTTGAAATTGCTGAAACTAGGTTAAGAACCCTTCATCACATGATCAAAACCCGGGATGATTGTGCTAAACCATCAACTTTGTGGAAGAAATGTGGTCGGAAAAATATCACAAACATTGGTGAACATGCAAAAAATAAAATATAAACTCACAGGATAGAGACTTAAAAGCTGTGTGGCCATAAGAAAACCACTTGCTAGTGAGACAATAAAAAAAAAGGCTTGAATTTGTTATGGAGAATAAAGATTGAACTTTGGAACAAAGGAAAAAGATCATGTGGACTGATGAGTCCAGATTGACCCTATTTCAGAGCGAGGACCACTAAATGAAATCTTGGGGTGTTTTAAAAAAAAAAGGAGTAAGAAAAAGTTGCACATGCCCTTATTTCATTGACCTGCATTTAGCTTTGATTACCGCACACATTTACTGTGGCACTGTTTCAAGTTATTTGCGTACAGAATTGCATTCAATTTTGGCCTAGGTCTTGTGTTGATAATGAAACCGATCTGTAAAGTCTTCTTGAGGACATCCCAAAGACAATGGGGTTAAAGTTATGACTCTGTGGTGGTCAATTCATGTAAAAAAAAAAGAAAAAGTGAACTGTCATGCTGCTAGAAACATTCTTTGACAATCTGAGTTCTGGAATATGGCTGTGCCATGAGGAGTTGGTGGTACAGAAAAAAAAAAAAAAAAAAACTGTGATCACCTGGCCATTCAGGACATTCAGGTCATCAGCTGACTTCATTTTATTCCCACATAACATTGCTAATCCTTTACCTGACCAACTGAAGCCACCCCAGATCATAACACTGCCTCCAGAGGCTTGTGCGGTAGGCACTATGCATGATGGGTGCTTCATCGCTTCATGCACTTCCCTTCTTACCCTCACGCGCCCATCACTCTGGAATAGAGTCAACCTGGGCCTATCAGGCCACATAACCTTTTTAGATTGCTCCAAAGTCTGATCTGTATTCAAAATCAAAGCCTTTCTTCTGGTTAGCCTCACTAACAAGTGGTTTTCTTTGAGTCACGCAGCTGTTTAGACCTGAACCTTGCAAACACGGTGCATGTAAAAAAAATGCTCTTACTTTCATTATTAAACATAGCTATTTATTTGTACTCTTGATTTTTTTATTTTACACGGCAACATCAAGCATTTAAGTGATCACTGATCATGGAAATTCATGCTTTTATTCAGATCCTTTCCAACATACATTTTTCCCACATGATTGTTTAAAAAATGAAAAGATACTCCTTGCATCAGTTAGTGTTAAAAGGACTGTTGCCAGTTAAAACATATTAAACACAGCTGTAATTATCCACTTAAAGGCTCTCAAGTATTTGTTTATTTAAATCCAAACGGCGACTTTTTTATTTTATTTTATTTATAACCCCAGAAGTGGCTTGTGTTCCTGAGTCTGCTTTATTAGTGTTATAAAGGTACCATTGAACAAGTTGTTAAATAAAACTAATTTAACTGGGCACTGATATGTATTATACTATGCTAGAAAAAAATAATCCAAATATTAATTTGTACAGTGACATTGTATCATAAATATGCAAAAGAAAAGTATTTTCCTTCTAATATATTGAAGGTCAAAAGTAATTAGACATCAGTAACCTGGCTCTGTAATGATACAAAACTACAATGTTAGGTGTTAGACAGGCATTGTCTTGGTTTAGTGAGTGAAATATTGAGGTGTGGTTGACCAGACCCTGTTTCCCCACACCTGCGCCAGACACTTGGGGCACCTCCAGTCACCCTTGGGGACATCATGAAGTGGTGGGATCAGGCAGAAAGTGTGGTAGCTGTCATCACAGCCATCGCATAGCAACAGCCTATCCTCATCACTACCGCTGCCACATATCAAACACACATACAGGTCCACCTAGAGTAAGAAAAATCAAAAGGGACATGAGAAAACAAAAAGGTAGTGGTTTCAGTTTCATCATAATTTAACATGCAGAAAATTTTCCAAAGTACATGATAAACAGAGAAGAATCAAAAAGAGTCAGCAAGAGGAGACTCACTACACTGACAGGTGGTAGTGGGAAGGTCTTCTTATTGCGTGGCTTGATTTTCTCTGGCTCAGCTTGCAGTTCTCTCTCCACAGGCTCTTGTTTAATCTGAATGGGTATTTCCTTTTCTGTTGACAAAACATGAAAGCGCTTAATCAGTTGAGCTTGTCTTTAAAATCAGAAAGACTTAAAGACCAAAGCGACATTTATCTCAGGTAATGAGACACAGACAGATGTGGATGATGAAGAATCAAATACAAACTCGTTTAATACGTTAACTTATTTCAACTTATACACAGGTAAGGCTATGCATGTAGAGAGAGACTTTCACTGCAAGAGGAATAAGAAGTTAAGAAGTAAAAAGTTTGAGGTAATCAGACTTACATTACACTACAGGCTATACATTTATTTCTTTTTAAGATTGTCAGCTTTAGATTTACTGGCACCCTTTGTGAAAATGAGCAAAACCTGTACTACATAGATTTAGTACGTAATTTATGTTATTTTTCATGAAATATGCACAACAATTTTTGCTAATTACAAAAAAAAAAAGTATTTTTTTCTTTTCAATAACTGATTCTGTCCAAAAAATAAAAAATTGTGTTCAAGTAATTGCCACATTTAAAGAATACTATAAATATAATCAAAGCACTTGGCATCTTTGGGGTAAAGATGTTTCCTGATGTTGCTTTTAGTGTCTGGAAACTTTATTGCTGTCTGTGACAATTTCTTGTTTCACTCGGGTATGAATATGGGGTAACACACAGGGAACATCTTTTAGTCAACCATCACCTTTAAACCAAAGAGAAATCTCAACCCAAATGAGAAAAAAATGACTTGAGAATGGCTAATAAATAAATAAATATTCAGGTGAAACAACCAGTAAGCACCATAAGGATCATTGTAAAAGGTTTAAAAAGGCATAGAACTGTTTGTTTTTTTTGGTTTTTTAAAAAAGGATTGCCAGGAAGGTGACTCATATGCATATTGCCCCCACGCACAATGCGGAGAACTCTAAAAGAGGCAAAGAAAAGCATAAAGATCACAGTTTCAGAACTGCGAAGTGTAGCTGAATCTTTGGGTTTTAACATTTCAAAATCAACAAAAGTTCCATGAAGGAAGCCCTTTCTGAGACCAAGAACTTTGCTGAGCAATATCAGAGTTTCAACTGAAACTGTGTGTTGTGGGCAGATGAGTCAAAAACAATCATTTTGGCCAGACACATTATTGTCATTTTCGGCAAAAAGGGGACAGCATATAAAGAACAGGGCGATGGTGGCACTCTGGTGCTTTGGGGCTGTTCTGCTGCCAAAACCATCATCTCTTTTTGAGATTAGTGACATAATGCATCACTTAATAAGAGAACAATTTAGCTGAAAATCTGGTTGCCTTTGCCAGAAGGCTGAAATTGGCTCGTGGCTGGGTCTTCCAACAAAATAAAAGCACATGTCAAAAATCAACAAAGAAATGGTTGCAATGACACAAAGTCAAGGTTTTACAATTGGCAGTCTGAGTCACTAGACTTGAACCCAATTGAAAATCTGTGGTCCCAAGACTCTTGAGTTGGAAATGTTTTGCATGGGAGAGTGGTCCAAGATCCCTACAGAAAGAGTGCTGCATTTCTCACCAATGAAGATTTCACAAAATAATGACATTTTAAAAGGCAAAAAAATTTTTTTATTCCTTCCCGGTTTTATTATAAAAACTTACATAACTGAAAGTAAACTTTATTTTGTTCCACAACTCTGTTTGCCTATATAGACACAAGGCTTACTCATTTGTTTAGGCCCAAAATATCACTCATTGCATGATGTTTATTTATATACATTAATTTTAAATCATTTTCATGAAAGGTGCCAGTAATTCTGGAGTTATCTGTATGTGTGAAAGAAAACCATATTTTAGTCTAAGAGAATGAGATTTCCAGAAAATCTATTCCATCATTCTCAATAAAGTAGTCCATTTACCCACCTACCTTCCAATACACCCATCCTACTGCTGTTCACATTTCTTCTCTCGACTTGATTTATGTTTTTAACTTTCTCATGATGCACTTTCAGCTGTACTTTAAGTAGAATGTGTGTCATAAAACTATTTTTATATTTACAAGGATCAAGACCACGATAATGACATGTGATGATGACCTTATATATCACACAACCAGAAGCTCACCTGGTTCAGGTTTTGCTACAAAAGAGCCCATCCGTCTCCTAAGATTAGGCCTGTTCTCACGCACCTCTCCACCTGCAGACCCCTCTGACTTTCCACTGCCAGTCTAGAAAGGAGGAGAGACAGGAAAGAAGATTTTTGACGCTAACTCGTAAATGCAAGTAACTATAGAGGAAGAACGCCATTGTGCAAATGGTAAACGTGTCCTGAAGTAAGGCTTGGTGCATGTGTATGTGTACAGTATATATTAATGTGCTTGATTTACCTCAGCTTTCATCCGCTTGGCTCTCCTGGCAGGCGTGCACACGCTACTGGGTTGCACCTGCACCTTCTGCCTCTGCACCAGATCGTGAGGTTTATATTCTTTATCATCGCCATTTTCCGGGAGGGAGGGCTTCTGAACAAACTACGGATGAAATATTAAAAGTTACTTCCTCTTCCACTTCCAGCACCTGCAAAGGAGGTCTGCTGACAGTCCCATAAATTCCACTCATAGAAACAACTGTAGTACTTCAAGGCACTGAACCATTTTTAAAAACGTAAAAAAAAAAAAGTTATGCACTACAAGCAGTTCACTACTGAAAAATCTTACTTAAACACAGCAGTGTGTAAGTTACATACACACTAAGATGTACAAGAAAAGACTTTTTTTGCAATTATTCCTGCTCTCATACAATACATTAACTGGTAAAAAGAGTTAATATACACTCCCTGGGTAACAGCATCATGACTCATACTCAGAGAGGATTAGCACATTTATTTAGGAATAGCGTTAGAGAGCAGTGATGAGACAAGAGCATGCAGAAATAGACAAGGCAAAAGGAACTGAGCTTATGATTCATTCATTTTGTTAACAAGTTTAGAAGAAGCATTCATTCATTCATTCATTCATTCATTCATTCCCATTATCCTGATCAGAGCCGTGAAACCTACCCCAGGAACACTGGGAGAAATGTGTAGGACATTTTGAGTTGTAAGTTAACACATCTCTATGTTTAAGGCGAAGGAAACCAGAAACTAGGGGAAAGCCACATGGACATGGGGAGAACATAGTTCATGTCTTTATCAAGAACCCTGAAACTAGAAAATGGCAACACTACTGACCATTTGACTCGGACACTCATTTCTCTTAAGCCTTATCCACATGTACACAAGCATTTTTAAATGATTTTTTTATTTTTTGTCTTCTGGCCTTTCATCAACAGGCAAACTCGGTTTAAGCTCACCGAAAATGAACAGTTTGGAAAACTCCTTCCGGGATGAAGATACTTGGAAACTCCTATTCAGTGTCGACGTGTGAACAGAAAGAAAATGTGTTTTTGGTTGGTAAGACGAGCACTACATGTGCTGTATCTCCTGTGTTTAATGTCAGAGTGTGATTTTGTTTTTTTCATGCATGTGATTGGCCAAAATGGTTCTATGTGGAAATATATCAAACAACTACATGAACGCCTATTAAACCATGGTGCCTAAACGGTTAATGGTAAGTGACTTGCCAGTGACTAAACCTGTTCGTAACCTCATTAACCACCAGCATCCCTTAGTTGTAACTCCAGAGTACATATGAAATAATTAATATGATGGGACTTTATTGGGCTACGATGGTCTTGACTATATGCTTAATTCAAACATTGCAGCACAGGACTATACTTACTTTTAAAGCACACAGTTTTATATGGATGCTCCTATTTAATGACGAAATGAACAGCACAGAATGAAGGAATCTGTTGTTAGGCTCAGCTTCAAAGTAAGAGGTAGCAGAACAGTAAAAGTGTCTTTATACTAGCTCTTAGTGAATGCACATTCTGTATCGGTGTCTCATAATCTAGCCCAGACAAATTAGCCTGAATCAAAATGAGCCGGGTAGGAGTGTCTCTAGCTGTTATCAGATTATCCGTTGGAGTATGGAGAAGGGAGGAAACTGGGCGGGGTGGGGTGGGGGTGGGATGGAGTCTGAGCCTCTGCTGTGCTTAACCCAAAAGGGATCTCGATCACAAAGGAAGAAGGGGGTGAGAGAAAAGGGTAACAGCTGGCAATTTTAAAAGAGTATTCCCTACTGTAACTTACAAAGCTCTAAGGGCAGGGAAAAAATTAAAGGCGGGAGAGAGGTGCAGTACATGCTGAGGTGGAAAAGAAAAATAGAAAACAGATATAGTGTGGTGAAGACAGAGGGGATCATTTTGGCAAGTTCTGATGAATATAAACATTCTATTTGTGCTTGGATGTGCACCAGAAACTTCAATCTTCAAACCTAACCTGATTCAGTTTTTTACTGGTGAGAGTTTAATGGTCTGCAGTAAAAAGATAAAAATGTAGTTTCATTTTTAACATATAAACTAAAAATTAACCAGACTGTGAAAGATTATGAAAAACTGTATTTCTAGAACACAGAAAGAAATATATTTAATTCTGTAATGTTTAAATCCTTAATTTTTTAATAATTGATCTTAATGAACAATAGAAATGGCCTCGAAATGGCCTTGAATAAGGGCGAGTAGAATCAAATTGTTATAGAACCTGAATTATTGGCTTTGGCATTTTAAAAATTATTCTAAATATACACCTGTTAGCGCAAGTGGAACGATAACATTAGAAGAATATTAGAACATAGATTATAAACTCTAGGCCAACAACAATAGTACTATTCTCTCTTTTCTCCACAAAAAAAATGAAATAAAATAAATTTAAAAAAATAAATATATGCACTTGTTTGCCCTATAAAAGGGAAAAAAAAAACTAATAGAGAACAAATAAGAAGCATCCACAGAAGCGAACCCTGCCAAATTCCTGACCGATCCAAGAACACTCACATTCAATTATTTTGGTATGTTTGTAAAAGCAGTGCAACGTGAAACCAACCAAACCAAATGGAAAAAGACTAGGAAAGAATAAAATCTGTTCCTGTTACAAACAATCTAAGAGTAAAAACAGCCTAAACCAACAAATCTTAAGGTTCTATTTCTCCATCCATCACTTCCTATTGAAATGTGCCATTTGGCATCACAGTGTGTGGGAGTTTGTGGTGAATGGATTGCGTGGGGTGGGGAGATCGGGGGAAAAAATATGGGGCAAAAGCAGGTCAAGAAAGGTCAATTACATAAAGATCAGCCCACCTCCAAGTCATAATTAAGCAAAGCAGACCAGACACCAAAACATGCAAAACCAAAACCAATACAAAACAGCAAAAGGTGATTTTAAGCGAAGACAAAAAGAAGACATTGATATTTGTTAATCATATTGTTAAAAGATTTTATAAGTGGTTTAGAAATACAATAACTAAATTAATCTGTGGTCCTAGTTTGTAATGCAGGATTTTAATATTTTTTAAAATTCAGTGTAAAAGACTAGGTCTCAACTAGGTCTCATATTTTACAGATGCAAAACGATGATATTTATATCCCCGTACATGAGCCAACGTTAGAATGGCTCGTTTCCGTATCAAAAAACCAGACATACCTTCTCCTGCTTAGGACCTGCCCCAAAACTCATCAGTTTGGCTGCTAGCTCTGGAGACTGAATGAGAGAAAGGGCCAAGAGTTATACAACAATTTTGGTGAGCTCACACTCAGAGGTCACAAACATCCAATTAGAGCTCTCATTGTGGAGACAACATAGGGGGAGTGACATAAAACAAAATGTTTTCTCTTAATAAACATTACTCAAATGACACTTCAATTCCAGAACAAAAGATTACACCAGATACTCACAGAGAATGTTTTTCATGCACTGGAATACAGCACAAATCACCTTAAAATACCTTATTACCCAGTCAGCAGTAAAATTATTTACTGATCAACTTCTGCCCTAAAATTATTATCTGGGACAGCAACACTATAAGCTCCTGATGTATTTTCATGGTAGTTACCTAGCTGCTTCAGTGAAGCCCACAACCTCTGAGATGGTGTGTGAATGTAACAACACTACATTTTCACTTTCAAATCCAACTAATAATGAAACTGATGCAAATTAAGGTTTTAGCTTTTTGCTTACTACTCTCATTTCATAGCAAAACCATTGAACTTACATTGAACCAAAGAAATTTTAGTTTGTTATGCTCCATCCTTGTGTTGGTTTATTTCATGATTTTGTATTGCCAGTCCTGTGGCATCCTTGTGAACATTTCTAATGGCATCGCTGAACATCTAGTGAATGCTTATGTTATTGTCAGGTGGCATTTGATGTAAAAAGACTGATTAACCTTATCCTTTATATTACTCTTTTTTTAAATAAAAAAAAATCACTCAATTTCTAGAAAGCAAGCAAATAATTGTTTAATTAAATAAAATCTTATTTATTTTATATAGAGCTTGTAAAATGGCCATTGTCACAAAGCAGCTTTGCAGAATCCAAAAAAAGTGTGAGAAAATATGTATAAATTATAATTTTGTCCCTGATGAGCAAGCTGGGGACGACAGTCGCAAGGAAAAAAAACTCCTCGAGATGACAAATGGAAGAAATCTTGGGACGAACCAGACTCATTTGGGTGATATCGGATATCAGGAACTGGTTTGCAGTCATACTGTGTGTAAGAAGGCTGGAGGTTCAGTATAACATGAACGTGTTTAATTTAAGATGAAGTCCACTTTTGTTGTTCGAGAATCAACTGTTTATTTGTGAGTATAGCAGCAATACATCAAGAAGGCAGAAAGCCAAACTTTTGGAGTTTCTGATTAAATCAAATTCACACCAAAGTAGAGATAAAATTACACCTAAAACCTGAAATGCTGCACCAAAAGCGACCCTTTAAATATTTAAGGCATGGTATAATGATATACAAATATATACCTACAAATGCTTGCTTTATACCTACTGTATGCCTATGTGATGTTATGAAATTAACGACTGCTCAATAATTATATTCCTGTGCTTGTGACTAAAAGGATTTAGGTTCAAATTCTCCCCTTGGCCCATTACCTACCCAGCTCTATGTTTTACACCTCAGCTGTAAGTCGTTCTGAATAAACACATGGGCCATATGAATAAACCTGGGTGCATATAAATATATGATGCAATCTAATTAAAAACATCTGGTATTCATTTACCCAAGCCACTGCTTTCCATCCTTCGCAAATCCTTAATAATCCACCTCTGGAAGAGTTTACACTCAAGTCATTTTAAAGCACCAGAGTATGTGAGAACTGTTCGGTTATTATATCCTGGTTTGGTTAAAACATAAATATTCACATTCCTTTCTCATATAGAGCTGAGCTAATGGAAAATAGGCTAGGGTGTGTTGTATGCCATGCATGATATACGGCAGCTCGGATAAGTGAAAAGCCTAGATGTCAGGCCTCCCGAATTTACTTTAATTCTAGATCACTGGATCGTCTTAGTGAATCTGTAAATCATTTTATTCCAAGTTATGTTAAATGGTTGAAATTCCAGAATAATAAGGTGTTTACGCACCAGCAGGTTGGCCCCAGACTGGAAGAGGTTGTAGGGGTAGAGGATTCTTTCGTAGTGAGCACGCAAGTGTGAACCTATCGCCTTGCCAGGGGCAAAGCCCATTGTCATGGCTATCTTCGTCCATCTGCGCTCCTTACATACAGTATCAAAACCGCCCTCATCAGAAACAAGCTAAGCATTGACAGAAAAAAAAAAAAAGACAAGGATAGCACATAAAGGACTTGGACTGCTGATTTCAATCGTTTTTTTGTTGTTGTTGTTTTTTTTAATCATCTTTTGACTGTTGGTTTAGGTCACCTTACCTTGTTCAGGTGGTATAGATCTAATATCTTGCGCTCTACGTGTGGAATTTTTAGAGTGCATCCCTGAAGCTCCCAGAACTTAGCAATCTTGTCCAGAAAATTGAGTTTGACCCTCGTCTGTGCCTGGGAGACAGAAAACAGAGGGAGGTGGGGGGGCGGGGGGGGGGGGGGGACAGAACAGGACAAGGGCA
>JAQMYJ010000040.1:10603873-10619255 GCA_030014305.1 Clarias laeviceps | reverse complement strand
GGTCATTTTGTAGTACAATAGGGGACGGGGGAGATTAATTGCATTTACTCAACCACTCTTTTGTACTTCCACTAATTTTATACATGTTCTATAAAGTCGTCTGTGCCACTGCTCATGGCAACTCACCAATGACTGCAGGTTCCAGATCCACAAACACAGCTCGTGGCACATGCTTCCCAGAGCCAGTCTCGCTGAAGAAAGTGTTAAAGGAGTCGTCCCCGCCACCAATGGTCTTATCGCTTGGCATATTGCCATCAGGCTGGATACCATGCTCTAAGCAGTATAATTCCCAGCATGCATTGCCAATCTGCACACCAGCCTGGCCCACGTGGATGGAGATGCACTCACGCTGCACACACACACAATGCAAGAGAGAGAAGACAGTTAAAATGGTTGCTTACCCACAACAGTGGGCTCCAGGTCCACAAATATGGCCCTGGGTACATGGTGGCCTGAACTGCCTGTATTGAAGAAGGTGTTGAAGGGGTCATGACGGGAATGGGGCTGGGATGTGGTTTCCTGGAGCACACCGTCAGGTCCCACACCATGCTCCAGGCAGAAGAGCTCCCAGCATGCATTACCTATCTGAATGCCAGCTTGGCCCACATGGATTGAGATACACTCTCGCTGTAGGTCAATAACAGCAGCAATCACAAACTATGCTGAAATTCAATCCTCCTCGCCTAATTTCCAGTTACATTTCCTAAGAACATTACAACAAACCCAACACCCCTTTATTGGAAAAAAAATGAAAAAGAAAACCACCACATTCATGAGAAGTGATCTAGCCAGTTACACGAAAACCTAAATGCAAATGTGTAACCTAATGACACAGCAGGACTGAATTTCTGAAATTCTAGTCCCGGCTTCATGAAGGTATCCTGGGAACACAGTGCCCCGCTCACAACTTTACATTTTAAAACCAGCATGCTAAAATCCTGCCTAAAGAGGCAACCATTTGGACTTTTAAAAAAAGAAAAGAAAAAAAAAGGTCAAAGTCCACAACAGGGAGTGCCCATTGAACATTCACTGAGAGATATTACCCAATAAGATTTTAATAAATCCCTTACAGCCCAGATTTCAAACATCAACAGGGATAAAGCTGGCCTGGACTGTGGAACCTATATTGACTCAGTTTTCAATATTTTCTAACACAAACCACTGGCATGATTTGCCACAATTGTACACGTCTGTCGACTTGCTGCAGGTTTTTGCAAGTCATCACAGGACAGACTGTTCTTATCTTCACTAAGAATGTAATGAAATAATACGTGAGAAGGGAATCGGATCTCAAAAAAAAAAAGAAAAAAAAAAAAAGGAGGGAGCACGTGGCGCACACATTAAAGCCTTACTTCCTGCTTTTCATAATGGTGAAACAGTATTACAGAGAAAAAGTGGCAAAATATTTGAATTGTTGATTGTACACAAACCATGAGACATCAAAATGAGATTAAAATTAGATTATACCGAAACTATAATACATCTCATTTTATACACGTGCACACAAAATGTGTCGGTTTAAACTAGCTGAAAAGTTGCATACGCTTGGGGCAAAGTCTCAATGTCGTATCACATGGAGCTTCATGAACAAGGAAACGGCTCTGACGTTCAGTTCAAAATGGGCGACAGGAAGAGCGTAGGAAACAAAAGGGGGCACACCCCAACACTCAATAACCAGGTAAAGTTCAACTTTCAACAAGTTTAGTTCGAACTTCTAAACTTTCTTTAAGGTTTTCTTCCTCCCATCCCCCATCGTCTTACTGAGGGGCCTCGGACATTCAGCCAATTCCTCTACCTCCGAGTTACACAACTCCAAAGGAACCATTAAATAAATGAAAAATAATCTCACAAACGTGAACGTAACCTCATCGTCTATCTATTCGAATTAAACCACGATCAGATCATAGCTCCTAAAAACGATGTATGAAAGCGATATTAAAGAAAAAATAATGCCCATACAATTAAATGGCACATATAACCCTGACGATTTAACGATGCGTGTAGTAATAAAATATCTCGCGGAAATTTAGGCCTCGCGCACGTAAAAGCCAGTCAAACACTTTTGGCGCCTTTTCTGTCTCACACGAACGGTTATCAAGAAACCATCATTAGAAAGAAAAACTCACCATTTTGGTTCGGTCGTGAATAGAATCTTTCGAAAATGTGAAAAAGATAAATTTTCAACGCAAAACGCGGTTTAAAAAAAAATTTACGAAAGCGTTGTGGCTCCGTTGACTGCAGACGCGTTACGGGTCTCCGCCAACACAGCAGTGTGAAGAGCCGCGCGCTCGTGCAGCCTTTTTATGCCTTGCGCGCGGAGGGGCGCCTTGCGCAGGCGCGTTATCAAAGACCCGCATCAAGCGCCAGCATGTCTGACACGCTATTGGTGTAGAAATATTACTCTTTTAAACGGGAAATGTACACAGCTTCGCAATCTCTTTCGAAAACAGAGTATAAAATACATCAGGACAAATGATTACACACGATTTAGTGACGTTTTAAAGTGTACATTATCGCTTTTAAATTAATATTTCGGCAGTTTGTGGGGGAAAGGGGCGGTTCAGCTAGGAATTCAAATTTCCTCCGAACTCAGACAGGTGTTTATTTTTTCTGCGACTTTTCTTTTCAAACGAGCCTATCAGAAGCATTGCTCACACCCGAGTACTGCTATAGAGAAAAAATATATATTATATGGCCAAAGGTATGCGGGAAGCACGAAACTGTGTAGGTTGTGTGTGCATGACCTAGAATTACAGTTTTCTTTGATGCCTGTTGTGCACAGAGAGGCCCAGGAAAACATACAGTGTGCCATGGTTAGAGTGGAAGATTTTGAGTCTTCTACACAGACCCCCGACCTCAAACCCACTGGACACCTTTGGGATGAAAACATTTTCATGTGCAAAAATGTTTGTGACAATAGTACATTGAAAATAAAGGGCAGATCCTAATATAAACACTGGAACATGTGCTGTCACATTGTTTGAATAAGTATGCAAATGGTAGTAAAATAAATAGCAGCTGTGCCCAATTGAGCACTGAACAGTCCTCTATAGATGTGATATATGTGTATATGTTTAAAAAAATCCAAAAAACATAAACAAAATATATTTCACAGGTAGTCGTTAGCATCAGTAAAATCGTAATAGTGCCCTTAGAAATATCACAGAAGATGCCCAAAATTGAGTAAACAGGTGGACAGATTGCAAACTTTGGAAGCGGTAACGACTGGACCACCCTTTATCCAGAATCCTCATGACCTGCAGGTAGAAAAAAGCAATAAATGGCAGTCTGGTTAACAGTCCATATGATAGAGGTTTGTGGTTCAGATGCCTAACACTTGTGTACCCAGTCAGGATGCTCTCTGTGGTGCATCTTTAGAAGCTTGTTAGTATTTTGGACAGGGGGATACCAAATTCCTTGAGCCTCTGGAGGGAGCAGTATCGCACACGAACAGATTTCACCAGAAAAAGAAATACTACTAAAGTCCGATTTATTCTTCTGCCTCAGGTCTAGACCGTTTTTGCATAGGTCTGGCGTTTATTCATGGCTATGTTCTTAGGCAAAATTGCTAGTGTGACCACTTACTTTGCTGAAAAGTAACGCCATACATGAATGACCCCAGGATGCTTATTGTTGGCATTACACAGGACTGATGGTAGTCCTGTCCTGATGGTAGTTCTGTCCTGGTAGATGAACAATGCCTGTCCCAGAACCTTGCCATAAGGCAAAGGTGATAACCAAGTGGTTCGGGGAACAAAACAAGGAAATTGTGTGTCCATGGCCAGGAAAATCCCCAGACATTAATCCCATTTTGAACTTGAGTTCAATCCTCAAGATGCGGGTGGACAAACAAAAACCCACAAATTCTGACAAACTCCAAGCATTGATTATGCAAGGTTATGTAGTCAGGATATGGCCCAAAAGTTGACTGACAGCATGCCAGGGCGAATAGCAGAGGTCTTGAAAAAGAAGGGTCAACACTGCAAATATTGACTTTTTGCATAAACATAATGTAATTGTCAATAAAAGCCTTTGCCACTTATGAAATGCTTGTAATTACACTTCAGTACATCATAGTAACATCTGACAAAAACAATGAAGCAGCAGATTTTGTGAACATTATTATTTGTCATTGTGGCCTCGGCTGTATTGCAAACAGTGGTGAACAAGATGTCCAAACCAATGTTTGTGGCAATTTCTAATGCCGCAAAATGCTTGTAAAATTTAAATTCTCAAAACGTTTGGCCATGACTGTACACCAAAAAAACAAACAAACAAAAAAAACTCACCATAGAGGTCAGCATAATCAATCTTATCATGGCGCTCAAGCAATTCCATGAGGACCTTAATAAGACCAAAGTGATGTACGGGCATTTTATTATACTTGGTGGCAAACGGTTGACCTTACAGTTATGTCAGTCCTGGCACCATACATATTGCAAAACATTCCACAACAGCAAATGTCATTGGCTACTCATAAAAATGAGCGTATATGTGCATAATAATACAAATAATTAACAGATATTTAAGACCTGTGTTTAACAAACATTTAAGTAAATCCATACATTCATTCAGATTCACATTTAAAAGTTCTTAAACTGGAAAAAAAATACACAGTCCATATGTGATAGTGATGCTCACTGTATGGCAATCCCAGTTATTTAAAAGGTACACCAAGGAACCCAATGGCCCACCCCAAAATATATATTTTATATTCACTGCTAGCATCTAAGCTGGCAACAAGGTCGGTAACATAACTGTGGGAAATGCTAGAAAGCTTGAATAAATAATAATAAAAAAAAGATGTTTCCACACTTCTAGTAGTTATTGTTCCTTCAAATGTGAGGCAATGAGTAGGGTTCCTACTTCTTGCAGTACAACCTCGGAGGCCAAAAAAGGACAGTGAAGACATATTGGTGCAAACATGGCAACCTTGTACATTGTTCAATTCCAGTCATAAGCAGTAAGAATGTCCTCCTTTATAATCCTAACATGTCCATATCTTCAATCTTACCTTGTATTCCAAACATAACAAAGCCAGCAGGCCTGTGGTGTGATGTGTTGAAATATTTGCCCACAAGGGCAATAAGGGATAAAAAGCAGCAACCGATGAAGCACACATTATAGTGTTCTTCTGCATTTTTAGTCTTTAACACATCAGTAGTTTAAAATATTGCACTGTGCAGACTTCATCCACCTGAACCTTACAAATAACCTCAGACAGCACAGGACCACATAGTAATGGATGCAAAGTGCAGACAAACTGGCAGATAACTCAGTGTGCCCATCACAAACATGGCAACACAACTAGGGTCTGAAGTTAAAAATTACGGCACAACAATCAAAACGGAGTTCATGTCATCCGTGTTTCCCAATCGTTTCCGCTTGCTCTTCCATGCTAATACACGTTGCACATATTCATGGCATCATAGTAGACCCGTCACAGGTATTAGCTGCCAATCAGTGCTCCAGAAAAACCATCCCAATGAGTCTTTGCCTTTTTAGTGTCTGGTAGCCATGTCTTTATTTCTCTCTGAGCACACAAACTCCTGCATCACAGCGCTGTGTTGCCATGGAAGTCACTACCTCCCAGCTGTCCAGTACAGGGTCATAACACTCGATGCTGCTGAGAAGGGAGTTGCCATCATATCTGTCAGTGGGGAAGATGAAAGATGCATTATGTTTAGTTTGACTCCATTTGTATAATAAATAATATTAGATTATATGGAACATGTCCCTGTGAAATAAAAAGCTATGAAGTTAAATAACATAAAAAGTGCTGTGCTTGGGGATGTTGGGCATAGATTGGGCAAACTAATCATAGATCTTACCCTGCAATGGCATACAGCCGTCCACGAAGCACGGTTGCTCCAACATAGCAGCGTGGAGTGGTCATGGGTGCCACGGTAGTCCAATAGTCTGTCCGGATATTATAGACCTCTACCGATGACAGGTGAGCTGTACCATCAAACCCCCCAACTACATAAATATGGTCATTTAGCAGAGCCACCCCTGCACCTGCAAAAGCAAAACACAAGCAATGCAAAGATTAAAAAAGTAAGAAAGTGTCCTATACTGTAGCAAACAAAATGTCAGAACACTGCAAAAGCTGACCTGAACGTTTGTTGGCCATGGGAGTGACGCTGGTCCAGTGACCGGTGTGTGGGTCATATCGTTCCACTGAATTAAGGATGTTCAAACCATCATAACCACCTGTTATGACATAACAGTCATTAATAAGAGCATACTATTTTTGTACTTTGTGTGCCCTAGAATCAAAGTGTAATCCTCAAGCACAACAATAGGTAACTTGTTTTATATTCCTACAGTTTAGGATGTATGTAATATTGAACTTGTCCACTGTGAACATGCCACATACCCAAGCAGTATATGAGTCCACTGGCCACTACAAGCCCAGCTCCTTCTCTGGCAGTCTGCATATCCCCCAACATGCTCCACTGATCAATGTTCGGGTCGTATCTCTCCATGCTCGTGTGCCGCCGACTGCCGTCAAAACCACCGGCCACATAAATCATATCTGAAAAAGAAAACATCAACTCAGAAGTGTCAGTTTATATCCTATAATTAGAAGTAAATATACATAGTATAGGTTTATAATACTATTATAACTATTTATTTGTTTGTTAATTTTATCATCTGGTTTGTGTAGTGATACACCATGAAGAAATGCTTTGTAAAATGCTTTGTGTAATGCTTTTGTGTTTTGTAGGCAGATCTAACAGCTAGACTTGCACTGAATTTGAACTCTTTGAGTTTTACACTATAGTATGACCAAACAAAACATATGTAATTTTATCTTTATAAGACAAAATAAAAAGTTGCGGCACCTCCTAGCGTAGTTGCTCCTGCCAGGCCTCTTCGAACATTCATTGTGGCGACTGTGTACCAAACACCATCCTCATCGGCTGTGTAGTCCAAACACTCAACAGAACTGAGGCGTGAGCGACCATCATAGCCTCCAATCACATAGACGCGGTCATTGAGGGCAACAGTGGCGACATAGCGGCGTTTTCGTGCGATGTTCTGGAATGTGTAAGAGAAACATTTTGAAGGTTATTATTGTAAAATGTTTTAGAATAAGACATTTTGACTATTTACAAACAGTAGAAAATCCTGCTAGGATTTATGGATTGATCACTTGGACATTCTACACAGCACAACAAGTAAGACAAACATCCATAGTAAGAATACCTTTTGCTATCCTTAATGGGAGCCATCCAAAGGCTGTGGTCTGACCTTTTAAATGTCTATTATCAACATAGCACCATAAACCTTTTCGGATTTCACTGTGTGCCTGTGTTCCGGAGATAACAAATCATCTGTTGTCAAAGAGAAACTCCTGATTCATAAGACAGTCATTTTTCCATTTATGAAAAGCAACAATATACTTTTTCACCTTTGCAAGTGCAGCAGCAGCCCCATCATTTAAATGTTTATTCTGCCCTAAACTTTCCATTATGTTAAAAGTATATGAACTCGGAAGCTTTCTCTGGCAGACAAACTTTTCTTTTTCTTTTTTGGTTTCCCTCCCCCAGACCTTGAACCTCCAGAAACGCAGGATATGCAGCACACGGAGCAATGAAAAGATAATAGTGGATCGTATGACCGCAGCTCCGCCCCCTGGCATGCACTTCCCATATGAGAAACCCTGTGTGGAATGTTTGAAACCTAGCCTATAGTCTCATGATACTAATATGGTCTTGACTTCACATTTAAATCTCCTTATATACTTAATTCTTATAAGCTTATTCCTTAAAAAAAATACTTTACTCACAGGTAGAAAACTCCATTCCTGTGTTTTGGGATCATACTTCTCCACAACATCAATGGGTGACTGCTGACTGCCAAACCCACCGATCACCAGCAGCACTTCTTTGGCACCTGAAACCAATCCATTTAAATTAGTTTCAGGAAAACTGTTTGGGTCTGTATTTTGTCTTGTGCTTCATTGTCGATTCAAATCTTTGCTTAGCGGCCATGAGTATTTAGACACTTGATGATCACACCCATATATGCTTGTTAAGCATCCCATTTCAAATGTAGTTCCCCTTCAGGGTAATTATAACTTCTGTTTTTCTGTGAAGGGCTTCAACTATTAGGATTTGAGCTTAACCAGCCAAACCACTATTCGTGGGGTAGGATGGGAAGGCATGTCCCAATTTAACCTAATTCTCAAAGATCTCATCACCTCGCATTTCCACACACAACCTCCGCTCTGTCTCAGTACATCTTTTGAATCATCCTAAGAACAAGCTGCATACCATAGGAAATCGGGCCCTTTGTTCAGCTGCACCTACACTGTGGAAAGCTCTCCCAGAGTATTTGATGACGCCAGCAGACTGTTGATGCTTTTAAATCTGGTCATAAATCTTATCTTTTTATTACAGATTTTGGTTTGAAATAATTTGTAGGACTTTGAAATTTGTTTCAAATATAAAGTGCATTATAAATAATCCATTATTATTATTATCATCCCAATCATTTTCATTCTCTGTACAGGCCATTACAGTTGTTCTACACCAAAGTTGGCAAAGCTGGTCTCTTTATGGATCTTGTTTTGTGAAGAATAAGCTTATTGTTACAACATACCAAGACACTATAGGCATACAAAGGTATGACAGTCTAGTGTCCACATATTTATAACTAAAATGTCTATATGCACGAGATTACTTTTGCATTTACAAGCAACTCCCTATTAAATGATGCAGAGCTACAGTATATGTAAAAGCAGACCTAGTCGGGGTTGGGTTCGAGGTCCCTGCATCTCACTGCGTAACTCGGGCCTTAGGTGAAACTTCTTGGCTTCGTCCACAAGGTCTCGACATGCTAGGCTGCAACGAATAAGAGGCTAGAGAGGGGGAAAAAATTGCAGATTGTACGCAGGTATCCTCAAGGTAGTATTGTGGAAAAAAACTAATATGCAGTTCTTTTTACACTAAATATAAAACACACTCTAAAACAGCACATCCATATGAGAGGGGGCGGTTCGAAGTTTGAATCAGTGAGAACATATACTTTCAGCATCTTTGTATACGCTAGCTCAACATCGGGTATATATTAAAGCTTTTATTTTTTCAATTATTTTTTCAGGAACTGCATGCATCAGGTCATTTGAAGGGGAGTTCACACTTCCTCCACCACTAACAACAGTATACTAGGTTCCTGTAATGATTTTACTATTAAAATTCACTTAGCATTATGTTTCTACGTGGTCCTACCAGGAACCACCGAACTAAGAGGCTGACAAACTATAAAAAAAACTAAGAAAAAAAATAAATAAATAAATAAAAGAGCAGGAACTAGTGGACGTGATTTAAACCTGGCAGAGAATCTGACCTCAGAGTCAATGACGTCAGTGATGTAGCGTGGGGTGAGCAGAGGCATGCGCACGTATTCCAGCATGTCCGCCAGGTATGGCTCTCGTTCCTTCCTGTTGTGCTTTACCCAATTTAACACCGCCTCGAACACTGGCTCCTCAGAGTCCACCTAACACACATACAAAAGAAATTAAACTAAATGTACCAACTGAGTAAAACCTCCTAAAACTCTGGCACAATGTTACTGCTTAGCTCTCAAAGATACTTGTGGAATGTGGAACACATGTGGAACTGACAAAGGTCAGACCTTTTGTAAGCAAATCTTAACACAAGGCAGGACAGAGCATGACAAACTCCACAAGACCATTTTACACATGACTTTCCATTGAAATTATAACAAATATTAAATACTTCCATAATGATATGGGTAAAAAAAACAAAAAAAAACCTATTGGGCTATTAAGTGTGTACAAGTGGTTATAATTATGATTTCATCAGAGAAAAAGAGAACAAGAAAGACATTCTCAGTAACAAGTGTTAGCATTTTGTGACTGGAATGCTACGCAAAACAGAAATGGGTTGAGGAACACATTGATGGTCAAGTAGATTTACAACAGGCCTACACTTGAATTTCATACTAGAATTTATTTATTTTTGAAAACACAGACAGGCAGATTCAAATTTGTGGACTGCCCTTCACCCACCACCTCACACTGTTTAACTGTCCTGAACTGGCTCTGTGTGTGTGTATGTGTTTGTGTGGGGGTGGGGAGGGGCTTAAAAAGGAGCAAGTATATGCCAGCTCATACAATGTCTGTAACTGTTATTATAAAATGTACAGCATTAGAACAATAAAGCAATAAAGTTTATTGTTTAAATTTCATACATCAACTGTTTTGTGTAGCGTTGACATATTTGCCATTGCTGCTTATTTATTAAGAGTTTCAGTCCCATGTCCTGACTTCTGATCTAGAAATAGTTCTACAATCCCTGACCCCTTTTATTCACCCTGATAGGAAGCTCAGGACCCAGATCAGCAATAAGGGTTCTTTGAGTTTGTGATAGATTGCCAATGGCTAATCCTAGGCTTAAGATTTATGGAATACATATACATTTTTCATGTATGATTAACATTACTGAATCAATTTCATGTTGTTAATGAATCAATTTCATGTTGTGTGGAATAAAATGTTTTGAGGTTACACATGCACATATTCAGTATGGCCTACCTGAATCTCATCACATTTGATGAGCTTTTCCACTTCGCTCTGACTGAGGAGCATAAACTCTTCATGTTGCACCACCTCGGAAAAGTGCTTCTGCGAGAAAAGTTCTGCTGCCTGCATCAGGTCCACGCAGTTATGTGTCTCGGCAAAGTCTCGGATGCCCAAACAGTTGGATGGGTCTAACTGACTGTTGAGAAAATCACAGCAAGCCCTCTTCACACCTGACGATGGAGAGAGGAAAAATAATAAGGTATTAAATAAAGAACACAGGGGCAGTAGTGACTCAGACAGTTAAGACTCTGGCTTGCTAGCCGAGAGTTTGAGCCTTGCCAGCGGTGGGGTTAAGACCAGGAGACCAACCACAGTTGGGTCCTTGGGCAAGTACCTTAACCCTACCCTCTACACATCTCAACTATTACACACAATGCCAGTCCTAAAAAAAACTGTGCCAGATCGTCCAGATCAAATGATCTGATGTGGCGACCACAGGTTAAGAAACAAAAGAAAAAAAAGAATAATAAAGAATACAAGAAAAATAAATAAATTAGAGTTGAGAACAGAAGAGGGTGGCACAAAAAAATAGAAAGAAAAGAAATGCTTCATTTTATGGTAGAGTTTCACTGACTGTTTTACATTCTGTCTCCTAATTCATACCAAGTATCCAATAATTGCCAGGTATACATAGCTGAATACAAATAAGCATGTCAAAAAGACCTATTCTAGACCTAGCGAGAAAACAACTGCAAAAATCCCACAACATAATGTACTTAGACTGGCAGTATATCAAAATAAAACAAATGCACCATTCACTGTGTGCAATATTGACATGTAAACTCCTGGGTTTTTCCAAGAGAACACAAAGCAACAGAGGCTAGTGCCAAAGCTCTTAAATTTAAATACCTAATTGCTACTTCTTTGTGTTTTTAGCAGCCATTTTAGTTTATTCTACAAATATAAAGTATTTGCTTTTATTAATAAAAATGGCATATGATTTGTACATGTGAAGTGATGATCAAATTGCAAGTGAGACTGCGTACTACTTTGCATGCACTGAACTAAATAAAATATAATAACCGCATGTGGAATTAACAGAATATGACAAATGTCTGACAACTTGAACAAAGAACTGGACGGCAGCAAAACAGTAACAATCAAAGGGTCATTTCCTGTTTGTTTATAAGCACAGACTTGTGCTGATCTCCATCATGCAAAGTCCCTCTGCTTCAGAACAACAAAGAGCTCTGTGCAAACAGAGCACCTCTGGCAAGCTGCTAAGCACCATGTGGATGCCATTTTCCTCATAAAGCTGTAGCACCAAGGCCTGTTGTTTTAAAAACCAAATCCTAAAACTTTAGTTATAATACCAAACAAATTCAAATTATTTTTTTTTTATATCTAGTTGTTGAATGTTCTTTACTGATTAATTGGTTGCATTGGTTGATAAACTTTATACAGCCCTTTTTGCAGTGCATGAATTAAAAGAAATGTAAATAAATAGTAATACACAATTTATTCACAAATATACAAGCTCACTGAAACTGGACAGGACTGACTGTCTTTTTAATCTTCAACTATCCAGTTACAGCGAGCCTGTGCCCCCTGTAGTCTCAGATTATTGTTCCAGGCTGGAACTCGATGTGGTCTTATGCTTTTTGTAGCCCATCTGTCTCAAGATTTGGCATGTTGTGCAAGATGCTTTTCTGCTCACCAGAGTTGTAAACTGTGAAGGCTTCCTGTCATCTTAAGCCAGTCTGGCAAATTTCATTCTTCACACCTCTCTGTGTAAACTTCTGTGTAGAGATTGTTTGATTGTTCTGTGTAAAAATCCCACGACGTTAAGTTCTTTGATTAAACGTTAGCTGATCATATGCACCGACTTGACTGGACATGTGCACCAATGTGTAAAGGTCTGAATGTTCCTATTAAAATGGTCCTAAAGAACAGCAGTAAAATGTACTTTATTATATTTAGAATGGTAAAAAGAAGCATTCACAGGAAATGCTCTGCATGGCTAGTATTTAAAAATATACATAAAATTCGACTCCTTCCCTTATAAAAGGAAACTTGGTGACCCTTTTGGTGTTGTTGAGGACACATCAAGGCACAATGACATTCACACTACATCGCATGTAAAGTGGCCACAGATCACTGGCAGAGGTGGACTGCAAGGTTAAAAAAAATATAGAACCACAATGCAAAAAGAGAGAAAAATCCAACCCATATTATTTTATTTTTTACATGAAATCGTGTTTGGCACAATTAATCAATCAGGACACAATGAGTCCTGGGTCCTCACATGCACTCTCCTCTTCAGCTTACCCCACAGGTTTTCAATTGGGTTGAGGTCTGGGGACTGAGATGGCCATGAGGGAAGCTTGATTTTGTATCTGATGAACCATTTTTGTGTAGATTTCTTCACACATTTCGGGTCATTATCCTGTTGAAAGACCCATTGACGACCCATCTTCAGCTTTCTGACAGAGGCCATCAGGTTTCGAATTAAAAATGTCCTGGTATTTCAGAGAGTTCATGATGACATGCAACCTTACAAGGTTCCCAGGGCCTTTGGAAGAGAAACAGGCCCACAGCATCACAGATCCTCCAATTGTGAGAGACTACTGTGCAATATAGAGCTATCCCTCCACCATACTTCACAGTGGGCATGAGGTGCTTTTCCGCATACTCATCTTTTGTTTTACGCCGACCCAGAAAGTGTTTGTTGCCAAAAAGCTCTATCTTGGTCTCATCTGACCACAGCACACAGTCCCAGTTAATGTTCCAGCAAACATTTGTTTGTAACTGTAGGTGAGAAAAGGCTTTTTCCTTGAATGCCTTCCAAACAGCTTGTTGGCATGTAGATAACATATGATGGTTGTTATGGAGACTTTGTGACCCCAAGATGCCACTTCTTGATGCATTTGTCTAACAGGGAGGTTTGGAGATTTTTAAACTTCTCTCACCTTCCTCCTTTCTGTGCAGGGTGGCAAGATAAACTTGGTCCTTCTCCAGCCTTGTTTGTCACTGTTCCAGTTGTTTTAAACGTAATGATTCCTCTGACTGTAGATATGGGCGAGTTTAGGCGAGTGGCTATTTTCTTGTAGCCATTGCTTGACTTATGAAGGTCGACACACGTCTGCCATATTTGAATGGGGTGTCCTCTTGTCTTTCCCATGTTGAAGAGTGTATAAGTGAAATAGGCCTCTGTGTCACATCATATTTATACCACAAGGAAACAGGAAGTCATGAATTATTAATGAAAAGTTTCTCGATACTTTATAAACTACAGTAAAAATGACAAAAATGCCCAATTACATTTATTGTATCGGAATTGTTAGGGGTGGCAATAATTGTGGAACAGGTTAGATCTTTCTACAATTTTCAGTGAGATTATGCTTCTGCAATAAAAAAAAATTGATTTGAAGCCTAAGAACACATCTTAACCAGGGGTGCCAATAATATCTGAATGGAAACTAGCTGAATGAAAGAGGGAGAAGGTGAGGCCATTGATAATGCGATTTAAGCAGTCAGAGCTTAAGTCCGTAATGTATTTACTGGCAGTTGATAAACTCACTCTGGTGTGTTCGGCAATTCAAAATCAGCAAATGTATGCAGACAGCTTTAAACAAACTCTAAGCAAGGTTGTAGACCAATATGCAGATTTCCAACTAATTTAAATGCTTAGGTAGTGAGTGGAATTTTTCCAAAACTATAGGTTTCAATGATGTGTAATAAAACAAATCATTGACAAAGTGACTGTCACTTCTGCTTTTAATTCTACTATATCAAGGTTTCTAAACTAGGGGTAACAACCCCACAGGGCATCACTTTATTAACAAACAGGGTCAGCAGTGTTTCACCACAGGTATGAAATATATTTGTGGTGGTAGCCAACAGAGAGGGCAGGCATTACCTGCCAGCAAAAAAAGGGGTCTACTACATACAACAAATAATAAATACATATGACATTTAATACCATATTTTGATTTATTTTATACTTCTATTAATCTCACAAATACAACCTACCAACCTTCCCCTCCATCTATGAAAACTAAGACCAAGTAAAAAATTAAGAACTTAACATTCGTTTGTGTATAAAGATGGCACTGTTTGTCGGAACAGGAATCCCTTATATCCAATTTTTTGCATTACTATGTTTTAATAAATATATAACCACACCAGGGCTCAGAATTGTGCAATACAGAGCTATCCTTAGACATATCCTTTTTTTTTTTCAGGACATCTTGGGCGATAGGAGGAATTTTATTTAATTTTATTATAACCAGCTATACACACAACTGAGCAAAAAATAAAAAGAAATAGCATAGATTCAAAAGATCACTAGTTTTTATGGTTGTTTTAGGTTGTTCCTGTAATCAAATAATAATAATAATCACATTTTTGTGACATCATTCCCATATTCAGGTAGCATTAAAATGTACACGTTTTAAAAGTGATAACAGTGATGTCTGAAGCCTCCCCTGTCTACACACACACAGAACTTCCATATAAGCGTTTTTATTTAATCGTTCATTGACCAGTTCTGTGATGACACATGGATATGTGCAGTTTTATTAACCGTCCTGGGTTTTATAAAGAAGAGCCGTTCACCGTGTGAAACTGCGTACACTACGTTCCAAATTATTACGCAAATGATATCTTTCTCTGATTTTCATAATTAGTCAATGCAGATAACAGTCAGTATAATTTTCTAGTTATCAACCATTAGTGTATAATTTGAATGTTATTGAACAAACGTCCTATTGATAATATTTATTTCAAAAATAAAAAACTGAAAATGCACTGTTCCAAATTATTATG
>JAQMYJ010000040.1:10565588-10582269 GCA_030014305.1 Clarias laeviceps | reverse complement strand
GGACGTGACGCGACGTCCAGGCGCAGATGTCGGGGACGTGACGCGACGTCCAGGCGCAGATGTCGGGGACGTGACGCAACGTCGTCGTCAAAACAAAAAATTTAGGCATATTCCGTAATGACAAGATGAAGATTTTAGCATCGTCAGCCACTGTTAAAACCAAGACTTCAGCATCAGCACACACCATCACGACGAGGATTTCAAGGATGTCACACACCATCAAATCTGTATTTACTGTACGTACAGTAATTATCATAATTACAGCAAAAACAACAATGTTACTTCATCTCTGATTCTTTTATTTTTGTCATCTAACCTATCAGATATTTAAATCTATTCTTTTGTCTCTGATAAATTATTTTTTTCTGATTAAAATCAGAGGCCTGGGGTCTTATTAAATGTCCCATTGCCCTGTTTTCTGATCACAAGGCAATCCAGACAGTAAACACTGACATCAGGACCAGATGAGACAGAGAGCGAAAACGCAGACTATGTGCAGTATGTTTTGCTGCAGGTGAATCTGATCCTCGTTGTGTTTACGTGGCACAACTCGTTCATCCAGTTGTTTAAATCGGTTGCGAAGGAAACATCACCCGGTTACAGCAAGCAAGTTATTGTTCACGTGATGCCAGGGTCAACTGACATTTAAACTGCAGCTATTTATGGCTAACTTTCTACCTGACCAGGTCTTTATGTATATACACACACACACACACACACACACACAGCCGGTTTGTGTTAGCTAACACTGCGAACGATCCTGTATTAAGATGAACAAAAACTTACATCACACAAATGAATAATTTCTCTGATGACATCCGTACCTGATGCAGGGCTCCTGATGGACGCGGCAGAACTTATTAAAGCTTCAATCCAACTACTGGTTAGTGTGTCAGCAGAAAGACAAGGCCAAGGAGCCAGCGAGACGTTCAGCTCCGCTAGCTAACAATCACTAAACCAGATAACCTCTCTGTGCTCCAATTCAGCTGTGCTTGCAAGACCAGCTATCTTGATATCTATAACGATGTATATTAGTTATTCCTGCATGTGGCGTTTAATCAGATCTGGCGTGGCTTATTTTAAACCTGGCTACACGGCAGTAATCATTAACTAGCCTCGCTGGCCTACCGAGAGACGTTCTTCCGGGAATAGGCAGTCTGCCGGGTTGCCAGGTTCACTCGACAAAATCCTCTCAATATCGGAAAATCTGAAAGTGCGCATTTTCGAGTTTCAAGGTGGTATAATGTACTGTACATACCGACAGTTTGAGTGCAGTGGATTTTCATACAGGATTAAATAGAAATAGGTTTTAACCTGGTGGCATTGTGGCTCATTAGGTAGCACTGTCACCTTGCACCTCCAATGTCCGGGTTAGATTTTCTCCTCTGGTTTGTGTGCAGCTTCTTCCTACAAGCCATCCGTCTCGTTAATAAAAAGGGATGGGACTGATAAACACACACACACACACACACACCCAATCGCTCAGATTAACCTACCTCAAAACTTTGTGACTGGACTAATTAATCAACACACGCGCAAACACACTAATCAACAACCATCAAACATTTGTACACAACATGTAAATGCTCTTTTGCACAATATTCATTATTTGTTAATTTGCACAAACTATTGTTATCTTTGCTACTACTGTACTTATAAGGAACGATTACTGCTTACTGTTTCTCCTCCCAACTCCTCAACTCCACAAAGTATTGAAATGTTATGTCACTTTGTCGCTCTTATTTGCACATCCACTTTATGTTACAGTATCTCTTTTGTATAAAACTTAGATATTTTTTTCTGTTGACTTAAAATGTCAATCTGTCTTGTCTCACCTAATTATGTTTTAGTTACTGTAGCTAGTTAGTTGTTATATGTAGCACCTTGGTCTTTGAGGAATGTTTTTTCGTTTCACTGTGTACTAAACTGTATATGGTTGAAATGACAATAAAAGCCAACTTGAACATTAGTGGTCACCTTTGGCCTCTACGGGCCCTAGTTAGACTACAAGATGGAGGGATGGATGGGATTTATCACAGTATAACACACTAGAACACTCTGGATTTAAGGATTTAACAGAATATAACACACTATAACATTATAGATTTAAGGATTTGTCAGACTATAACATACTATAATATTATCTAGTACTGTGGTGTACTATAGTGTTTTAAACATTATTCACAAATACAGAACTATTGCACTTCTTCAAATGAACAAATTGCACATGTCTTTCATCTCACTGTCTATACCGCTTTAACCTGTATACAGGGTCGCAGGAGGCATGTAATCTATCTCGGGAGGCTTAGGGCACGAGGCAGAGTATATATACCCTGGACAGGGTGGCAATCCATTGCAGGCATACACACACATACTTGTACAAACACTTGCATGTTCATTCACACTACGGAACACCAATTAGCCTAATCTGCATGTTTTTGTACTTTGGGAGGAAACCGGAGTACCCAGAGGAAACCCACCAAGCATGGGGAGAACACACAAACTCCAGGCATGCAGATCTTAGGCAGGAATCGAACCCAGATTCTGCAGATGCAAGGTGACAATGTTAAACTCTAAGTGCACTTTGTCTTGAAGGTTTAATTGCACCTTTGCAATTAATTCACAGTATTTATATTGCACTTTGTTCTTTGATAATAAATAAGTGAAGGATAGTAAATCAATCTTATACCAAGATACATGAACACTGATTATAGCAGCAGGTATCTATACAACAGAGATAAAAACTTACAGGGGTAAGACAGACATGCTCTTTTCTTCCCTTGTTTCTTTTGCTGTCAGTCTTGACTGAGGCCGGAAATAATTTCTAGGCTAATTTTTTAATTGCAAAATGTACATTTCAAAATGACGCCGCAGTATGAATTGCAACAACATATTTGTATTGTTGAATGCATACTTGCCATGTTTATCAACAAACGCATAACAATGGTCTAAGATCAATGATCATGGTTTAATAGTGCATGTGTGTCTCCGATTGTGACATCGTCATCATTAAATTTAGAAAGGTTAAGTAAGGTGAACAGTAGTTGAGAAGAAAAAGGACAAGGAAGGAAGAATTTGATGGGTTTCTTAAGGATGACGGGACTATTAAACTGAAAAAAGATCAAGACCAGAATGTGGCGATAATGTAATGGATGCCAAATGCCAATAAGCAACAAAAAGACAAGACAAGACAGATAGGTCTTATCTCACAGTAGCCTGTTACATATGGAAAAATATAACTCGACCCAAAAGGATTCCAAATAGATTCCTTTTGTTTTTCATTTAAATTAAGCGTATTGTTGTGGAAACGACACATTATACTGTACATTATGGCACATGGAACCACATATGTCTAGATCCAAAAATTAAAATATATTTAGATGTATAAATTACAGCAAATTCTCAAATCGTGGCCTCTAATTTTGTGGTACTTGTTCATTCTTTCATTTATTTATCTTCTATCCTACTTATACTCCACTGGGTCGTGAGGGGCCTGGAGCCTATCCCAGGAGACTTTTGGGCACAAAAAGGGTTACACCCATCGACAGGTCACCATCTCAGTTGCAATTTGGGAATGTCATTTAACCTGATCTGCATGTCATTGGACTGTTTGAGGAAAGCAGAGTATCTGGAGGAAACCCACCAAGCATGAGGAGAACATGCAAACTCCCTGCACACAGACCTGAGGTGGGAATCGAATCCTCGACCCTGGAGGTGCGAGGCCACAGCTCTAACCACTATGTAAATACATGAATGTTCAACATTTTGTTATGTCTCATGGCTGATGCTGTTACATGCATTAGTGATTTCCTGCTTTAGTGCAACAATTGTGCTGAGCTGATTCTAATAGACTGCTGACTTCAAATGACTCTAAAAGAAAAACTCAAGTGGCATTAGGTCTGCTTCTATTCAATCTTCTATTGTTGTTGTTTTAACTATCTTGGATCTGAAAAAAAAAGTTATATATGCTTATGGATCCAGGCTTTTGGGCCACCAGTCTTTCTGTCTCCCCTTCCCCCGCTTCCCCCCCCCCCTACCCATCTCCCTTTTACTCTGTCAAGGGTGTTAAGATAATAAATGTAATGTGTCATTATTCAGAGAAAATGGATAAAGCAAAATCTTCTGTTCTTGAAAACGTTCAAGAAAGGAGATGACAATGGAGACTCTTTTCGTAAATATTAACAAAACTTCTTATTAAAGACCATTCCAATTTCATTCCCTTATTAAATGTATATGTGGAGTTTCCACAATTCTGTCAATGTCTTGATGTAGAAACGATACAATGCAGTGTATTGCCCTGTAATGCCCTATAAGTTTCCCTGCATCTGGCATCGCCAATCCAAATCGATAATTTAACAATACCGTGGTATATACTATCAAAAATACAGATTTTGGGAAATTACTAGACAAAAACAACTTCCCAAATCGCCAATATCAGAACAAATCTGAAGGAAAATCGAGGACATGGCAACATAGAGTAATCGCTAATCCGTCAACCAGAGTCACGTGCGATGAAGCGGCTAATAGTAAATATGTTTGTTAAAAAAAATATTATAAATAATAAATATATCGCTATAATTGAGTACCTTGAGCTCTTTGGTCAAGCATCAATATATATATATATATATATATATATATATATATTCATTCATGTGTGGGTTTGCTTCTCAGTCAAGGGAGTGGGCTCACTTACACTTTTGCCTAAGAACACAGCCATGAATAAAGAATGATACAAAAACGTCCTCCGAGAACAACTTCTTCCAACCATACAAGAACAGTTTGGTGACAAACAATGCCTTTTTCAAGCATGATGGAGCACCTTGCCATAAGGCAAAAGTGATAACTTGGAGAACAAAACATCAAACTTTAGGGTCCATCATTTGGTACCTACTAAATGCTTGTGATTCTTCTTCTTTGTCCTTCGGCTGTTCCCTTCCAGGTGTCGCCACAGCGAATCATCTGCCTCCATCTAACCCTATCCTCTGCATCCTCTTCTCTCACACCGACTAACTTCATGTCCTAGTTCAGTATACCATAGAGACGTCTGACAAAATATCTAAAAACACTGAAGCAGCAGACTTTATAAAAAATAATTTTTGTGTCATTCTCAACACTTTTGGCCACGGCTGTATAGTGTTTGGAAAATATGTCTACGTTTCAGAGAGAAATAAATCTACAGGCGCTGAGTGTTTGGCCACGGTGATCTCCCCCGCCCAGCAATGTGGCTGCGTCCCAAAACGAATACTACCGTAATATATAGTATATGACAGCCGCACAATGTAAAGTAGGGTAGTACGCAAATAATTTTTTGGACCTCATCTGTAAGCTGATTGGCTTGTTGCTGGGGCTTTCGGGCGCCCGCGCTATCTGATTGGTTGCTGTTGTGCACACGGGGGCGATGCGCAGAGTCAGCGTTGTAGTGCGGCGGTGCGGGAGGAGCGTGCGGCGTGTTTCCGGTAAGACCAGGCCAAGAGAAAACAGTAACGTTAAAATAGTCGTTTCGCAAGCGATTTAACGTGTTAAAAGCATTTACAGTTTGGTCGCTGATTTACTAACTGATCCCGCGTGTTCCACAGGGAGTGACGGATCGGCAGTAGGGGAGCGGGCGGTTGAAAAAACACGGCGATGGAAGCCGAGTTTCGGGAAATTGATGAATCCGGGAACTGGAACGCCATTTACCAGGTATTAGCCTCGTTCATAAGTCTGAGATACGTATATTTAGGTAAAAGGAGACACGATCACAAGCCGCTGCCCGTTGTTTGAATACAATACCATACCATGGCATGGTGTGGAATCTTCGTGTCTTAAGGGTGATGACACTAGCTCGCGCGCTAAGGTAACCTAACGTAACCTAACGTAACCAGGCAGCGCTGATATTGTGAACTGATAGACGCTAACAAGTAGCTGCTCTGCTAGCGGGTAAACTCAGTTCTCTAATTACTGCTCATGCCAAAACACTGTTCCGAGCTACCCTAATAAAAGCAACAGCTGTTTGGTTCTTGGATTTAAGAAATGTGTTACTTAATGCATCATGTTATTTAGGTTTTGTGTATAGCTAGCTAGGTTGCTAATTGACTGACCCTTCTCTAGGGTTGTCACGATACCATCATTTTGACTTGGATACCGATAATTAGTATTACAGTGTCCGATATTTACACTTTATAATGGAAAAAATATATAACATTAAACATGTTTGTCTGTCTTTGTGTGTGTGTGTGTGTGTGTAAGAGATGTGTGTGTGGGGAGGATTGATTCAGTGACATCGTGATTCTTTTTGCCTCCCATCGATTTTTACAATTTTTAAGTTTGTATGTTTACCTTTAAGGTGGTAAAATGTTGCAGTTCCTGTATAATCCTACGGGTGGAACACTCTAAACTATACACATATTGGCGGGCAGCACAGCGTGTTATGTGGTCCGAGCAAAATATTTGCTTAATTTGTTTAGAACATTAGCAAAATATGGAAAAATGAATAATATCGACTTGGTATATTTATAAAATCTTAATACGTTGTGAAAAATCACAATGTAAAATCGAATCAGCGTCTACGTAATGTGACATCGCATCGGCTGGTCCTTGGTGATTCATCCCTTATAACCACCAGGGACCAGCCGATACAGTATCACGATACCCAGATGTCAATTCGATTTGCATTGTGATTATTCAAATATTAAGATGAATGCACACACGCACGAACACACACACACACACACACACACACACACACACACACAAGTTTCTGTCACTATGCTCTCAGGACGCGAAGCTTTTTCTCATGAAGATATGATTTATTGGCAAAGCAAAACATGTCAACATGCTGTTTAATAAATATAGAAAATATTAAAAGTTAGAATTACTATTACTTTGTTTTCCACTTTATGTACCCTGAAATAAATGTGCTGAACTTCCAGCTCCACCCTACACCGTCACTTAATTAATTTAGCCGAAAAGGCAAACGATGGCTCGCTAAACCATTATCTAACCTAGGTTTTGTCCTGCTTCCATCCAAAACAGACCACTGACTGTTTGCTCATGTCCTGTTGGCGACTGGCTGTTTAAAAGTTTGTTTTATTGCTGCGATGATATAGTTGATGAATGTTAATGTCATAACAAACCCGCTAATCTCTTGGGTAATTTATTCTTTCTAGCTCGCTGTTCCTTATAAATGAAAACAAGTAAACAGAGACCAGGAGGTGTTTGGTGAGCACGTAAATCATCTAAACTGAATTCCGTCTGACCCATTTCTCATTTATGCACAGCGTGTTAATAAAAATTACGTCTGGCATAATTTCCTTATTTAACTGAGACCTAAAAGACCTCTTATAGAGTGATGGTGTGGAAGACATGTCTGTGTGTATGCATGTGAACAGAGATGTTCTGTCGCGACAGGAACAAGCCGTATGCAAAAAAATCTAAGTAGGCTTCTGTAATGCTTATGAAAGGCGCTAAGCATTTTCCATTATCATATGGAAGAGATGTAGCTGATATTTGGTTCTTTCTCCAGGAAATCAGACAACAGTCAAGTGAACTGCCCTGCAAGATTGCCAAACTTCCAGAGAACAGAAGCCGCAATCGCTACAGAGATGTCAGCCCATGTAAGTAAAAATATAGGTTTGATCTGATTTTACTAGATATTAGGTAAGCAATAAAACACAGTTTGTAGTGTAAGAAGCAAGGAGTCCATGACGCTGTCATGTGATGCAGTATGGAGTTTCTCCCTGATGTGGATTATTTTTCTAAAACATTGCATCCCACATTGTTTTATTTTCACATATCACACAGTTTTAATTTATTAATGAACAACACATGGGTGCTGTTTAAACCACATTTGTGTATATTTCACATTGTACATTGTACACTGTCCATAACATGAGTTCCTCATGTCACTGGCACTAAAAACAGTTGTTCCTTCACCAGTGTCTCATTTCTCTCTGTCTTGAAGATAATTCTGTCTCTCAAACTGTCCTGATGCGGAACACTTAATGACTGACAAATGAGGCTTCTTACTATAAATGTTAATTAAATGTCTTGGCAAAAAAGCATAATCATTTCAATGATGATGATTATTATTATTAATAATATTTATATATTATATATTATAATATAATATTATTCTTCAATTATATGCATTTATAAAGCTATACTGTTGTATCAGTATTAATTTATTTAGCTCATCTTCCATACAAGTCCCTGTAAGTAACTGGCTACTACAGAAATTCATTAGTTCAAGTGTGTAATATAATCAATGCCTTCTGACCGATCAGGTTCAAGAATTCAGTAGCACGGTCATACATATAAATTTTTAGAGCCTGTGCTTGTCAGAATAAAACAGTGTGAAATGTGAAAATATAATAAAGAATATATGGATGCCATATGGACGGAGATCTGATGCAGAATCCGTGCTGTACTACTTAATTTCCCTGAAATGGCTAAACTCTTTTAACAGAACTCTAGTATACTACAGTGTACAAGATTTATAGCTTGCTTCATGATGGAATGAATAAATTACAAGAACTCTTAATATATATTATAATTTTTGGCCTCGAACAAAAGGCCAGAAGTTGGCAGAAGTGTTAAATATAATCATCTGTGAAAAAATATAGCAGTACTGATGTCATACCATCTCCACCCCAATTTTTTCTTCTTTTTTTTTCTCTTCCGTCTTAGCGTCTTTAGAGTGCAGTGCTACTGTGGTTTCCTCTTGTTTTCTTGTGTTTTTTTTTTTTCACTCAAGCCTAAAAACAGCTTCAACTTTTTCATGCAGAAATCACCGCGAATGTACAGTTTAGCCATTTTGGCAATAGATAACCCATGTTGTACAATGTTTTTTTGTTTGTTTGTTTAACAAAGCTAATATCAGGAAGATGCTTGCTTTAATTTGGTGGAACTGAGAATAGGACGTGAAAGAGATCTGTGGTGTTTGTGCCACCACAGAGGCCTCTGGGAATTCCTCCTAAGCTGCACCTGTGTGGCTGCATCAGTCTTTGGCACTAGGTCATGTGATTTTGTAGTAAAGATGTAAAACACTTACTGTATGTGTATGTTTTATTATTTTTTTTCTTCTTTTTTTTTCTCTCCACTAGTTGACCACAGTCGAATTCGTCTTCAAATCAGCAGCAATGACTACATCAATGCCAGTCTGATCTCCATGGAGGAGGCGCAGAGGAGTTACATTCTCACTCAGGTTAGAAGACAGAATAAGAGCCAGGAGGTTCCAATTGTTTCCAAGACATCTTGAAGACTTGGTTTATATTTGAACCTAAAGATTTTTATGATTATTAGGTTCGGCATCAATTCTATACATTCAAAAGTGTCTGTAGAGAAGTGAAACCCCATGGGAACGTAACGCTTTACAAGGCTGCTTCATTAGGTTCCAGTTTCAGTGTTTAGTTTTTCAGTGTTCTGTGAATTGGAACGGCCTATGCTCTCAATAGCTCTCAAAAGCGCTATAAAACGTGTCGAGACAGTTAAGACACTCAGCTGTGCTTTCTGTGTATTTAATAAAGAAGTTATAAACGTACAAAGGAAAGAAATTCTTCTTTGAAAAGTCCACCGCTGCCTCTGAACTTGTACAAGTCTGTTTGTTGCTAAACCACGTGAAGGTGCTACTGAGTTTTGTTTTTTTTTTTTTTTTAAGTCAGAGAATGTGACCATTGCATGGAGTTTTTTCCTTACATCTTCTTAGTCGTCATTCAAATATTTGCTTAAAGGGAAAGTCCTGTGTCAGTGACTGCCCATGGCTGTACTGTAAGCATGAGACCCAAGTATGAAGCCACTCAGGATCAGTTGTATTGTACTGTTACTGTTGTAGATCAGTATTTGTCCTAGAAAGATGTCTCAGTAAATTATAAGTTTAAAATGGCCCAAAATATATAAAAATATTTGGTCCCAAATTTTCATGTCGTACAGTATATGGTTACTTTGCGGAAAGTCCAGCAGACAAGCTCGTTCATGTTGTCTACATGATTCAACAGCTGTAAACACTCATTTCCTAACCAGCCTTTCTTTTCTCTCTCTTGAAGTAACTGAGACAAAATTTGCAGCTTGTAATATTACGCGAGAAACCCCAAGACACAAAGAAATTCCTGAAGACTTTCCCTCGTCTTAAAGGAAAAGCTAATGTCAACAGCTGTAACCTCTAACTGTTATGAAGCTCTGACGCTGGAGATGCGAAACAAACGCTTCTTCATGCAAACAGGTCGATTCACCAGATCAGCGGTTCTGCTGTTGTTTTTAAAAAAAAAAGATTTTTACCTAAACCTAGGTAGCCTATTAAAACAAGCACATAAATATGAGAAGCGTTAAAGTCAAACCGGGATTATTGATTGCGCAGAATAACAGAACATGGTTTTGAGAGTAAAAATTCCCTTTATTTCTCTATATAATCCCCTGCTACAGTAATCAATTAGAAAATAACTTATCCCAGAGTTTCACTAGTGCATGGATACCATCAAGGTAGAAAGTTTAAATATTAAGTTTACTGTTAAAGGTTAACGATGCCGTGAAGCAGGCAGTTGGATTATCTCTGAGAAAACTATCTACCTTGTTGCTATCCATGCACTAGTGAAATTCTGGTAGTGTGGCAGGGGATTATATAGAGAAATAAAGGGAGATTTTTTAAAAATTTAAAAATTTTAATTTATTTTTTTAACTCCCACAACTGTGTTCTGTTATTCTGGACGATAAAAAAAATAAAATAAAATAAAAAGTCCCGGTTTGACTTGAACACCCCTCATATAAACTTTGGATTTCTGGGAAGAATCGAGTATCCAGTTCACTGTGATGGAGTTGAACACACTGTGACTCCTGTCTATAGACTGCCACTGGAATAAAGCTGTCATGTTTTAAATCAGCACAAAGTAACAACATAGAGCTTTATTCGGATCCTTCTTCCAGATTCGTTGCCAACATTATGTTGATGTATGCATCTGCTGTATTCATTTGATCTGATGATTACTTTCTAGCCTTATATACACTCGAACTGTAAACATCTCTGGACTGGTAAAACAGATATTCTTAATTCATGTGCGTTTAATGTTCTGCGATAAAAGCTTTTATACACACAGATGTTCTTTTGACAGTCTACAAAGCATAAATGCAGATCAGCATTTAACTTAACAAAAATATTTCAGAACTCCCATGTAAGGCTATACCATGCACATCTTTATATAAAAAAATGCAAGAGGGAATGCTGCCGAATGTTACGCAAGCATGAACATGCTCAGATCCGTCTCCTGTTTACCGCCGGTGTATTATTAATGTACTCACATTTACCGGGGCATAGTTTATACAGAGAATGTGAAAACGGTCTTATTGAGATGCATTCATAACCTAATTAAAATCTTACATCTAGTTACAGACACAAGGGCCACATGTTGAATAGAAAACAATGAACTGGTAATGTTTTCTTTTAACGTCTTAGAGTGTTGATACAATCAAAATAATACTGACTGTGTATAAATGTATATAAACCTATACAGAGTCTAAACGTCACATAATGTCCTAGTTTTGTTCCCACCCTAGGTTTATTATTTTTTTATATATTGGCATTATTATATATTTTCAAGTTCTGTTGAGCAATGGTGTATCAACTGGCATTTTCCAGCTTGATCAAGCACATTAATGGTCATTATGATGACGTTGTTAGAGGTTAGTGACTGATTCACATAAACGCAGGAAACGTCAGCTGTTTATTTCATGCTGCTGACGTTTCCTGGCCCATTTGGAGTACATTGTGAAATACCAGAGAATGCGTCAGAATTACGAGGTACAGGCGCGTCTGAACGTGCTATTCTGTTTCTGTTTAGCACAGAGGCTTAACCCAGCTTCAACTTTTACTCCCGAGCATAAGAAGGAGAGCCTTCAGACCACTGACCGTGGGATTAACCAGTCGGATGTCCAGAAATGTTTCTGCTTAGTTCAGCTTGTCCTGGAGCAGAGTTTCACTGAATGTCTTAATAGATTAGAAATAAATTGCAAAAAAAGTTGATTTTGTCAGATTTATACAGATATCTTTACAGATCATTTCTGATATTTTAACTTGGTTCTAATGTCTCCTAATCACAGCTGTTCATTTATATGTTTAGTTTATTCAACTCTACATGTGTTAATCCCCAGTCCTAAAAAATAAAAAGTGAGGTTATGATGTGGGGAATGCCGTCACCTTCAGCTGTGGTAAATAGGGGTGGGCGATCATGGACCAGAAATGATATCTAGATATTTTTAGGCTGAACGGCGATACATGACATCCTGTGTACTGTATCTCTGTATTTTCTACAAAGCAGGCTATATCTTCAGTTGCAAGTCAAAGCCGTATGTGAGATGTCACATGCACTTTTATTAAAATAGACTGTGATCAATACAAAATGTAAAGACAGGATGTCATTCCCTATTTGATACAAACTGCAAATTAGTAAAACATATAGCCAATATTAAATAAAAAAGGTCTATATCTGAGCATGCTCTTTCAGTTGTTCTAAAGGAAAATACAACAATGAAAATTAAAACAGAACAACAACAGGCAGACTTGATCTGATGATGTCAAGTTTTCTATTCAGGTAGACTGTACAGTCATCATAGAGAGAAATAAATACATATTTATGGGAGTGTTTCATTGTTGTTTTCATAGTATTGTGTGTGGGCATTAGCTAGATGTATTTTATGTATACAGCATAGAGATACCTTGCTAGTCAAGGCATTGTTATTAGTCAGAGCACTTTAACGTGGGCATTAAGTAGGTCTCTGCAACTCCTGAATACGAGTTGACCAAAATGTAGAAATAAACTGCATCTCATTTGCATGCAATAGCGGTTCCAGTGCTCGTGGTATTAAGACATGTTTTTTTTTCTTTCTCCCCGTTCAGGACTTTGGTAAATGAATTGTGGAAGAAAGGAAGGATAAAGCAGTCTTTGTATCACAGTATAAGGCACTGATATTGCCAAGCTAGTTTACATGTTGTTTTTCATCACAGCTTTTTGACATTTAGATGCAACGCTATCGGTTTGCGCTAGAATGCATATTTCTACAAGGCGAAGGAGAGTGGGGGCAGGGCTGTGCAGAGAGCGAGATCAGAGCAATGTAAATGCTGGCACAGCTTCATGGAAGAAATTTAACTGGTCATGTAATGCACCATCAAACTATAGCGATGTAAATGATATTGTCTCCTCCTACATCTCATTTCAAAATATATTGATGCACTCTAGAGAATCACTACTTTGGAATGAACATTAATCACAATATAGTCAAATAAGCAAGCTATAGTTGGTATCTTTAGTTTGCATTTTCTCTAGATGTGTGCATGGTTATTTAAATATGCAGTTAAATGTTTGAGATACCACTATCAATCCTGAAATCTTTACTCGGGTATTATTTATGTGCTTCATCAAAAGGAATTCAGTGTGAATTGTATTAAATGTAAATGCCATGACAATAACTCGATTCAGTGGTCAGATTTGTGGTCTGTGGTCTAAAAGCAAGAGGATAAAAATCCAGTCGAGGTCTTAAACCGTAATGGATAGCCCTGGTAGTGCTGGTTTGCAGGTTTAAGATATTTTACACGGGAAACATTGGGCTCTGTTTTATCTAATTTACTAATTTTACAGATGTACAGATGAAAGCGGTATAGAGAGAGAGAGAGAGTGGAATGGAAAAAGGGAAGAAAATAAACCTACTAAGGAAAAAAATATACAGGGTGTTCAAGTCAAACCAGGATTTGTGATATTTCCCCGAAATGAAGGCGTAAAACTGATTGAAGACGATTTTGAGCACAGTTTTGTGGTAATACTCCTCACCGAAGTAAAACATTTGAATGATGCAAACATTTTAAAGAAAGCCGTACATCTGTGAATGACTATTCCGAAGCTGCTGCAGTCGTTAATAAATAAATGAACTAGTTAATAAATCGATCAATAACTTGTCGGAAGCTCGCAAAAGAGAGACGCCTCTGTCTGTGGAAACTGTACACATTAATCATTCACAAACACCACTTGCGCATACAGATATTTTGGCCTTGCTTAAAGCCATTTCCACATTTTTTGGGTAATTAAAGGAGGTCCTGTGAGGCCAGCGTTTTAGACGTGATGAAATACCTTGATGATATCCAAGCACTAGTTAAGTGCATTAGTGTAGCAGGTGGATTATTAGATTGCTACGGAAATATGAGAGTAAATATAGTAATGTGCTGTGCCCAATTTTATGACATTAGTCATAAAAGGCAGGTCATAATTTTAATATTGCAAGCTTCTTTCTATTATACCATTTTTTTTTTTTTTTTTTTTTTTTTTTTTTTGCCCCTTTTTTTTGCAATTTTTCAAAATGTAAAGTTTTTTTTTTGTATTGAGAAAAACAAGCAAAATCTGATTTCCTTAAAAGCTCATTTTAAAATAAACAGTTATGTATAAAATATCTGTGTTTTCCTAGATCCTGGTGTAAGCATGTATAAATTTTACAGCAAGTTTGATTAATAGAACACTAATAAAATTTCACTGTCCATCATTTTCACAGAAATACATGAAATACTTATTCTGTCTGTCTTCCTGCCCCCCTCCTTTCTCTCTAGGGTCCTTTACCTAGCACATGTGGGCATTTTTGGGAGATGGTGTGGGAGCAGAGGACTCGTGGAGTGGTCATGCTGAACCGTGTCATAGAGAAGGGCTCGGTGAGGGTCACCATTTTCAACCTTCAGTCCTTTTAGTGGACATTGAGATTATTAGCAATAAAGTCCCTTAATAACCAAAGAAAGAGTCCTGCAAATGGCTAATTTTGTAATTATATAAGGAATAAAATGTGATGAGGCATGCTGTTCTAGGTAAATATAATCAACAGTGGAGCACTGCTACCACCCTAAAGCTGATGATATTCCTGCAACTCTGCATAACATTTCATATACCACATCTTTTTGCCGAAAATGGCTTTTTTTTGTTTTAGTGACAAATACTGTATACTACACTGTACTTTTGTTAGTAACATTTAACCTTGTGGAATATCCACAAGACAGATTGGTTCCTGTTATTACTCATGTTGTAACAGGTGTCAACAGTCATTCCCTGAACAGCCACTAGCATATAGTAGATACGATAAAGTACGGAAAATTTGCTTTGCAGCTGAAAGTACCATAAGGTCTATATTTATAGAAAGTTAATCAAAACCAAAAAAATTCCTGTATTGTTTTGCTGGATCAGGTGAAATGTGCGCAGTACTGGCCACAGAGGGAGGAGCGGGAAGCCATTTTTGAGGACACGAATTTCAAGTTAACTCTAGTTTCAGAGGACGTGAAATCATACTACACAGTCCGGCAGCTGGAGCTGGAGAATCTTTCAGTGAGAAACTTACTGGTCTTCCTTTTTTTCTTTTTCTATTATTGAATCATTTGTTAAACTCAGAATGTTGATGATTTGTATTATCCAGGTTAGTTACAATTGAATAATTTCGACATTTATTCTCATTTATAATAAAATAAAAAAATAAAATAAAAAACTGCCTGTACCTGTTTATAGACTCAGGAAACCAGGGAGATTCTTCATTTTCACTACACCACCTGGCCTGACTTCGGTGTTCCAGAGTCTCCTGCCTCTTTCCTAAACTTCCTGTTCAAGGTGCGAGAGTCAGGCTGTCTAAACTCAGATCAAGGGCCTGTGGTGGTCCACTGCAGCGCCGGCATCGGTCGCTCCGGAACCTTCTGCCTTGTGGACACCTGCCTGCTGCTGGTGAGGGGACTGTTTGTCTTTATTTGTACTTCATTTAATATTTAATTAGATAATGTTTAGATTAACATTTTTCTTCAAATCTTTACACTCATTATATTCACTCGAGTACTTAAAACTATACTCCTTTTTTTTTTTAATCCGGTAAAAGACCTTTTTATCTTCACTGTAAGGAAAAATGTCACCATTCTAGAAGTTTTTTTTTTTATTAGGCTTCTTCAAGCAAAGGAAACAACTAAATATATTTGAAATGACAGGAAATGGGTTAGGAACCCTTCAACACATTGTTAATACCTGGAAGGATAGTGCAGAATCATCATCAACTTTGTGGAAGAAATGTGGTCAGAGAATATCATGAATGGGGATCACTAAAACACTTGAAGTTGCATGGTAAAAAAAAAATGCAAAGTTGCAACAGTAAAAGCATGGATATGTTTAATAGTGAAAGTAAGAGCATTTCCATACACACACAATGCGATAAGAACTCTCAATTGGTACTGTTTAAGTAACCACTTGAGACTAATCAGAAAAAGGCTTCAATTTGCTTGGGAGCTCAAAAATTGGACTTTGTAGCAATATGAAATGGTCATGTGGTCTAATGAATTCAGATTGAGGCTATTTCAGAGCAGTGGGTGCGTCAGGGTGAAAAGGGAAGTGCATGAAACGATGCACCCGTGATGCACAATGCCCCCTCTACAAGCCTCTGAAGGCAGTGTTATGATCTTGGGTTGCTTCAGTTGGGGTTGCTTCAGTTGCAGAGCGTTTTTATGTTGCAATCAAATGAAGTCAGCTGACAGCATGAGTCTACTGAATTACCAGGTTTATCACATCAATGGAGTTTTTCTTTCCTAATGGCACAGCAGTATTCCAGGGCTCAAAGTGTGAAAGAGTGGTTCTGGGAACTAGGGCTGTGCAATTAATCGAATTTCAATTTCGATTTCAATTTCGGGTCTCAACGATCACAAAAATGGTGTAATCGA
>JAQMYJ010000040.1:10552006-10565488 GCA_030014305.1 Clarias laeviceps | reverse complement strand
ATAATTTATTTATTATTTTATTTAATATTTATATTTTATTTATTACTTGTTTTCAAAAGATTCTGGAAGTGCACTACATTGTTGATCTTGTTTGCCTTTATCTGTTTTATCTGTCTTAATCTGTTTTAAGGAGAATTCGCTGTTCTGTTCAATAAATGCAACATATTTCCAATGAGTAATCGTGATTTCAATCATGACCAAAATAATCGTGATTATGATTTTTTCCATAATCGAGCAGCCCTACTGGGAACATAAGAAATCATTTTCACACATGAACTGGCCGCCATATGGTGTTCTGTAATCAAAGCTAAAGATGAATGAATGAAAACTTTGACTCAACAGTGAGTGTGGAACTTTTTTTTTTTTTCTTGTCAGGCCGTTTATTTTCTCAGTCTGAACAGTTTTATACCATACCATTTCAGGTAGTTTTCTATTAATTTAATAGAGTGTAATGTGCTGTAGAGATTGTAATCTAATTAACAATTTTTTTTTTTTTTTCATTTTCTTTTCTTTTTGGTAATATTTTAGTGGTGAACTTTATTTGAGCTAATTTTAGGCCAGGAAAAATGTGATCCAAATTGAATGCATGGTAACATTGTGGATTTTCTTTTCTTCAGAAGATGTCTTGAAATTGTAAAATTAATACAAGTCCAAAAATATGAATTTAAACATTAAACATTATGATTAGACAGTTTTTTTTATTTTTATTTTTAATCCTGTTGATGCTTTAAAATCCTAAGAAACGGTTCTCTCCCCTATGTGTAGATGTCTCTGCGGAAAGACCCGTCCTCGGTCCAGATCAAGGATGTTCTCCTGGACATGAGACGATACCGGATGGGTCTGATCCAAACAGCGGACCAACTCCGATTCTCCTACCTCGCCGTTATTGAGGGTGCTAAATGCATCATGGGAGACACCTCGATCCAGGTTAGGGCAAACATTTACACTGTGTTTCAAAAAATAACTCCTCCACACACTTGGACTGCTTCCGAGGAACACGGTGCTAATCCATGAATATTCTTTGTGACGTGTTTACATGACTTGCTTGTTAGAAACAACCTGTTAGCAAGTGCATTGATCACTCGTTGTGTTTGTGTCCTTAGGAGTCATGGAAGGAGTTGTCAAATGAGGAAGACCCTCCTCCAGAATTCACTCCACCTCCTAGGCCACGTCCACCAAAGCCTGCCTACAATGGACCTCAGTCCACGTCCCAGTTTTTTCCTGAACATGACGAGATACGGGCCAACAATGTCATCTACACACGCAGGTACAAATCAAAGCAGGCTTCACATAGATAGAAAACCAGTCAAAGACTTGACGCAACTTTTTTGAGAAAGCATGCTCAAGTTAGAGGTTTATGAACACAATGACAGGAATTGCAATAACACACAAAACAGGCAAGGTTGGTTAGTGAGTTGTCCAGCTCATGTCAAGTTGCAAGCTGTATGACTGCTGCCAAAGCATTCAGAGGTTATGACCTCCTGCAGTACTATATATTCAGCACTAATATATACGAGGGTAAGAGTAAATAATTATCTGCATTCTCGCTGTCCTTCTGTCATTAGAAGTGAATCTTCTCCTCGTAGGGCCCCTTTCAGAGGACCAAACAGGTGAAAGTCAGATGGAGCAAGATCAAATAGGAAGGATGCTTTCGTTCAAGCTCAAAGCAAAGTTTTTACCGAGTGTCGACAGTGTGGGCAGAAATGTGCGGTCCTGCATCGTCATGCAAGATCACAACTCCCTTGGACAGCAGTCCTCTTTGTTCAACCCGTAATTTAGGCTTCAGCTCTTCAATACGCATCTCAATCTAACGACCACTGTTGATTGTTGAACCTTTTTTTCCTGATAATGTTCCAATACTGGTCTTTGAGAATCCCAGAAAACTATAAGCATCAATTTTCCAGCTGATGATTGTCTTTTGGACTTTTTCTTAGTCAAATTTGTCCATTTCATTCCGTTTACTCTAGTGCTTATAGTGATGAATCCATGTCTCGTCACCAGTAATTATTCTGTGTAAGAAACTTTCACCGTCCTTGGAGTATCGGTCCAAATTTTGTTTGCAGATATCCACACGCTTCTGTTTATGCTTCTTCTTTTCAGCACTAGGGATACCCTTAGACCACAAAAAAAATTAATCGCTGCATTCTGCTTTTCTTTCCTGCAAATCACAAAGGGGCATCTACTTTTGCCCGCACTGCAGTTATAAAGCATTGACAGGGGAGACAATAACCTTCAACCGGTGCGCTGATGAGACCAACAGAAGTTTTAATAGAAATTGAGTGCGGATCTACATCTTGGCATTTGGCAGACGCCCTTATCCAGGGGGATTTTTATCTCATTATACATCTGAGCAATTGAGTGTTAATACCCCTATCTCACCTATGCGGGTTGACTCACAACGAGATGCGGTGTTAGGCCCCGTGAGCTGCCACGATTACCTGCCGACGTTCCGCTGACAAAAAAAATTAAACATGTTTCTCACCAAAAAAATGGTGTTTCTCACCCAAAAAATTTAACATTTAATTTTTCACGCGGAAAGATGGAAACGTATTCACAGCGCCAGAACACGCGGTGAATCATGATGAGCCGTACTTGCGTCCACCGTCCGAAACTGCGTAGGTGAGAGGGGTATAATTGCCTTGCTCAAGGGCCCAACAGTGGCAGCTTGGTGGTTGTAGGGTTTGAACCTGGGACATTTCGAACCGTAGTCCAATGCCTTAACCACGAAATTACCCCTGACTCATTTGCGTTATAATATAGTTTCTTTGTTGGTTTAGTAATGCAAACCAATGTTTATCTCTTTGATTTTCCCAGCGCTCCTTCAGAACCGGAGGTCCGCAGAAGGACAGTGGCAACAGTGGCAACCGTGGCGGCAGCAGCGGATTTTGAGAGGCCGACAATGCCAGTTGACGAGCCTGATATTGCCAACGTTTCGAAGCCACACGACCCACTCACCACGACAACTAAAGCTCCGCCCAAACCGTCACGGTCACCACCAGAGAACACGCCTGCAGGACAGTGGAGCCCCCTGCTGGCTAGCATGTGTGTGTGCACCATGCTCGCTTTGGGAACATACATCTGTTACCGCGCCTGCTTTCACTGATTATCACTCTCCCTCTATCTCTGTCTCTCTGTCTGTCTTCCTGCCTTTCTAGCTCTCTTTCTCTCTCTCTCTCTCTCTCTCTCCCTCTGTCTGTGGCTAGGGAGAGGGTGGATGAATAGGTTCTGCTGGCCAGCCGGCTCTCTCTACCTCCTTTTGAGAGAGAGAGAGAGAATTAGAAAAAAAATCAAAACAGAGAGAGAAAAATGATGGAGAGGGACAGACACCTGCCATTGAGCCCTGTCTGTTGTTTTTTTTTTTTTTTTTTTTTTTTTCGTTTTTTTTTTTTCCCCCCCCTTCTTCTTTTTTCTTTCCCCCAAAATTTTCCCCACTTCTTTGCCCTATACTGTTTGGGGAAAGATGTAGAGAAAAGACTTTCTTAGCCAAACTGCTGTTATATACCCTATTACATGACACAACACACACAAGCAGTCTGTCTGTTCGATAGCTCAGGGCCTCGCACTTCAGGTGTCCCCCAAATATGACATCCAGGTTTTACTTATCCAAATAAACCCTTTTAGTATTGCTGCAATAAGCAAGGGAACATTTTGTGTGTCTAGTGTGTGTGTGTATGTGTGTGTGGGGAAGATGTCTGTTTTTGTGTTCAAGTAATAGGTTGTGTGAATTCATATTTGTGTCACAGACAAAGTCAGCGTTTAGAAAAATCAGTGCAGTTTGCGTACACCATAACTGCCACACATGGGCTCTTGTGGCTTTGGCAGTCTGTTTAGCCTTCTCAAATATACAGTGTTTTTGTTTGTTTGTTTGTTTTGCTAAGCTTTAATGGTGCCCCTTGCAGAGCTCTGAATTGTGTGCATGTGTCTGTGGGTGGGTGTGTGTGTGAGTGAGTGAGTGGGGAAAGGAGGGAGTGGTATCGAGTCCACTCTGATAGCAATCTTGCCAGTTGTGAAATAAAGGTTTATGTTCTTCCTGCCCAACCGCGAGGGCTCACGTTTGCACTTGGCTTGTTTTAAAAACAAAACGTCATGATTTAAATATCTTGATCAAAGATAAGACACCAGCGTGTCCATCCTTCTCGTTTGCCTAGATTTTGCTTTAGCTCTTACTGAAATTCACGGAATGTGTTTTCGTTACTCTACAAAATGGTTTCGCTTCCATTTTCCATGCGTCTTGTAAGCATTTGACATCCATCATATTCAGGTATATTGACCTCGATTGTGTGCTGTAGTCCAGCTCCCTGAAAGCTTTTCCGGCACAGACTCGTGTAATGGCTTGGGACTTGGGATAGGGGGATTGTTCTGAACGTTACTTAAATGTCATTTTAAGGTTATGATTTTGTAACCTTTTGCAGGCCACATTTACGCACATCACCAGGTCCTCCTACGAGGGAACCTCCTGGCTTGATCCCAAACGCCGTTTGGGGTTTGCAATTGTAGCGTAAATTGAGGTAGCGTAAATAATGAAAAATGTAATAAAAATAAAAAAAAGCTTTGATGCATCATATTGCCACCAGGAGGCAGCATTGAGTTACGTTTGTGAGGAAAAGCATCTTTTTAAGAGGGTTTGGTCTTCATTTCCTCCTCTTCGGTCTCCTTCCCTAGCAATATATAAAATCCATCAGAATGTCAGTGTGTCTGTAGAAACGGCTGTTCTGTCGGGATGCGGCTTGTAGTTTGTAATGGCAGCTGTGACGTCTGGTTCCTTTGCCAAACGCCAATGTGGATAAAAGATCTTTATTATTAAAAATTTTTTCTTCTGCTTGAAAACATTTGATTTCCAATTCCAATGTTTTGTTCTTTGTTACAATTTCTGGATTTTTAAGCCGTTTAGGAATTTGTGTCATTTTGTAGACCAGTCAACCTACAATGAATGAATGGATCATTTAATAAGAATAAAAGTAAATATGATAAAACATAGAGGGGGGGGGGGGGATGCTGCACATAACATGCTGTGGTCGTCCCTGCAGATTTGCTAAAATTTCTGCCGATGTTTGGTTAATCAGGGACAATCTTTACAGGTTTTTTTTTATTTTTTTTTTTTAAGTTATTGTGATTGTAGTTATATTAACCCTAAACCTTATTTTCTCGTGCAGGTTCTTGACGAATAAACTATTGATTAGAAAATGAGGGGTTTTAAACTCATCTGGTTTTTTTCAGCCTGGAAAAGGATTAAGTGATTGGGTGTAGGGTTTAAAGGCACTTGTGCTATGGTGCTATATATTCCAATTAAAAGGGACTAATGAGTTCAATACATATTTCTTTCAATGTGCAGCATAACCATGGAACAGCCATCTAAATTCGGATCTGAGCGTGTATCTCTTTAAATTACACATGAATGGAATACATTAAAGCATATACATTAATGACTGAAAACAAATTGGCATGGATTAAAATAGGAGTCTAATTGGTTTAGACTTGTTTTTATATATTTCCTCTCAATGTACTTCGTCTTTTGTAACTCTGCTGCCTCTTTCATAATCAGTCCAATAAGACTTTTGATTGTATTTTACTTCTCTGCTGGAAAAAAAAAAAAAAAAGTTGATTGTGCTCATCCACTGTAGCTCTATCCTTGCTTTGGTGGTTCGAGTGCTGGGGTCCAGTTTAATCTTGTCACCATTACAGAACGCCCAATTTATGTGTCCTTTCCTAAACCTCAAGAATGTAATAAACTCTTCATGGACATTCTGTTATAATAGGTTGTGCTTTGTGCCAGATATATCACTTGTGTGTGTATGCCAATGTGTGATATATTTTTGGACTGGCAAATTGGCAGAATTGTTAAAAAAATCTTACCCTTCATATGGAAGGCCTCATTGTTTTTCTTTTCATTTCCTTCACACCATCTTTTTTTGCCTTTTTTTTTTTTTTTGTCATTATTCATCAACTTACTTTTTTCTTTTTGTAAAAAAAAAAAAATGGGACTACTGCTTTGTTGTGGTTGAATCTGATTTGGATTGAAGACTTTTTTTTTTTTAAGTTTCAGACTGAAAGCCAAACAACGATGTGGTAATAAAATCAGACGTCTTACAGTTGTGTCTTTTGGTTTTGTTTTTAACAAACTGGTTATTCCAGTGTCACATGAGAAGCTATTACTGAAAGTGTAAAACACCAGGCATATACAGTACGTGTTCACATTCATGCACATCTGTAAGGGAACGATTAGTCCCAGTTTGACTTCAACGTACAGTATATATAGACCTAAGAGAGGTGTTCAAGTCAAACTGGGACTAATTGTTCCCATACTTTTTTTGAGTTGTATACTTAAATGGACTTTACAAGTTAGACACTTGTGTGAGTTGTCTTTGTTTAATTTAAGATTTAGCTGAATCTTAAATGCCAGATGTATAATATATTGTTGTGACCAGAAGTTTATTTCACAAGGCTGGCTTCTCCATGTGATTAGAACTTTCTTTTTTAATATATAAACCTCTCATGGGGAAGTGTAAGTGAAGTAGGGTGTGGGGTTTGTTTAGCTGTATTTACAGTGGCTTTCTGTATAGGCCAAGTGTTAGGTTGCTACGATATAACACAATACCTTTATATTGAAATCCTGTGGTTTAACAATTGCCCACCCTTTATTATAGTCTGTGCCTTATCACTTAGCTGCCACAAGGGGGAACTTTAGGATCAGAAAGTTTTTATTACAGGCATTGACGTTTGTCTCTACTTCTGGAGATGACTGAAATGAATTAAAGATAATATGAAGATAAACACACTTGCAGCATCAGATAGGAATGAGATCTGTTTTGTCTTGAAAGAAAATAAGGAGGGGGGAGGAGTCTGCAATTGATGATTGTGGATTGATGATTTCGACATAAATGTTCAACACTGGGCTAAAATCAGTTTGTTTCTTTGTAATGACTTGTAATGACTTCTTAGAACACATGCTTTTTAGATAGCTTGCTAAACACAAGGTTCCCATTTAAGATCAAGCCATTAGCTTCAATTAGATTATTTCATGTGTTCACTTACCCTAATCATTTCGTGAAGCGTATAATGTTTAATGAAGTTAAATTGGCCAAGTCTTAGAAAATGCGTTCTGCATAGAACTTGAAAAGGAAAATGAAACTTTTTTTTTTTAAGTGTCTATACTGTTAACGATAGGGCTTAAGCATGAAGTTACAACTTTACTGTCTATTACAGAGCCATTACAAGCTGACATGCTGTTTGTTTATAAATATATATATATATATATATACATACACTGTATACTGGTTATGCATTGTGATCTGTGCTGTTATAGAGTGAGCATTTATCAACACTGTGAGACACAATTATATTTGAATTCTTGTCCATCATATTTCATATAGTTACACAGTATAGAAATAATAGAATAAACCTTTCAGTCTGAATTACCATCAGTGCCTAGACACCCATTCCAAATTCATTGGCATCATCAATCTTGGAGTTGTTCTCCACTCCTTTGGGAAGGCTTGTGGTTGTGGGAATTTTTGATTATTCAGCCAAAAGAAAATTCTCGAGGTCAAGCACTGATTTCAAGTAAGAAGAGTTGGTGTGAATCTGCGTTCAACTTCCCCCTCACAGGTGTTCCAAGGGAGTCTAGTTTAGGGCTCTGGCTGCTCAGGTTCTCCACATCAGTCTTGGCAAATCATATCTTTGAGGACCTCATGCTGTCCACAGAAGTTTTGTTAAGATGAAAGAGCTACATCAAGACAATTTTGTCCTAGCAACATGTCGGTGTGAATGTCCACATACTTTTGGCCTAGTAAGGTATGTTCTCATGGACCCACATTTACAACCCACTTTTATGGAACATTAATCTATATTTAATATCTATAATTAACCCTAAGATTTAGAGCAAACTTCCTAAAGGGTCGCTAGCCTCCTAACTGGCTTTTCTCTGACTGTTACTGTCACTGTTAAGATTAATTCAGAGGAACATTTAGAAAAATTCTAGAGTGTATTGAAATAATTTCTTTATGTGTGGTTGGGCTAATAAGTGATACTGATCCACATGAAATATTTTGTTTGTTTTATTTGGGGTAGTTATGAGGGGAGGAATTCCATCTTGGCAAGCAAACCTTGCACCTCTGGCACTCCTCCATTCTGTTTCCTGTAGTATTACTCAGGCCTTTTTTCTGGAAGTGTTCTCATTTTTCTGATAAAAATGACCAAACAGAAAGCCCATACGGTGGGATCAAAATATTCATTATTTTGGTTTTGTCCAAAAAGGTCTATAATGAGAGCTGACGGTGTTCAGAAGAAAACGGAGATGCTCTGGTCTCGGCCAGAAGCCTGTTTTTCTACGACATGTTCGTTCTGTCGCTCTTGTTGTCTTACTCATAACTGGTTTGTCCTGTCTAGTTTGTAAAGCTCTAACTCACTGCTATTATAGCTGGGATTGCAGTCAGCCTAATGAAGTCTTTTAAGTTTATTAGGTATGGTTATCCTACTTTTTGTGTGTCTGCAGCTCTATTCTTCATATAGGATCAGAGAAAATGACATATAAGCATTGTGTCTAAGTGTTAGAATATCTCTTAATATAAAGGTAGCTCAATGTCCAGCAGGGCTTCTGTTGCAAGTGATCAAGAAGTGGGGTACTCTTCAAGGGTAAACCTCTAGTCTATGCAGCGTACATGCTTGGGAGCAGGCAGTAGAGGGAGAGGAAATAAAATGTGTGTGTTTGTGGTTGGTGGGAATTGGGGTAAGGGGTGTTATGGATTGTTTTAATAATTTGGTAGAGACAAAATATCCCCACACGTTTAAAACACAGATATTTCTGGTCCCCCACCAAGACAGAACAATTTGCCAAAAATTTTTCACCTTTCATAAAAAAAAATAAGTTAATCAATAAAAAAAAAAAAAAAGGCTTTTTTAGATAAGTACTAAGTTTATGTGTACGAAAAACACGCTACATGATAAGGTCCTCACAATGACAGTAATACCAAAATCGTGTTTGTGTATGAATATATACAGTATCCTTGTGTGTATGTGTTGTCTATGTATGTTTTAGAACAAAAAAACATTAGTATTAACAGTGTGTGTGAGTAATAATCTCAGTAGGAGGTTCATACTGTTTAGGAATGTTGGTTTTGTGTGTGTTTGAGTGTGCATATGAGTCAGGGCACTCCCTGAACCACGCGGTAATGACGTGAGTAAGACAGGTCTGAACAGACCAGGAAAAATACCAAAAGGTTGGGACCCGGCACCGGAACTCTTAAATAAGGATTGCGGACATTTATCTTACTGGAGCTTCATTTGTTGTTGTGTGATTGGGAGACATGTGCACAGCCTGATGGAGATAAGACTTAAGTCTGGTATCAACATTTGAACTAATGTAAACCCATAATAAAACTGCAAAGTCGAAATAAGTAGCATCTGTTTGACAGAAGGCAATCGCATGTTCCTGTACTATTACTCATCACTCATCATGTAATGTCTTCTGGCGTACTCTGTGTCCTGTGCTATGTACACACACCCCCTCTATGTCACTTTATCTTCCAGGTCAAACAAATGAACAGTCCAACGACATCAATAACATCACAATCTGCTGTGTTAAAAAAGCTTACTAAGTGCTCTGCTGGATCCATTGAGACTCGGGTCACAAAGTTCCCATCAAGAACATTTTTGCTGTAGAATTGTAAACATGATTGATTTCCGATCATTAGAGTATATTCAGTATATACACTGGGGAAATGGAAATCTTTCAGGCAACTTATTACAAATAAATCTGCATACAGTATGTGAGCGACATATCACTAATCAAATAGTTAAAAATAACTGTTGATTAAGCCAAATAGTTTATTAAAAAAAAATTTAATACACCGATCAGCCACCTCACTGCAAGCTGAACTGATTAACATTGATTATCAATTATATACCAGTAAACTGGTAACAGGATCATCTATGCTTGTGGAGACCAATGGCTAGCCCATGACCCGATTCCACAGAAAAGCCAATGTAGCAAAAATTGCTTAAAACAAAATGTCAATACTGACCACAAAAGAAAGGTATCAGGACATCCAGTGCACCACAACCTGCCGCTTATGAGGTTTAGTGGGCAAAGAGTTCAATACTGTTGGTCCGACCAAAGAATTCCTCAGATCTTATCGAGCTTCCCAGATCGAGCATCCATGGAATGCACCAGATGAGCAAGTCTAATCCACTGTTAATATCCTGGTGCCAGACACCACAGCGTAAATCCCAGCGGTCTTGTGGAGTCATGCCACGAGGAGCCAGGGAGCTGCCCTGGTGGCACAAGAGGCACCCACACAATATTAAGCTTCATGTTTTGAGTTTTAATGTTTTGACTGATCTGGCTATGAGTCCTAGCTTTGGAAACCTGTAGATTTCCACTCCAACTTTTTATTGTTTTGTTATTTTTTAAAACAGCCTAAAATGAAATACCTTGTTGTGTTAAATGTTGAATTTTGAATTCAACATTTGGAAGAGTGGCTGAATTAAGACGTTAAAAAGCTCAACTATAAAAAGCTAAAGGTGAAATTGATGAAATTTCGATAGATAGATGATAAACACTGCTGCAGGGCAAAGTGTGTTAGCTTTTAACTGTGGTCAGATAGTGCTAATAGATATGTGTGCATGTGCGTGTGTACTTGTGTTTGAGTTGGTGTCACTTTGGTCTGTCACAAAGCAGCAGAACATATTATGGGAATCCAAGTCAGTCTCCTCCTCCTCCTCCAATGCGTTGGATTATTCATTAATACGGAATTTCCAAACTTTCTTGAGGACATTATAAATGGATTTTTTTTTTTATTAACAATCTCTCTCTCCCTCTCAAAAAAAAAGAGAAAAACTCTTGTGCTCTCATTATCACTCTTTTTTTTTCCACACTTCACTCTTTTTTGCCTCCCTCCTCCTTTCACCCTCATTTCATCTGGAAGACTTCCTCGGAAGGAATGATTGCGGAAACTCCTGGAAAACGACAGCCATTGCAATCCAGAAAGCATTGCTGTCTCAGCATGTACACAGACACACAGACACGACTCACTGTTTTCCTCTGAGACAAAAGGCATTTGCAGTAATGCAGCCCTACTTGAAATGGAAACTCCCTGAGGGATTTTGAAGCAAGGATTTTTGAATCATTAAACGTTTATTTAAAAAAATGTCTAACTTAAATATTTGGATGTGGTTTGTAGGATACTTCAGGATGTTTCAGTCAAGTGCCTTTTTGTAGTGTGAGAATTTAAAGCACTAATTGCATCAGAGAATCCTGAGCCTATCCTGACAACACTGGGTGCAAGAGGGAATCTAGTCAGTTACCACACACACACACACAAACACACACACACATACAGACCTAGTCCCAATCCACCTACTGGCATTTTTGGGAAGCAGGAGGAAACCAGAAAACCTGCAGGAACCCAATATTGACACGATGACATCATGCAAAAAAAATTCTATTAAATTCAATTAAATCCAATTTTATTTGTATAGCGCTTTTAACAATTGACATTGTCGCAAAGCAGCTTTACACAATCAAAATAATTATTTAAGTTCGTATGAGATGTGAACGTGTATGAATCAAAATGATAAGACTGTAAAATCAGCACCGGCCATAACTCCAGCTCAGGATTGAAGCACAGATGCTGGATCTTTTGGAGGTGTCAATGCTTCCTGATAAACTGCACACTTCTGTCAGCTCTTTAAATACAGGCCCAACTGATATATGTGTGAAATTAAGGTAAAGGTCAAAGGCAGGCGGTAAAACATGAAACCACTTCAGCAAAATGTAAACAGATTCATAAAGATGGTATTTAAATCAACAATCCAGTTTCATGCATGCTTCTGATGACCCACTGTGGTCTAAAAGTCCAACCTCAATTTGACACATATTTAACAACATAAACAGATGGAACAGACGTGAGGTAAGTTTAGGCTGTTTTGAGGGTGCCCTCTAACCACATTCAATATTTTCAAGACGTGCTTCCATAGCAACATGCTATACTCCGTCAACTAGCGTTCGTCACAAACTGAGAGAGGTGCTTCCCCTCAGCCGACATGACACTTCCTTCCTTTTCTCACTGACGTGTTTTATGAGCGCGTGCGAATGTGTGAATGTGTTTGTCTCGGGTTAGAATTGTAAACAAAACGTTCTCCCATCATTTGCTTTGCTGACACAAGTGACCACCACAGTCATGAGCATGAAGTCATAACCAGTTCTAACTAGTTCGAGTGGATACGCTAGGTAGAACATCATGTTTTCCTTTGTCAGTCTGAACCCTTGACCTCATGTTTGTGGTTGCATGACACGTTGCATGTCACAATGCATTATAGCTTCCAGAATGCATCGACGGCAGAGAATTATATGGACACTCCTGAGGCAATTAAAACGTTTACATTTTTTTCATCCAGAACCTCAAGCACACTTTAAAAAGTCAAAGTTTCTACTAACTGATTCTATGGTCAGATAGGACTGATAAGTAACGTGTGCATGTGTAAGTGCGTGTGCATGTGTGTACTGTATGTGTGCCTGCGTCACCTTAGTCTGTCACTGAGCCAAACACAAAAATATCATCTTTGAGGTCTTAATGACTTCTGTTTTCAAAAGTGATTTGCAATAAAAAAAAATTGGCCTGCTCTTTCTCAAATTCTAATTACCTCTGTTAACCTCAAAATTCTGTGTACAGAGGCAAAGCAATACAAACACAAATGTATGCGCTTGGCTTCTCCTGTCTGTTGCTGACACATCATGTACATTTCTATTTCACATTTTGAACTGCTAACATTATGCAAATTTTCTATATGCATCCACATCCAGTGTGAAAGCTGGGGAGGTTGCATTTGAGGAAAGTGTCGCATTTGAGGAATAGGAAAAATAGCGACTCTAACAGGCAAGTGTGTTTCCTGTTATTTTAAATATGCTAGAATTTTTCTCATAAATAGAGATTCAGACGTGCGGACACCCGTGGCTGGATAGCACGTAGCATATATGTTGACTAAGGTATACTGTATAGTACAGTGGGTCATGAGGATAAATCATAGTATTTTCCATGGTCTTGGTCATGGTCAATATATTTGTACATAACATACTTCATGGCTTAAACAGGCTTGCATGTATGTATGTATGTATGTATGTGTGTGTATGTATGTTTGTATATATATGTGTGTGTGTGTGTGTGTGTATGTATGTACGGATGTACAGTATTTGTGTATGTATGTATATATGTGTGTATGTACTGTACAGTATGTGTGTGTATGTGTGTATGTATGTATGTATGTGTGTGTGTAGGTGTGTATGTATGTAAATATGTATGTGTGTATGTAAATATGTATGTGTGTGTGTGGGTGTGTATGTACACTACACACCCACACACTCCTTTGAACAGTTAATTGTGAGATGTTTCTGCTACTTCTGCTCTGTAATGACTTCATAACGCCTCTAATCTGAGATGCTGTTAATTGGTCATTTTTCAGGCTGATAACTCTAAATGAACTTCTCGT
>JAQMYJ010000040.1:10522849-10550799 GCA_030014305.1 Clarias laeviceps | reverse complement strand
AATGTAGAAAATAAATCACTAAACAAAAACAAAGAAATTTGCAAGTGACCCCAAACTTTTGAACGGTAGTGTATGTATGTATGTATGTATGTATGTACAGTATGTATGTATATATCTATCAGTATGTCTGTCTAATCCTCAGGGAATTTTGGTTATCATTTAGGCATGCTAATGAAGTCACAACAGTGATTATTAAGCTTGCATGTTTTGGATTTTTTGCCCATTTTAGGAAATGGATGAAATGAATTAAATGTACCAGCCTGCATTACTATTACCAAATTAACTGGCACCTTTTGAGAAACCGTTTGTGGGAGCAACCACAATAAATCTCAGGTAAGCTATCTAAAGAAGCACAGTGCACATGGGCAGGTGAGGAATGTAGGAAGGTGTGGGTGTGTAACAAGCCCTTTCAAAGCGTCACACCCACACGCACATAGTCAACTTCCTGTCAGTTCTACCACAGTGTACCTACTGTGACTGTCTGTGTGTGCATGAAGTCACGTAAGTGTGCATGTCTATCTGTGTCATGGATACAAAAATGTTCTGAGAGCTACATGCAATTGCTCAATTGTCCAATGGATCCTGTGTCATTACTGCTAGGCTGGATGGGTCAAGGGCCGTTTAACTACCAAACTGGAATGGAGAATGTGTAATCCATATGTCTCTGGGATTATTTTTTTACCCAGTTATGTCTGTGATCTGCCAGAGGTTGACCTATGCCCTCATTCTCAATCAGATGATCATGACTCAGTTGATATGGTTCCTTAGGTGTGGCAAATAGGAAGACGCCACAAAAGGCATGTCTTCTTCTCCCTTTTCTGAAGTGAATCAAAATTACGGGAGATCTTTCTCAGATTGCATCAGTCTGGCTGATATTAACTGTAGGGGGAGTAGTAATCACAACTGCATGTGTGAATGAGACATATCACAAATTCCTCAATGAGTTGTATAGCTGTGGTATGGATAGGGTGGAATTTAAAAGTGAGTTAAACTAATGTTTGTCCCTTTTTAGTAATTACCGAAGTTGAATATAAACTGCTTCACTCTGGCTACTGAAAGATTTCACAACAACAACCTAAACGAATAACCTCTTAAACTCTAAGCTAGACTTGTGAAGGGAGACTGTCCTTTGGGTAGATTTAATTCTAACATGGTCAACTTTAAATAATGTAACATTTTTCTATTTTAGTTTTAGGTGAAATACAATACAATGCTTTATTTTGTGCAGAAATTATGCCATTCATTCATTCATTCATTCATTTATTCATTCATAGTCCTTTTCACCCACTTTATACTGGTCAGGGTTTTGTTTGTTCTTAGCTTATTCTGGGTAAAATGTCCCCTAGATGGGATGTCAATCCTCTATAGGGCACCATGATACATTCACTTATTAATTATTACCAAGAGGCATTTAAGTATGGCCTTTCCACCAACTAGCAGTTTGTGGAAAGATGGACCTGGAGAAAACCCTTAAAGGTACAAAAACATGTAAAAAAAAAAATTCACACAAAGAGGCCAATGTAACTGTAATGCACCAATCTACCTACTGTACCACCATACCACACTTATGTTATGTTATGATATTTATGAATATGTGAATTTTAATGGCTTCCTATATTTCTATATATGATGCATCCAGGCATGGGAAACATGTGAAAGGGTGGATGAATTTGCATTTTGACGGACATGAGTCACAGGCCTTGCACCACTGAGGAGGAATGAGATCCTTGTTAAAAGAGAAGTAGAGCTTTTCTGCAAGGTGGGTAAATACAAATACTCTAAGAGCACCTACGGTGTGAATTGGGTTTAAGTCTGGTAACTCCATGGAAGGCAATACAAAATAATTAATCTAATATGACATTACAAGTGTGAGAAGTGACAGACCAGGAGGTCATACGTTAAAATGCTTCTTTATATTAATAGGACTTTTATTTTTTTATTTAATTATTTTTTTTCTTAAATGTATCATCTTCCATGTTTCCGTATAAACAGACAATGATTTGGATAAAACAATCAAAGCAGCTCAATGATCTTGTTTTAAATAGTACAATGTGAAAGGAGAAACTTTAATAAAGATCGCTGTGCCAGAGTTCACTTCCTTAGCAGACTCAGCAACCAAAAGGAAGCTAAACTAGTAGGCTGATCTCTGGTAATCATGGAATTTTTTCAAACAGTAAATGCAGAATACACAGATGAGCAGGTTCAGGTTTTCTAAAAGGAATTAATACTGAAAGTACTTCAGCTATATGCTTTTAGTTTTAAAGTCCTAAATTCCAATTTGTGTATATTTTCTCTTTGGGTCCAGACACCTGGGTTTGCCAGTGTAAAACTATATGAAAAATGTTGGTGGTGATCTGATCAACACACTCATATGTGGGTCTTCCCCAATCTGGACCCACAATGGTGGAAGTGAACAGATGAATAAGATGTCATTATATATAATAGAATCATAATTTGCCCTCAATGGCACTACTGTAGGTGGGCCAAAATGTTCCAGGATGTACAAACTGTGCACAAACATGGCCTGTTAAGACATGGTTTGCCATTGTTGGTATGTAAAAAAGTGGCCTGCACAGAGCCCTGACCTCAACCCTACTAAACACCTTTGGGATTTCACATTAGACCCCAACGTCAGCACCTAAAATCACTAATGCTCTTGTCCCTGAATAAACAAAAACACACTTGCTAATCACATGGAAAGCATTCCCAGAAGAATGGAGCAACCAGATGAGTCTAGCATGTGATGTTCAAAAAGCATGTCAAAAACATGACAGACAAACATCCATAAATTTTGGGGTATAGATCTACTTGGGGTATAAACCTATTTAAATATCTGAGTTCTCTGTTTCCAAGCAAGCATGCCATTGTTAACCCATTTACACCAAATACATTTACACAAATCTAATTAGCTGCATAAAAAGCTGGTTGCTGTATTGCAGCATAACATGTTGATAATTTGCTGGGTGCAATTAAACCCACATTTTTGCATCAAAATTTGCATTGGCTGACAACATGCATGAAATGAACAGGTGTAAATGAGTTGGATCAGAATTATTAAGATGCATTAAAGTCATACAGAAATTGAGATTTAGCAGATGAGTAGAATACTAATAGAAGACTAGGATGGTTTAATGGTTTCAGGTTCCACTTTAGTAAGAAGTAGGGGCAAACCCCTCTCATTCTCTGTATTGCTTATCCTGTAGCGGGTTGCGGCAAGATGGGGTGCCAGTCCCTTTCGAGATCAAACAAGCACACACATGCTCACTCACTGCACCTCTTTGGCCTGTGGGAAGGAACTGGAAAACCTGGACGAAACCCATCAAGCATGGGACATACAAGGGCTGGACTCAAACCCTGCACATGGCGGTGCGAGGCCACGGTGCGAGGCCACAATGCTAACCACTATGCCACTGGCCCGTCCACAAGGAGCAAACACTGACATTCTTTAATTTTCTTATATTTTTAGCATTTACATACAGGGGCAGTATAAATCCTTCCCTGATTATTGTTCAAAGATATCTAATAAACTTTATTTATGATTATAAAGCTCCTTCTTTGTGTGTCTGTAGCTACTTACATATACAATGATGGATTTGGAAACCACAGATGATTTCCATTCATGGTGAGAATCATTACAGACAGGCTGAAGTGTAGGAATTGGAATGCTTGCTCTTAGAAGCCATGCCTTAAAAATGATTTGCATTCTTCAGTGATGGGATTGTCAAAATATGTGTTGTACAATGTTGTGCACCTACATAACCCAGTCCAGTGGTCGCATCTAACAAACAGTGGGAGAACAAGTTGAACAGTGAATAGTGAGAATAGTGAGGCGAATGAGGGAAACCACCTCAGTCCTTAAAGGTGCAGGGGTGCCACAGAATTTGTTAGTCCTGAAATGCCTAGTTAAAAAACTGTCTGTATACTACATCATCTGTCACTTACTACATCATGCATCTGTTTTAGTTGGGAGATCTCAGCACGCAGGAGCATATACACAATAATATATGATAACTCTCTCCGGCTCTGTCAAAAATAGAATCAACTGACAAAAATATGAAGAGCTCTTTCACATTGCACATCTAACAAAGCTCTGTATGCCAGCTTTTCTTACAGTTTTATTGCCTTCTGAAAAAAATTATAACATGTTAAATCTAAGCTTGTCAGCAGGCCACATTTAAAATATATATATTTATACTGTACAGAAAATCAGTGTATTGTGCTTTAATAGATACTAATTGCAGGAGATTATGATTTCAAAAGTCAGATTTATCTAAACCAAAGCATTGCACCTGTTGAAAAAGGGGCCAATCTAACTGGTTATGACTCATTTGATCAGGTTTGTGTTGCAATGCAAAGCCCTTTCTTTCTTTCTGTTTATTTCGACCTCCCATTTGCATTATCTACACAGGAAGGAAGACATCCAATATCACATTGTGGGCAGACGGTTGAGATTCCACCACGTGAGTTTTTAAGATGTGTGTTTTTTTTTTTTTTTGCTTGCTTTTTTTTTCATACCCACATGCATTCTTACACACAAAGCCAATATCAGCCTGATCTGATTGTGAAAGTGGCCTATTTTGAGCGACCTGAACTGTTTTCCAATCTCATAATGCGAGAGGCGATGACATCAGACACAACCTTTGCAAAGGCATGTGTGCCCCTACCTAATGGAACACTTTGAAGTGCCACCTATGTGCCTCAGCTAACAGAGACGTCTTTCTGAAGTGTTTTTTTCAGCTTAAAGCTGATTTGAAAGTTTTGTAAATGTTAAGAATTACTTCCTTGGTTGCTTTCTGCCAAAATCATAGTTCCTGGAACTATGAGGGTGTACAGGTGTAGGTGTTCATTGTTTAAGACAGCTGTCTTACGAATGATTCACAGTCCTTGCCACAAGGCTTATGTGATTGTTCACATACTGTTTACAGTTCATGACGGATTATGGTGAAATATGAATCACTTAATCTCCCATCACAGTTGTCAAATACATCCTCCTGTCTGAACTACATCTTAACAATGGACGTCACATACCCAATTTGCCCTAAGCCTGGTAATTATTTCAAAATCACTCACTACAGCAGGTTGATTCTAGCTACTGATACATGCTGTATGTCAGCCGTGGACTGCTGTCAAGTGCATAAAAACTTCATCCTTGGTGACGACACATGCATGTACAGCAGGGGTCATCAGTTTTGTCAAGGCGTCATGATGACTGCTTTCATTTCAAGCAGGCAGGAGTGAAACCTATTTCCATTTGTTTAATACGTTTCAATCAACTATCACGCATGCTTCCTACTTAACCGGAGTGAAAGTCTAGCCATGTCACCTATTGGTGATAAGAATAAAGACCCCTTATCTAAAGACATGACACACTTTGTCAATGTTCTTCGGGGTTGCATCTCTTCTCTGCAGTGTTGTAAGAACAGGAAAGCATACTGTTGCTCAACCCTAGGCCTTATGATGTGAATCTTGCGGCCTCACGAAACGTCAAGCGGACGCTGGTTGCTACGTGGCCACTACGGCCAGAATAAGAGAAGTACAATGTGTGTTGAAATCTGGGCCTGCATGAGGGAGGGTCAGAGCTCCTCCTCTTACGGACAGTGTAGACGCCTGAGTTCCCGACAATGGCACCACCAAAAACCGGACTTCCGCTCGTTGCGGTTGTTCTTAAAATCATCTGAACAAGCTTGCTCGAAGGTCCATGGATCGCTTAGTAGCACCACACAGGCCGAAAGTTAGAAAGAAACAGGGAAGAGAATTGCTAGAGCTCACTTTCTAGGCAGCGCTTCCGTAACGCATTGCGCCGTTAGATTCTGACTTCTGACCTTATTGAATTTTCACATATAGACCATAACTTTTAAGGCTCTGTGTAGCGACGTATAATGTAGCTACACATTTAATAAAGATTGCACCAAGAGGTGAAATGCAGTAGATTTTCCAGCAGATCAGTGATAAAAACCATGAAATTAACCTGTCTGTAATTGATAAATCTCTCTTGTTGTATGTTATCATGATAAATTGCTGAAATATTCTTTATTTTATTCTCCTGAGGGCATTTTGAACCCTGACCAAGACTTCTTGTGTGTTTTGACTTGTAGAACGCCAAGATTCTGTCCAACTGGCTTGCACAATACTCCATCCACTCTATGATGCCTTCTGTGCGTGTTTGTATATGTGTATGAACATCACTAAAATCCAATAATTGATGCTACACAGAGCATGGAAATATGGGGTACACTGCTCCTGGGTTTGCTCCTTCTTAGCTCTGATAATGCTTCTTTTTCAAATTAGGAGTCAGTTGGTGAAATATCTGTATAATGATCTCCATTTTGCACGACATCACAGCTGCATATTTGGCAATACTGCTTGCTGTTATCTCTTTATTGCATGACTAAGGCTGCTTGAGCATTTTCACCAACTAAACCTTGCAATGTTATTGTGATACATGTGTAAAGCAAACATGTTTGCACTATATTTGAATAATCATCCAAACCATGTGAATTGGTGTTGCGACAAAACCAGTTTAATGGCAAAATCCCCCCCAAAAAAATAAAATAATTTATGTTGAGGTTTGAAAGGGAGGCCTACATCAGATGCCAATTATACTCTTTTAAATAACAAAAACATGCATTTTAATAATGATCTGTATTTAAAAAAAATTGAAAGACTCTAAAACTGAAAACAACTGACATCTAATAATACATGGAGGGTGCTATATAGTTTTATTTGTATTATTTGTTCAGTCATAAAGGTGTAATTACATTTTACGTTGTTATTCAAAACAGCACCACTGAGTCTCTTCCTGTAATGTCTAACAAAGTTCCATGCAGAGAATTTCAAGATGTAGGGTCTGTTTGAAATGTTATTTTTGAGAACGTTCCTGCTCCATATTACTAAAGCCCTTTCACTATGACCCTAACTGAATGCTTTCTTTAACTTCTTATCAATCCATCCACCTCTTTTGCGTTTTTTTTTCCTTGTTGTGATGAATGACAAAAGTTGAGCTTCTAAAGACGGTGAGCATTTTTATTTATATGGAATATTTTCAAAGACTGCATTTTCTTTGTGTGTCAATACTTTTGCACATTCTATTGCAGGATGCTAATCATTTTTAGTTGCCTGGTGAGCACTTGTGCCCTGCAATGGGTTGGCATCCAATCCAGGGTGCATCCTGCCTTGTGCCCCAAGTGCCCTAGAATAGGTTCCAGGTCTCTCGTGACCCGGTACAGGAAAATCACTATACAGAATAAATGAGTGAATTTTATTTTTCTGTCAGTTTCTATTTTTTCAATTTTATTGTTGCCATTTTTTCTTTTGTATCTAAGGGAAATGTAAAAAGAACACTGTATGGTAAATATGAATCATTGCTGCAAACGTCAGGGGACATGCTTCAAAAAGCTGACTGTGCCTGTCATGAGTTCTGTAATAATTTAGGATTTCACCGGGACTTGGTATTGCAAGTTTGACTGCGTAAGATAATGAATACCAGCTTTATATCTTAAATTTATATTTTATTTGAAACAGCCTCACTTTTCCTTTTTGTGTTTGCAATTTAAAAAAGATATTTACTTATGTTGACACACAGCCTGTATGTAATATATATATATATATATATATATATATATATAATATGTAGTATTATTCAGTTTTTGTCTTTGTGCCACAGGTGTGTGTGGATAGTCCCACATGAAGGGAAGACTGAAAAGAACACTTTTTCTTACATGTCATTTCATTAATATATACTTGCTCAGAATGTGGGAAGAAAGATTTTTTATTATATGAAAGATATTTATTATATTATGTAATAAAATTAACAAATAAAAGATTTGTCTTGTGCATCAAAATGATATACATACTTCCAGTCAAAAGTTTGGACAGACCTTCTAATTCCATGGTGTTTCCTGATTTTTATTTCTTCATACATTGTAAAACAATGCTGATGGCACCCAAAATCTGCAATAATCACCTTTGAATAGTTGATATTGACATGTGTCTGCTACTCATGCTCTGTTAAGCCTTCCTAATGGCTCTAATCTGTTAATTTGTGATTTTTGAGGCTGGTAAATCTAAATGAACTTCTCTCAAGCAGGAGTAAATTTTGATCTGGCTTTCGTGGGATGGTCTTCATGAGCGACAGTTTCATCATGTTGTTTGATGGGTCTTGGTGAATGCACTTGACAACACCATTCTTGCAAGCACTGTTCCAGAGAAGCTGACCTTGATGTCTTAAAATGACAACTGACTGTTGTTGTTGTTACTTAATTACCTTATTTCATTTGTGTTTTATATATACTGTGTATAGGCTATATCATTAGAAATATATCAATATCAATATATAATGTATAGCAATAAATTTAGTATTCAAATATTTATCTTTTTTCTTTTTCTGAAGTGTGTATATATTATATTAAAGCACAAAAATATAAAAGTAAAAGAATCTATTTAGTGTGAAATCTGATTAAGTGTCCAAGAACACAAACCTGACCAGCCTGATTCTGGTACTGGCAGGAAATGAATCATTTGAAGAACATGAAAGTTCATTCATTCGTACTTTGTCCCTCCCACTTACCCCATGTAGGGTCACACAGGGCCTGGATCATAACTTGGAAACACCAATCAGCATACAACACATTTTTGGAATGTGGGGAAAAACTGGAGTACCTGGAGGCAACCCAAAAGCACATAAAAACATTAAAGTTCATTAACAGTGACGTGGTTCAAATAGTTAAAACACTCAGATTAAATACTTAATAAGGCAGTAAATAATTCAGCATTTTTATACAGTGCACAGCCAATATTAAAACTTTGTTTAGCTTGTTGCTTTCTAAAGATTTTATTATAGCTTTTCTGTGGAGGGGGGGAAAAGGGAAATAAACATGTCTCACAATAGTGAAAGAACTCAAAAACATAAAAAAATGTCTTAAAATAGAGAAGCGAGTGTAACCACCCACCAAAAAACAGTTAGAAAGAAAAAAAATAGCTTTGGCGGAACTGGTTTACAATGTGCTGCTCTTAAAACGCTTGAATTTAACCCAGATGAATCCCTCTTATCTCAACCACGCCATTCCTAGAGAGATCACTTCCTGGAATAGCGCTCACACAACGCAGGAAAATGTGTTTGTCCTAAAAAAATGTAAAAAAATAAAAAATAAAATAAGCGTGTAAGTGTACAGAGTTGGAGCTCGTCTCAGCGCGTGGGCTGCAGCAGCGCTTGGTTTGTTTTGCAGGACACATTGCGCAAGAGCCGTTTACTAACGCGACACTGCCGGTAAACTCCGGTCGGGAACAAAAGTGGGCGTGGCTTTCCCTCCAGGACAGCGCGCTCATGGTAGGAAAGCTCATGTGGGAAAACCCAGCGCGGGCGATCCAGAGCCACGGGCACGAGCATGACTCCGAGGGGCGGGGCTTCATCTACCGCTTCCGGTGATTGACCCATCCTGTGCCAGAGGGTCGGAAAGTCCAAAATGTCGCGTGCTTCGTGTACCCGTGTGTTCACAGGATACAAAGGTCTTATTCAGGCTTGTAGTGCACGTATCAGCGTTTTTACACGGCGGAAGAGAAGTTAGAAATATAATTAAAGGTGGAAAAAGTTCTGCTTAGTTCTGCCTGAATGACTCGCTGATTCAGAAGACAAGTTTCCCAGCTTCCCATTTTTTTTAAAAGTGAAAATGGAGTTAACTACAGGGCAGCTATGGGATATATTTAATAAAAAAAAGATCTTTATTAAATTAAAAGGGGGTTAGTTAGTAGTCATTTTCCATATTGCTTATCTTTTGTAGGGTTACATGAGTCCTGGTGCCTCAGTACACCTATTCACGCACTCACATATCCTATTATACACTCTACTGGCAAATTGGAAATGCCTACAGTGCATGACTGTAGAGGCACATCAGATTGTGATGAAACCCACAAAGCAAGGGAAAAAAACATGCAAACAAACCCCAACTCTAGAGGTGTGAGGCACTCACTTACCGTCTATAACATCTTATCAGGGTCACGGCAGGCCTGGAGCCTATCCCAGGAGATTTAGGGCACAAGGCAGTATACACCCTGGATGGGGTGTCAATCCAGCGCGCACACATATACACACTCACACACTATAGATTGACAATTTACGAACTCCAATATTGGCATGGGAAACCAGAGCATCCTAAGGAAACCCACCAAGCACAAGGAAAAAATAAAAATTTCATGCATACAGATCCATGGTGGGAATTGAACCCAGACCCTGAAGGTGCTAGGCAACAGTGCTAACCACTAAGCCACCATACCACCAGGTGTGAGACCACAGCGTTAACACAGTGAGGCCACCAGGTGTGAGGCAACATTGTTATTATCATGGTTGTTCACATTCAGTCACCTGTACTACTTAAAAGAAGATCTGGCACTTAGGTGTGAGTGTTTGTGTATCAGATCTGATTACAAATCGGCTGTTAATTACACAAAAATGCATTCTACAAGAGTCTACAGAAAATATCAAAAGGAAGAGATTTATTTAATGTTCAACTGGATTTACCACTCTCTTTCAGTACACTAAAAGTTCTGTCAGCTTTTGAAAAGTTTGTTAATGTGAAGAGGTGGAAATTTACTTTCTCATCTTATCTTATCACTAGGATCATATCATGGATGCTTTGGATATGATAGGCCCCCCTGTATGTTCAGGCTCATAACCTTCGAAACAAATAGCTCAGACAATATCTTAAATCTGATCCAATACTAATACAGCATTTTATTTAGCTTATTGCTGATACTCAGTATTACATTAATACTGTACGTTCCTAAAGGTTTTACATTTTTCAGAAGGTTAAGCAAGCAAGCCAACTAGGACAAATCATAACATTTTATAAGAGCCTGATGTTCATGATACCAATCAAGCAGTCTAGGCCACTATCATTCTCACTACTGATACCCAATATCAAATTGGTACATACCTAGGAGTACTTTTGAGATTAGATTAGACTAAATTAAAAAACAAACAAGCAACTATGAAAAATGTGAATGTTTTACAGAACCACAAGTGCCAAAACCCCTGTTAAAATGAAAGCTTCTGAGCATTATATAAAGACATTACTGTGAAGTAATTTTATACATTCAACCAATTTAATGTTGTAACCTGGACTATTGTAACATCTATTTGTGTTTTGTTCTTAAGATATATTGCCTTTGTCACTTCATTTAAAAATATATATATATTTAAGAAAAATATTTCTTTTTTAAATATTATTTTACAAAAATAAATGCACATAATATGAATCACAATTGTTTAAACAATACTACATTTTGCTTGTGAGAAAAAAATCTATAGCACAAAATATAATAGTATGTTTTTTAACATACCTTTTGTGATTTTAACAAGCTGTGATAAAAATAAATGATATATAGGCTAATGTCTCTTAACGCTGTTAGGAATCTTTTTTTTAAGAAAAAGCCTATTGGTGTATAAATTGAATCTTAAATAATATAGTTTGTTGAAAAGTGTCAACATTTATTGCTTGAAAAGATGTAACATCTCTGACTCTAACTATTGTTCTTCTGGTCTAAAATCAAATTTTTGCATCAGCATAGTAGCTGTACTCAAGTTGTGCTTGTGATGGTTGGGAAACAGAAAAAAGCCACTTTGAAGGAGAAGGAAGTGGACATTGAGCAACACACAGCTACCCTGCCTTTCCCCTCCAGAATGAGAAGTGTTGTGAAATGTCTCTCATGCAAAAACAATGACAGATCACCAGGCCTTTTAGTTCTTTTCCACCAAACTTTTGTTAAATAAAAAACGAATAACATAGCATATTTTTTCTGATTGTCTGACATCAGCGAAACAATATACATAAGCCTAGCTGGTATGGAAATGTAATCCTGAAAGTTATCTGATCATCAGCAACCAATGTATCTATCTTCTTGGCGGATCCCAAGCTTATCACACGAATACTGAAAATGAGGTTGCAATACACCATGGATAGGATTTGACCATGGGCACCATACACAAATACTCACACCTAAGTGCAATTTACATTTACAAAGTTGTTAATCCTCCTACTGGTTTTTGGGAGGTGGAAGAAAACCAAAACAAACATTCTTTGACACGCTGAGAACGTGCGAAACTCCACATAGAAATTAGACAGCACTCAGGATCAAACCTGGGACTATGAAGCTGTGCATTTCTGTGCTGCCTCTTCAAGTTCATCAGATTAAAAAAAACGAGAACAACAATTTGATTCTCGAAAAAATCGGCTCAATAAACCTAGAAGAAGAATTTATAGTCTTTCTGCATTTCCTTTCATAGCATAATGTTAAATTCCATTCATTTAAGATAACTTAAAATCCTTTTTAAACACATTAAGAACTGACATCTTGTGTGGAAATGTAGTATCATGATGAAATATCCATTATCAATTATATATAAACTTATATCATTAATATTCTGTGTAAATTTAACTATGTTTAAGAAGTGTTTGATGATTTTCCTTCCTTGCTCCAGGCATAAGTAGAATGTATCAACAAAATGATGGTAAGTAATATAAGATAAGAATGCAGTTTACAATCCATACAGTACATTATATTTTATAAAACTACTATAAGTGTCACAGATACCTGTGATTCACCTCGTCTCTCTCTATCTCTCTCCCACCCTGTATTGTCATGGTGATGACCTCTGATAAGGAGGTGGGGATGGGGCTTCTCTTCTTCAACTGCACCTACCACTGAGCACCTGTTTGTCTGGTTCCTCTGCACTCACTCTTACACCAATCAGCCATAACATTAAAACCAACTAGGTTTTGGGAGCCCCTGGGGAGGTTCTGCTCTCTTGGGGCGTAGCTCTGGGAGAGTGCTGTGGTGTCTGGCACCAGCACATTGGCAGCAGACCCTTGGGGTCTCCATGGATCGGATTTGTTGGCCTGGTGCATGAGTGCTCAATCAGATTGGGCTGTGGTGCACAGTGGTGTTCTGGAGTTTTTTGTATTGTGCCAGCATTGACTTTTTTCACCAATTTGTGCTTCATTGACTTTTCGGCTGGTCTTTGGTCTCTGTGGGCAAGAGTGTGCTTTGGCTGTCCATGATCTTGTCCTGTTTGCTGGTGTATAGTTTGTGATCACTGTTATTCATTTCACCTGTCAGTGGTCACAATGTTATGGCTGATCGATGTACACAGCCGCCCTAAGAAGATAAACTACACGCCACTAGCAACCCCATAAAATAAGCAGGTTTAGCCACATCGCCATCCAAAAAAAAAAAAAACACAATACACAATATTGTCTCAGGGCCAATTTCCCATGTAAACTATCTTTTTGTGCTGTGATGCAACACTTTTAAAATTTGATCAGGCTGCTATTATATCAGTGCTTTAGAAAACCTCAGCGCAGGTTAGTTTATTAGATATTGCGGATAGAAATATGTTGCCATCATTACACTTGGAAAGTTTATTAAGGCCCAGAGCAATGTGGTTAATTATAGCCTAGGACTTTTTTTTTTTTATTAAGGCCATAATGCTCTTGTATATTAGAACTGTTTTTATGTCAGTAATATGACGAAAGCTTAATTTGGACAATTAAGTATTATGAGTTTTATATTTCTGGACTGAGATATTTTAAATGCCCAAACATAAACATCTTAAATCTTTGACACCTCGTAAAAATTATATTATGAAAAAACATATTATGACCATTAAGACAATTTTTTTTCTCTTGTGTATCCTAATGTGTGTGTTTGTGTGTGTGTGTCTGTGTGTGTGTGTGTGTGAGTGAGAGAGAGAGAGAGAGAGAGAGAGAATTTAGAGAAGAACCAACTACACTTTGGTCTTATTGGGGCGTTACTGATCTAGCCTTGACCCTGAGAGACTCTAAGAGAGCACTGAACTCAGTAGACTATTGACAATGCCTGTGTATTTTAGATAATTCTGCTTTACTGCTAGCTAACATGGACAAAGGACAAACCCGTAAAATTCCTCTTATATGTTTTGAATGAAAATGTTAATTTTCTTAACAGATATTGCCAGATATCATTAACATATATTTGCATTATCTCTGGCTACAGGGATTTTACATCACACTAAAGTGTAATGGTGTAATGGATCTTGCAGTGCTTAAAATTTGTCAACGATTTACACATTATGTGATGCAAGTTATAAATATTGAATACTTTCTTGCAAAATATTTTTTACACTATCTATCTATCATCCTAAAATAGTGATTCATATTGATTCATATTTTGCATAACTAAAATGTCAAAAGATGTTAAGTCTCTCCAGATAAAAGGTGAGTGTGCCTAAAGCCAGTGCCATCAGACGAAAATACAGTCAGACAACCAAGCTCAAAAAGAAATAAAAATCATTTAATTCAATAAAATATGATATAACAATACAAGAAATCTACCATTATTCTGTTTTAGCAGACTACTTCATTGCATGGCCAATACTGTTACAATGCGTTGCATCATACCTCTGCAGTACAACTCTTCCCTCGACAGCCACTGCCCCAGATTATGGGGGAAAAGGTATTTAAATAACAGAGTATTATTAAAACAGTCGACATTTCACCCGTACAAAAATACTGTACAGAACAAAGTACATGAGCGTGCGTCCACAACACCACCAGAGTGACAGTCATTGAGCATGGGAGAAAGTGTTGCGCAATCCAGGCGCCAGTCTCCTTTACACGCTCTTTTGCTCTTGTAAACATTTTTAAAAGCATTGTTCGATATTTTCACAAGTCATTTTGTAAAAAACAAAACAAAACAGAACAAAAAAGGACATAAAAACGTACTCTTTGGAATTGATGTTTTACAGTCTTGCGTACGCAGGTAGTTGAAGTAAGCGTTAGCACTGGCCGGTGGCGGAGAGCAGGTTGCGCAGGGTGGCCAGCTCCCGGGACAGCTGCTCTACACGTTTCTGCAGCCGCTCGTTTTCAGCCGCCAGCTCCAGCACTTTGTGCTGCGTCTCCATATTGCGCATTTTCGCTTTGTCCCTGCTCTTGCGCACGGCCTGGTTGTTGCGCTCCCGCCGCAGCCGGTATTCCTCGCTGTCCTTGTCCAGTCGCTTCTTGCCTTTGCCTGTAGACGGGATTTTACCGCCAGGTTGAGGCGATCGGGCTTTGCTGGACGGAGCGGGCGTGCCAGGCGGGCTGGAGCACGACGAGGACGCGTTGGAGATGTTCCCCAGGCTCCCACTGGGCGCCGTCTGGTACGGCAGGTAGGAGCGCATGTCGAAGCCCCCCGATCCGTCCATCCGTGGATCTTCGTTCACGTCGCCTCGCCACTGGTTTTTACCGTATGCGCCCAGAAAGTCCGGACTGAATACGGTGTCAAGGCGCGTCTCCTGAAGCTCCGAGTAGCCGAGCTGGCTCCGGTTGACTTCGCGCTCGGTCAGCGGCGCGTAGCTCTTGTAATCAGGCGTCTCCGCGGCGGCTCGCTTGCTTTTGGCGTCCCCGCTGATGGAGAAGTCTGCAGTGAAGATCTCCTCGGCGTGGTGTGCCGGCTGCTGGTAGTGGAGAGCGGAGTCTAAGTAGATGCTGAAGTCGATCGCCTTCTCGTGCTCGGAGATGCCGAGTTTCGTCATCGAGCCGTCAGTGGAGGGTTTGTACACGCCGCCGTGGACGGGACCCAGACTGTGGCCGCTGTGGAATGCAAGGCAGTCCCTTTCGTAAAAACCGACCACTTCCATGGATCTTAACACCCGCCGGATTGCGGCAGGACGATGAAGCAGGGACTGATTGCCCTGACAAAAGTTTACACCCCCGAACTGGCAAAAACAACAACAAAACAAACAGCAACAAGCACTACGAATGTCTTGGTAAAAAAAATCTTCCTGAAACACCAATTATGAAAGTTGACAAATCTGTCTGATTTGATCTTGCTAGTCACCAAGTGCTCGCATGTGAACGCGCTGTCAAAGTCCCACGTCGGAGGCGGATATATATACGCTCAGGAAGTGGGTGTGTCTCTTCACCGTCGGAAGAAAAAAAAACGCTCTTAGTGAAAACCGGACTAAACCTGCTAGTCTGTGTTAACCGAGATGGGATGTCATTTTCCCCTTACTACAAAGTACACTAAACAAACATATCAACGGTATATCAGCTTGATTCGACCCCCAGGAGCCTAAAATAGCCCACTGTGTAATCAAGACCTGGAAAGTTGAAGCTATTTTGAAACAAACACAATATGGTTCAAATCAGAAAATCTGATCAGCCCCTTTGGCAGATATAACATCTACACATTTCATGCTGATAAAAAAAAAAAAAAAAATGGAACAGTAACATAACACCACATTCATAGATATGGTTGAAATCTGTACTGTAAAACTGATTTGCTGCTTTTATCTGTTATTCTTTACACATCACAGATGATATGTAGGTAGGCTATATAGTGCTGTACTGTACACTTAATGGTATGATGGACCTTTCTTTCCATGAAGCATTGAAATTATTAGATACTTATGCAAGAACAATATCTATTCTATTCTGTCAGTCATCATTAGGACATATTTGAACACAATACAAACAGAGACAATATAAATTGTCCAAAGCCCTCTGTACATTGTCCGATAACAGCAGGCTTATCATATCACACTACATGAGATGCTGGCCATAAACTCCTGGCCAAATTCTATCACAGACTTTGCAGTATGATGTATACCAGACTATACAATAAAGATTGTCTGAAGATAATACTATAACAAGGAAACTTAGGACTTAACATTTACTTAACAGAAGAAGAAAAAAAAACATCAGTTGATTAAAAAAAGTCTTTGATGTTTGATTTGTGATTTGCATAGAAGTCTGACTTTGTTAGCTTTGGCACACCCACTTTTTACAATCATAGAACATTCCTGATGGAATTCTGCTTGAAGATCCTGTTTCAATGGAAATTTTTTTTTACATTACATTACAGAAAAACAGAAAAAGTAACTTTCAGTTATAGAGAAAGAAGAAAAAGAGGATGACAGAAGTTTCCTGTTCTTTATATGAACTTCTAAATATGCTTTTATTTTTGTCCACATTTTACAAATGATACTTCAGGCATGACACACTAGATCAGAGGACTCCTGGAGGACCCCAGCATGGCATTTTACGCTGCAATTGCATAGCCCCATAGTGTGGATTAAATGATTAATCATGGCTAGGGCATGGGGAGAAATCTTCTTGAGAAAAGCTGACAGTGGGCAGCCCACCACCCCAGCAGTCTCTAGCTTATGGCACAAATTTCAAGGTCAACGTCTTGCTTCATGGATTCCCCAACATATAGTACCCCAGGTGCAAGCATTTCTTAACTTAATGAAATAGGCCAACCCTTTCTGTTTTAGTTATCTACTTAATAATAATGATTAAATTAAGTAAATGTGGCCTGCTGAGGTATATAGAGACTGAATGGATCTGATACACTACACATTTCTAAAACACACACTCACTGCAACTAAACACAAACAAACACTTTATGAGTTGACTTAAAAAAATGATTCAACATTGGTGACTTTGCTGTTTACATACTGAGTAAATCCAAAAGTGCCCATGAACTCCAAAGAAATGACGTTGGACGTCATTTGTAGCCTAAAAGACAATTACCACACTGACACCTGGCGGTTACTTTATGTTACTGCATGGAAGGGCGTTATAAATTTCCTGCGAAACAATTTAGCTTGTAAATAGCTTTACAATTGACTTGTAAAGTAGTGACACATTTATAGTTGTTCAAATTATATGCAACCACTTTGCAAATGAAAGTTTTGTGTGCTTTTATTTGTTTTGATGTATCATATATATTTATTTGCTGTACTGGGTGTAACAGTATTCCACCACTGGTAATTTGGTGGAATAGTATACAGTACCAAGCATGCCATTTCAAAACAAATTGTATTGCTTGTGTTGGGTCCTAGCTTGAGCAGGGCCATCAACTGTATCTGCTTCAGGGGCACTGTCTCTTCAGGGACACCTGCGCTCTGACCCCAACCTCCTAACAACTTAGGATATTGGAGGAAAAGAATTTCACTGTACTGTAATGTATTGACACATAAAAGGCTTTTTTTTTTTTTTTTTCCTATAACACAAAATCTGTCACAATGCAATATCTAATATGTAATAGCTTTACCTAGTAGGTTTACTCAGACAAAAAAAAAAAAAAAAAAATCAACTATTGCTAAAAAACCCCAGCTTGCTTAGCCTAACCAGCTGGCAGGTGCTAAAACACTGACTGATCAGGTCAAACTGGTAGAGCATCCTTGCCAGGAGGTAAATGCTATAAAAAGTTAATGCTACTAATGCTAAACTCGGAGGGAATTTGAAAATTCCTAATATTTTTTATATTTTTATTTAATATGATTTACTGATCATCTAATCAAGTCATAGTGAAATAATTAAAAAAGAATTTGGTAAACTTTGTCTGCGAGCTCGGCCTGTATTTGGCAGCTGGTCAGACTAAGCTGTATTTTACAGAAGGCTGTAATTAAATGTAATTATTTGATTCAGAAGAAAACATAATTGATTATAGTTCTGCTAATATTTGCATTGCAGTCATGTTCAAAGGCTTGAACAGTTTGACTGCCCAAAGCCTTTTTAAAAAATATCAGACATCAAAGAGTACCACATTTGGTTTGCAGTGACTGTGAAAATGCTGTGCATAAAAGAGAAACAGTCTAAGTCTGAAAAAAACTGTATACAAGTAAATTGCACTAACAGAGTACACTGAGTACACTGTTATATATATATTGCATTGCGTACTGCACAGTGTGTGCTGTATAGTGTGTAATAGAGGCCCATAATATTAAATAGGTCCCCCATTTTGCCACCATAACAGTGATGCACTGTGTGTTCTGACACCTTTCTATCACAACCAGCATTGACCTTTTCATCAATTTGATGTACAGTAGCGCTTCTATTGGATCGGACTATACAGGCCAGCCTTTAGTCCCCATGTGCATCAGTAAGCCTTGGCCACCCATGAACGCTCATCATGACCAATTGCCAGGTCTTCGGTTTTTCTTCCTCGGATTATTTTTGATAGGTCCTAACCACTGCATACCAGGAACATCAGAACTGCAGTTTTGGAGTTGCTCTGACCCAGTCCTCTAGTCATCACAATTTGCTCCTTGTTAAAATCACTCAAATCTTTATTCTTGCCCATTTTTTCTGCTTCCAACACATCAACGTAAAAAAAAAAAAGGTTAATTTGCTCCCAAATACTGTACATCCCACCCACTTCCAGCCCCAATTTTAAATATAGCTGCAAGCAACGATGAGTGGGCCCAAGCAACTGGCACACCACACAACCTGTGTGCCTTTTAAGCATGCTAAGACCTCTAAAAAGCCCTAGACACTGATGTCACTGAATGTGACATAAGTTTAAGGCATTGGCGCAGGTAATTGGGCTGATCGTAGATTTTTTTCCCCCGCTTGCTGATGTCACCCAATGTGGGTCAGGTTTGGTGGCAAAATTATTATAAAAAAACATATTATGTCCATTAACACAAATTATTTTCGGTCTTGTGTATCCTAATGTGTGTGTGCAGTGTGTGTGTGTGTAGTGTATGTGTAGGATGTGTGTGTGTAGGATGTGTGCGTGTAGGATGTGTAGTGTGTGTATTTAATAGTGATGTCTTAAATGTGCATTTTAGATGTCATAAATGTGCATTTTGCAAATGACCTAAAATATCTGACCTCGAATATTGTTCAGCTCATTGAGAACTAGAAATGTTCCGAGTTTGACATGCTAGTTTGACATACGTGCATGTGTGTATGAGCTATGCAGCAAAATCTCCAGGGAAGGCCCTGAGTCACAGCCAGGGTCGAGACTCGCAGGCATCCTAATGGCAGCAGATTCCAACCTGTGCCTGCATGTTGAGAACCCCAAATGGTCCAGAATGATTGAAAAATAAATAAATAATTAATTTGGCTCTCGCACATTTATGACAGCAGCACACTTAAAACAGCATTATCAGAGCAATGGGGATGACAACATAGTCATGGCATCATGGTGCTGATGTCCTAGTGCTTGCGCCCTAACAAGATACTGCGAGAAGGTCCAAATCATAATGGTTAGACAACTTGGTCAGAGCAGCTCCAAAACTGAAGAGCTTTTGGGATATTCCCAGGCAGTGCACATGACCTACTAAAGGTGATCCAAGGAAGGAAAAGAGTAAACTGGAAACATGGTCTTGCTGGCAGGTGCACATGGAGAGTGAAGGCTGGCTCATGTAGTCAGATTTAATAGAAGCGCTACTGTAGCTCCAATTAAGAAAAAGGTTAATAGTGGTTCCAGTAGAAAGGTGTCAAAACACACAGGTCATTACTGTTTTGGTGGCAAAAGGGGGATCTATTCAATATCAGGTAGGTGGTCATAATGTTATGGCTGATATGGAATATCTGGGCATTATAGAAGCATAGGGTAAGTGAAGAAGTGAACACAACGTGCAAAAAAGCACACTACAGCTAGTTTCTAAAAAAATATCAATGACTCTCTTAATGCACTGTAATAAATTACTGTACACAAAACAGTACAAAATAACCAAGAAGACACTTTTACTTTTGTGGGTAATAGGAAGTGGGGAGCTATTTTAGAAACAAACTGGTATGTCTGAAACTGCAACCTATTCACTAATGGACTATTTTTGATACTTTGGTCATTTCCTAAACTTAGTCAGAGCTTTGTGAGAATGTCCAGTTCTCTCATGCAAGGTTTCATTCCTGTTGTTAAAATAATGATGAATAATATTTGTTGACTTCCTATGACTAAGACGAGACGATGAGGAGACGTCACAGATATCAATAAACAGTGACAATGACTAAATCAGCATGCAATATTGTTGACGAGCAAAAAAACAGGACTAAAATGTGGTTTAAAAAATTATAACTAATAAAACGTGTTTTTTTTCATCAACATTAATTTTGTCAAAATACACTGCAATACTGTGTTCATTTATTATGGCATAAGCAGCAGTATTTCCCGGTAGCGACTGGACACTACAAGCTCAGTCATCTTTAACTCTTGGTCATGACAGTAGTATTAATCGGGCGAAAGAGAAGAGACGATATTTGGGCCCATTTTCTTTATATTGAACCGGAGAAAAAAAAACAGATGCGGAGTCATATCGGAGTGTACATTACACGATTACTGGGAAAAATACCACAAACATCAAGAGACATATTATTAATGTATACCATAAAAATCTCAAGGTAGGTTTACAGCCTCTTTGTGGTAATGTTTTCTTATGTGATGTATTTTTGTTTTATTTTATAGCTAAACCGTTGACAAACCAAAATACATTCAAGTTGGTGCGTACAGTATTTTCTTTTATTTCCATTGTTCAAATAATAGAACTGATTTAAAATAGTTTAAAAACACTGTATTGTCCATTCTGCTCCTATTGTTTTATAGTTAAAAAAAGAGTATTGGACATGCAGGGGTTAAATAAGATACTTCTTTTGTGAAAACGAAGGTTTGGGCTAGACTAGACTGACTGTAGAGTTAATTAATAATAATCTTATTGCTAAAATGTTACGCTTTCATGTAGTAAAACTAGACTAAATACTTAAAGGTTCCTTTGACTAAAATACTTAAGGGTTCCTCGGACTAAAACTAGACTAAAACATTTAGTCGACTAAAACTTGACCAAAAAAAATAGGATAAGATTGACTAAATATGATAAAAACTAACAAGGACATTTATCCTGGGTCTAAGACTAAGACTAAAATGAAAATAGCTGCAAAATGAACACTACTTTCCTGCAGCCAATGACATATTTGATAAACAGACCCCCTTAGCGCATATTTATATTTATTTTTATTATAGAAATATAATCCTACTAGTCAAATAGTCACTCACTCACTCACTCACCATGTATACCGCTTCATCCTGTACGCCCGATGCACCGGATGGCAGATAGATGGACCAAAAAATACCTGTATACATGGCCGTGGGGAACATGTAGCCTATCCCTGGAGACTTAGGTCACAAGGCGGGGTACACATTGGACAGGGTGCTAATCTATCACAGGGCACATGTACACACACTACTGGCAATTTGGGAATGCCAATTAGGCTAATCTGAATTATTATTATTATTATTATTATTATTATTTTTTGGACAGTGGGAGGAAACCGTAGCCCCCAGAGGGAAACCACCAAGCACAGGGAGAACATGCAAACTCCATGCACACAGACTCAAGGCTGGAATCGAACCGGGATATTATATAAATGTGTACATGTGTAAATATTGCTTTTTATTTGAAACACCATGACTTTAAATATTTGGCCCTTTCCACTCTCACAATTTATTTTTAATGAAAATTTAATTTCATTTTCAAAATGAGTATTTATTGTTGTGGTCCTTTTTGAGGTATATGGGGGGGTGGATTTAAATACATAGTGACCTGTTAAATAAGACCAAATAAAATATAATAACTTTTAGAAAAAGTTGGTGTGCGTCACGTTCCCTAGAATAAAAACCAAGGCACTAACTAAACACCACAGTGAAGAGTCAAGTGGGTGTGGTTTTGGAGCGTCGTTTAACCCAAAGCTGCTTCTGATTGGTGGATTAGAGGTGGTGTCACAAAAACGTCAAAAACCTTTGTGTAATCATAGTGGGCGAGATTAGTAACAGGAAGTCATTACAGCGATTGATGATTGGAGGAAGGTACACGTGACCGTGAGGGATAGGGCGTGGTTTGTAGTTTGAGGAACTGATCCGACTGGGTTGACATCCTCACCGGGGGAGAGTGAACTAAACCCGGAGCCAACATGACCAGCAACCCGTGTGAAAGCGCGGCTTCGGAGGCGAAAGATCAGGCAGGCGAGCTGAGCTCTGCGTCCCGGGCTCCGGTCAGATGGGGTCCTCAACACGCCGGCGCTCGGGAGCTCGCTGATTTATACTCTCCAGGTGAGAAAGCGCAGGTTTGTGCTTTAGCCCCATAGCTTAGCCTGGAACAGTTTGGCTGCTAACGAAGCTAGTCGAGTTTATTGGTACTATAAAATGTGGGCGAGTCACGAAACGTGCAGAAGTTTCTTCTTCATGTTTAGATGCGTATTGTGTGCTAATAATGCGTGATGGTGTAAGTTAGTAGCTGCTCGTTAAATGATTAGGAAATGTACAGTGAGGCGTGTTTATAAATCGCAGACGTTGGTAATACAACCTGTGAGATCCTGCTGTGTTTCTGTTTAATGTTAATCTGAGTGATCTGTAGCTGTAACCCAGTGACACACACCCTCATGTCACTTCCATATGATCATGCTGGGAGGGGCGCGTGTCAGCGCGCGAGTGCGCGTGTGTGTGTTTGCTCAACACCTCCATTGGAGAGAAGCCGTGTCACTTCCAGATTTTATTCGTGAAGTCGTAAATACATTTCATACAGTTTTATGTTCCCCTGTGTTGACCGAGTTGTATTTATAAAGCCAGTCATAGAATAGTAATAAAAATACATAAGCACAGAGGTAACAAAAATATAGAAATTCAATAAAGCACAGAGGGAGTTCAGTTCAGTTCTGTTAAAATAAATGTAAACAAACTCTGTAAACCGTGCACGTAGATATTGTGCAAATATGTAAGAATTGGAAGCTGCCAAAAGCTATTTTAGTACTCCTTCTCCTCATACTACCAATTACCATCAGTATTACTGCTACCAATAATATGTACATTTACTACTATTAATTACTACTATTAATTATTATTACTACTACTAATTTACTCTTCTTTGCCTCCTCCTACTAATAATAATTACTCCTCCTACTGATTACTCCTCCTCAATTCAAATTCAAATTTTATTTGTCACATACAGTCATACACACTACGATATGCAGTGAAATGCTTATTCCTCTTTCTCCTACTACTACTGATTACTAATAAATTACTACTCAAGCTAATAACAATAATTACCACTGCTACTACTACTGCAGTACTACTACTACTAATTAACTACTCTCACTACCACTACCAACAATAATTACTACTCCTATTACTAATAATTAATACTACTACAACTTATTGTAATTAATACTCCTATGACTAATGACTCCTATCACTACCACCACTACTACTACTATTGACTACTACTAATTTCTACTCCTACTTCTACCAATCATAATCATAGTAATTAAAAATGGCAACATCATCAACCTAGATATTAGTATACTACTACTACTAATAATTACTCTCACTACCACTACTAGCAACAATTACTACTCCTATTATTAATAAGAAATACTATTACTATTAATAACAATAATTGCCACTACTACAAAAATAATTAATACTACCACTATTCTTAGTTGAAATTATTACTCCTATGACTAATTGCTAATACTATTACTTACTGTATTTACTGCTCCTACTATCTACTAATACTACTGCTGATTAATACTACTGATACTAATCGTGATAATAGTAATAATAATGGCAACAGCATCAACATAGATTTTAGTGTACTACTTCTAATAATAATCTCGCTACCACTATTTACAATAATTACTACTCTAGTTACCAATAAGAATTACTACTATTACTAATGACAATAATTGCCATTTCTACTATAATTAATAATTAATACTACAACTAATAGTAATTACTACTCCTGTAACTAATTACTATTCCTACTACTAACAGTATTACTACTACTACTTATACTACTACTACTACTACTACTACTACTACTAATGATTAATTCTACTACTGATACTATTGCTAATTGCTACTCCTACTATTACTACTACTACTAATAATAGTGCAAATAGGCTCTTGTCCTGCCTGGTGATATTTTAAGCATATTTGCCATTAATTACTCATAGAATAGATCACTGCATACTAATAGAACAGAAATAATTGAAAAGGAAAGTTTCACAGATGACACAGTATTTATCAGAAAAAAAATAAATCAGTGTTAATAAAAAACAAACAAAACAAAATTTGTCTAAAAGTTTGCATCTTTCTTTTGTTGTAATCCATTTACATTCTTTGTGATAGCTCTGCTACAGTATAGCTCTGAATCCTATGAATGGGCTCCTTCATATTAGGTCTTGAGAGTGGGACGGCCAAAACAAAACATCTTTTGAAGAGATTTGATTGTTGTCATGTTGCAGAACAGACTTGTGCTTTGTCTTTCTTGGAACTAAAAATTTTGGTCCAGGGATTGTAAACTAGAGGTGCTAGTTCCTTTTCCGTGATTCAGATGCATCATGTGGATGACACTTATTTTTCTTTCAAATTTACATGAGCTGTTTTGTTGTAATGCAAACAGCAGTTCTAATGTAGTCATGGGCTGCTTGTTGGAAAGTGAGAATTTGATTAAACTGGAGGGGGGGAGCCAAGACCAGAACATGTGGTGATCTTATTGAGATCTTGTGGTCAATGAGTCTAGTGGCTACATGCACAGGATAACTTGATTATAGATAGACAACCACATGCCTAGTACAATACCAACATAGTGATAGCCAGCTGTTTATTGCCTTTGTACACCGATCTGTCATTACATTAACACCACCTAAGTTTAACACATTAAGATTGATTATCAATTACTGTATACACCAATAAACTGGTGACAGGATTATTGGTGCCCAAGGACTGTTTATGCCTGTGGGGAACAAAGGCCAGCCTCTCTGGTCTGATCCCACAGAAAAGTCAATGCAGCACAACTTGACAAAAAAAAGTAAATGCTTGCCACAATAGAAAGGCACCAGGACACAAAGCGCACCACAAACCACAGCACACGGGGTCCAGCAGCCATACTGTAGAACCCAAAGCCACAGATCTGGCCTTCGAACTCCCCAGATTCCAGTCTAACTGAGCACTCATGGGATGTGATGGACAAACAAGTCTGGTCCACGGCAATCCTACCCCACAACCCACAGCACCCAAAGGGTCCACAGCCAAGTCCTCGTGCCAGACACCACAGCACAACCCAGAGGTCTTGTGGAGTCATGTGTCAAGGTGGCACAAGTGGAAGCGATACAATATCGGGCATAATTTTTTGCGATTTAATATTATGGCTTATCGATGTATACTATGTAAATTAAAATGCATAAATAATTTTAAGTTACAGGATGAATTGTTTGTCACATTGTCGTAATCTAGGATTTTGCTTCAGTAAAAGAAGTACTTTGTGTAACTTTTCAAATGCTGATAATGAGGTGTGTGTGTGTGAGGGAACATGAGTAAGAGAGAGCGAGTGAGCGTAAGAGAGAGAGAGCGCAAAAGATGGATAACGTCATGTTGTGTGTGTATGTGTGTGAGAGAGTGTGCATGTGTGAAAGAGCGAGTGAGCGAAAGAGAGAGAGAGAGAACATGAGCGACAACAAGGATAGACCATGAACCCACAGTAATGCCGGCTGTCTTTTGTCATGATGGAGCACAGGACACATGCAAATGCTGAAATGGCCTTTTTTCCAACCAAGGTTCAGGCAGAAACCCAACAACATATTGATGATTGAAGTTCTGAGGTTGTAAAGGTTAAAAAAAAACCTTTGATTTGTTGGATATGTCCAAAGGTAGTAGTGTAACTATATAAGCTCCACAAACACACATGCCGTAGAAACAGTAGCACTGTGAGAAGTAATCTGTATTATGTATGATTACATACAATCTACTATACAACATACAGACATGTTGGTGTGGAACTACGCACTTTCTTGATTAGCGTGTATATTATCGACGTGTTCTCTCATCGTGCTCTACGCCGAGTCTTTTTTTTTTTCCCCATGCGGCCATTTCACACATGATGAAAAAGTGATTTAAACCAAATGTGCACAGACACAAATGGTCTGCTGTGGCGGCTCCTAACGCGAGCAGCCAATAGAAGAAATGCACAGTGAATGCATGTACTGTAGATATGTTTGTCCTTGTCATGTAACAAATGGAAATGTGCAACAGAGCATAGAGAAATAAAGCCCTTAGGGAAATAAAAACATTTCTGAAAACCATGTGAGATAAGACTAAAAATAGTTAACAGTAAACAAGGTTTGCTGGTTTTTGTCTAATGGAGACCGCTTTCCACAGATTTGCATTCAGCAGAGGTAAGGCCAGTAAACATAAATATGAAAAACATCCCAGTGATAGTCACCACACAAATGCCTGATGCCCTTTAGAGCAAGGGGCTTCAATCTTGTCCACACCTGGCAGTCACAAGTCCACAGACACGTACACACACAGCTATTTTCTGAATGTACAAGTTTAAAACGGTTTCTTTTTTTCCCTGCACCAATTATGATCAAAGTATGAAATTTTACCTGGACAACAATATCCTCTTTTTTTTTTTTACAAGAAATATGTTTATTAAAAGTTATAGGATGAGTTTTATTAGAGCTTGTTTAATAGGCTAGACTGGTGTGCCATGCTGAGCGTCACGTATCTGTGACGAAGCAGGTACATCCTGTTACCTGCGCATGTATTTCCACTTATTATTATTATATGAAAATATTTGGCTACTGTATGAATAGCAGCTCTTTGTGCTGTCTAGACTATTGTCCAACATGAAAGTTTCATAAAAAGTATATCAAATGTTAACTTGGACTCTTTTATAAACCCCCCCTCATAAAAACAGCATAACATTTCATATTTAATCACTGTGAATGTTTCAGGAATGAAGACTAGGTGTGGCCGTAGACAAATATGTTTGTCTACATCATATACTGTACCAATAACCATGAATGTAGCAAGAGTTTCCTTTAAAAGTTTTTGGGTGCTGATTTGTTAGTAAAATGCTACATGAAATATTATAACAACAAGAAACCGCTCTGAAATAAAAAATACAGTAGGCATAGCTCACAGGAGAAACTAGGTAGCATGAAGCGAAAGCTGTGTTTTAATAGAAACACTTACTTTCCAACACAGATATGTGTGCCAATACTTTTTGGGGAGATTTTTTTCCCGATTTTCTCCCTATTTTTAGTTGTGTCCAATTCGTCCCCGTCACTCGGGGGCTCCCACATTAAGGCTACTACTACCACTCAGCCGGGAGGGCCGAAGACTATCACGTGTTTCCTCCGAACCGC
>JAQMYJ010000040.1:10511409-10522749 GCA_030014305.1 Clarias laeviceps | reverse complement strand
ACAGCATCACCCGGGGATCGAACCAGCGATCCCCGGATGATAGGGCGAGCACTTTACCACTGTGCCACTCGGAGGCCGCATACTTTAATCTTTATTGAATATAGTAATAATAGAAGTAATAGTGGCGGAAATACAAGTCAAGCATTTACTCTGGCTAAAAAGTAAATGCTGTTCTACATGAGGGTGAGGTATGCAAATAGGTTATACTCTATATATCATAGGTTCTCATACGTTTTACAGTCAGGAACCAATTTAACTTCCCTAGCATGAATTTGTTGTTTGATATTTAAATGTATAAAGTGTGTGTGCATGTCTGTGTGTACATACATACATTTATATATACATACATGCGTAAAAAACACACGCATATAATCTTTCATTTGAGAACCATGGGTTATTTAGGATTTGCCCTAATTTTACATGAATCAAGGAGAATAAATGTAATTTAATTCACGCTAACAAAAATTATTGCACGAGGGACTTGTGCAGAATAACAACACAGTTTAAAATTGAGCACAGAATATAAACTATCCAAGCACTTATCCAAGCTTCAAAAAGTCTTTTCTCAGTATACTGGAGCCATAATCGGACTGCCTGATTCACATCTTAAATGCTGGTCCGCTGGAACTCTTTTAATTGCACATACATGGAAATTGGTTAGTACGAGGTCAGGCCTGTACAGGGGATGTGGCAATAACTACCAGATGAGTTCCTGTAATGTGCAAGTGGTGTTCGTGAATGAATGTGTGTGGGTTTGTGGCGACAAGTTATCTGTTTTTATTTATTTATTTATTTTTTCAGAATCAGGTGTTCTACTAGCTGTATTAGTGTAGGAGGCTCCGAGCCTCAGTCAAGTCAATCAATTTTCACTCATGAGAAATTTCTTCACAAGTTCCTGGTTGATTTAAACACTCCTTTAAACACCCCTCGTAATTGAAGTAATAATAGTAATCATCATTTGAAACATTAAATGCCACTACTGCTGATTTCTGTGTTGGAAGAAAACAAACTCCTGCTAGTAAAATTCTGAGACTGTTGCGATTGAACAAATCAATAATCTCAACTAAATCTAGCTTAAGCCCATCTAGGTCTCATATAGGATCACGTGTCATTAGTGTAGCAGAGCTGTACCAAACTTGATAATTGTCTTGTGGACATGTTGAGCAACTGTGAAGGAACTCGATGATCCAAACTAATTTGTGGAATCTTTTTAAAGGATCTGTTGTTGTGCAGCAGGTTGCCAGGTTTCCTACTGCAGAAGAGTTGGGTTTCATGCAGGAGTATATGCCCGTAAGGAGCGAGGAGCAGTGCACACTGAAAATGAGTAAAAAAGGGAAAACACAGGACTTTTGATTCTTTCTGTCACTTTTTTTGTTGTTGTTGTTGTGAGATACAAAGTGCACCACTGGGAGATGCACAGTGCTTTTCCTTTATAGATATAAATGGCTCTTTATATAGTGATTGTAGTGAAATAATCCACTCATTCAGTGATCTGAGCAGGAAAGGTGAAATGAGGAGCATCAGGAGCTCGCATACATGCTCACACACTCATATACAGCTTGTTATAGAAATGCAGGGTGTTTCTGTGTAAATATGTTAGAGAAACCTGCTGACACAAAGAGAGTGTGGACATTTGAGCTAGTTTGTGTGTGAGTCATCATGTGTGTCTTTCTCTCTCTCTCTCTCTCTCTCTCTCTCTCTCTTTTACTAATTAGGTAAAAGGTGTCAGGAATGGATCAGTGTTATTCTCTGTTTCACACTCATGGCCTTGAATTTCCTTTACCTCGTCACCCACGTCCACCTTAGCCATGTCTGGTACATCCTTCTGGGAGTTGGTGAGTTACACCCCCACCACATATACGACATATACACACTCACACACATGCAAGGTCACACAATGGCCTAACAAACATGCCTTTGCTGTACTAATCACTCAGTATGACTCAGCACACGCGATTGTGTTCATGTAAGCAGCTAGACTGAATGAAACTCTAGAATCAAATTGAGTAGCCGTGTATATTTAGAACAGTCTCTAGTGTCCTCATACCGTGCCAGAGATTTGCCGGAAGAGGCAGGTTGTATTTTTGACATAATCTTAAAATGTTGCTTCCATGATGCAACCTGTAACATAGTTACGTGAAGTGTGAAAACGTAATGGGTGGCCTAGGGTTGCACATTACTAACCAAAATAATAATAGTGATATTTATAGTTATTTATTAGAAATATTCACCCTCATGCTCCTTGGGATATGTAAAGGATTCCAATTAGGAATGAAACAACATATGTTGTGTATCATTGCAGATAACTATGATCTTTATTGTATATGTAATTACATCAGATTTCTAGTCCGGAACAATGATATATAAAGTTCTAAAGCTGATATTCAACTAATAATTACAGCATTATAAGCAGTACTGAGTCTTAAATGTGCACCCCAAGCACACCCCCTCGGGTCTCTATGAATGGAGCATGTTTTCCTCGTGGTTGGTGGGTTTCCTCCCACAGTTCAACGACATAATTGGCGTTCCTGAATTGACCATAGTGTGTAAATGACTGTGTGTATGCGTGTGCCCTGTGATGGATTGGCACCCCATCCAGGCTGTACTCCACCTTGTGCTCCACTCCACGCCCTATAGTCAGCATAAAGCCGTATAGATGATGAGTGAGTGAGTAATTAACAGTTGATAATTTCCAAAGATGTCTAATTGAATCCACAGTAATCCCCATTAATAAGCATTTAATTGTGTAATCCAGTGTTTCCCAAAGTGTCGGCTGTAAGGGTACTTACTGCAGGTGAGCCACGAGACGTTTTTGTTCTATTTTTTATTTTTTTTTTCTAAAAATGTGTAAAAAAGTTTTTAATTTTTAATTTTGTAATTAGATTTAAAATGCCCCAAAAAGATTTCTGATTAAGTATTTCCATCTCAAAAGTAACCAGAACTAATAAAACAGAGCCATGAGATTTAAACAACGTTTTTAATTGATCTTATTAGTCTCTTGTGTTGATCAGAGTTGTAATTAAAGGTTTGGCTGAAGATTTTCACATTTCAGACTGGTTCACATCCTTGTTAAGTTTGGGAACGGCTGGTTTAACCCGTGTTCAGGAACATTTGTGTACAGACATAAAAGGAATAAAATATGTCAATTCACAATGACAATAACTTAAATGGCAAGAATCAGATTTTCTTGTGATATTTTCAGTTATTTTGAATATAGTCCACACTGTCTTTCTTAAGTCCTAAAGCCTGTTGGTATGAAGATGGATTACTGAAGCAAGCATATGAGATACTCGTAACATACAGAGATTTATTTTATACGTGTGTGTGCTTGTTTGTGTGTACAGTGGCGGGAATTCTTACCGCAGACTTTGCCTCCGGGCTGGTCCACTGGGGGGCTGACACGTGGGGGTCTGTGGGTCTGCCCATCGTTGGAAAGGTATGGAAATGGACATGCCCTACTTTGCTTTTCTACTTAACTATAAATGTACTTTAAAATAAAACTCTACGTTAACAGGCTCAAAGAATTCCCCATAACTATGAACTGGCCATTCGAAAGAAACACATTTCTCATTAATACCATTAACATTCTGTGTAGCTACAGAGACAGGAACCAAGTTGTGCTCTACATCTCTTTCTTTTAAATCATTCAGGTGTTGAGGGGACATAAAATTTTTAACACTGTCAGAAAGATACTGTTGATCTTTTGATGGTGCTGTGTTCTCATCTCAGGAGAGTCCCGAGTGAGAATCTTGTGTTTATGAACAGAGTGGTGGTTTCTGTCTCTGTGGAGCAGGTAACCACGATTCAGAGTTTCTCTCTTTCTCTCTCTCTCTCTCTCTCCCCCCTCCCGCAGGCTTTCATCCGTCCGTTTCGGGAACATCATATCGATCCCACAGCCATCACACGGCACGATTTCATAGAGACAAACGGCGATAACTGCATGCTGACGATCATTCCCCTGGCTAACATGGCCTACAACTTTTACACTCTATCACCAGGTAAGGAAGACAAAGCACATTCCCACACATATGCAGCAGGTACTGTATGCAATGAAAAGACTATAAAGTTCACTCAGTACTTTATAAATGTTCGGTATAAGCAAGATGGGTAAAAATGCATTATAAACAGCACTACTATGTCTCTGTGTAGGTTTAATCATAATCATATATAAATGAACGTTGTTGATTATGTTAATTATTAGGGATGGGAATCACCAACTTTCCTAGGTTCCGATTCAATGTGTATCACAATTCTGTTAGAATCAATCTTCAAATCTGTCTCTGGCAGTCTTCAAAAGACGATTTAAGACCTATTTGTATATTAATATACAATATACTAATATAAAATACCTTCAATATTTAATTCAAACCCCCACCCCACCCATCCAATCATGGAAACTTCAAAACTGCATAAAAGCGTCTGCCAAATGCCTAAATGTAAATGTATCATGATTTTTTTATCATGATTATTTTTTTGTTTGTTACAATTCTAAACAAACTTTAAAGCACAACACCTGTAGGTTTATAGAGGAACTGCAGCATTTCATTACCTCAAATGCAAACATATATAAATAAAAAAATAATTTAAAAAAATCGACTTTTGAGTCAGTGTGGTGGTACATGAATTGCCACACAAAAGAATAACAATACATCACTGAATGGATTTTTTCCTCCTCATCTCTATTAATTATATAATGCTCCACGGCTAATAGTATTTTTCACTGTCCCGAACTGAAATTCTTTGACAGTTCTTGGTTATTCATGATGTTCTCTAATCACCTACGAGTTTCCCGAACATTAGTTACAAAATTCCCAAACTCAAGCTGAACTGTCTAAGAGCTGTCTAACAAAAGGATTTACCTAACAACTGCAATTCCTGTCCTACAGAAGCTCTGAATCTGTCATACAGGGTTGTGTTTTAGAGCATATTTTTAGTAGTTTATTGTGTAGGGCTGGATATGTAAAAATACAAATATTTACACATACTACAAATCGTATGGCATTTAATTTCTATTAGAGCATAATATTCAGTAGTTTGCTGTGCAGGGTTGGATGTGTTAAAATGAGAAACCAGTGGATCCAAAAAGTATCTCTGCACATGAAAGCACTTCTTATATGCACCAAAAGCTTCTAGTTAGAAACTTACTCATGCACACTGGATAATTTCTGTTTATAATTTAATTCTACTTCAGCTGCTCTAACCTGTGAATAAATAGTCCAGGAACCTGCACTGCATACTTTTATGAACAATCTGGTAGTTTAGTGCACATGTAGCCACTAGGTGGCACTATATAGTTGTACTTGTGAATAGTGGACAAGGCCAGATTCAGGAGACTTTATGAGCAATGAGCAAGCCAATGAAACACAGACACCAGACACAGATTTTAAAAATAATTAATCTAATGCTTCTAATTTAGCATTAGAAGTAATAATTAAATGGCATCCAAACATATAGAGTGAGTTCAATTAGAAATGTGACTTAATAATAAAAAAAAAACTAAATTAAAAAAAAAAAATTTGAAAAGTGAAAGAAAAAAAAACAATAACGTAAGACTCAGATCTTAGTGACCAAAGGTCATCGTGCTCCAGTTGCGATCAGCAAGTAGGTTTGAAAGTATGTCAAATCCATCTGTTACAGTATGTGTGGATAGAGTTCGGTTGTATCACACTTGGAGTAATGGGCAATGAGTTCAATGTCTTATGGGCTAGAGTCGCCATGCGATTAAATTTGGGAAAGTGGACTTAAAGAAACAGTTTTACCTCTGATTTTTCCAAAGCACTGACACTGGAGACGCCTTATATACAGAGCATCTAGAAAAATTTGAATATTGTGGAAAAGTTAAGTTTAAAACAGTAATCATTTAAATGAAAACTAAAAAGGTTTGAAATATTTCACTTTACTTGTAATGAATTTAATTACAATTGAATTTTTTTCCCCCACAATATTAAAATTTTTCGAGATAAACTATAAAATGCAATCAATTCCAAGTCAGCTTAAGGAAAACACCACCATATTGACACTTATTTTCTCTCTGTTAAACGACGCTTTTTAAAATACATTTATTGGACTTAGACTATCTAGAGCGTCTGTCATATCAGTCCATGTGAACAAGCACAATTTTGGACCAAAGTGGGTTTGAAAATACCACTGTGCTAGCAGATTTAGAAAGTCACACTCCCTATTGCATGTCTCTACCCAAGTTAGCACTTTTAAAAATAGCAGCTGGGCTGGTGATGGCTTGGGCCCAGACAAATAAGCAAAATGTCAGGCATACACCATAAAGTTACAGGTGCACAGGCACAAAAATAAAATCCACAGACTCCACAAATTTATTCTGCCATACAAGCACCACAGGTAAATGTCTCATCTTCTTTTATTATCTTTTTTTTTTCCCCCCACAGTGGAGATTTATCATATCTTCCCCTGGTACTGCTACCTTTATTCTTTGGGCATATTTGTGACACTGACCAATCAGATCCATAAGTGGTCTCACACCTATTTTGGACTGCCACGCTGGGTCACCATCTTGCAGGACTGCCACATCATTCTCCCTCGCAAACACCACAGAGTTCATCATGTAGCACCTCACGAGACCTATTTCTGCATTACTACAGGTACACACACACACACACACACACACACACACACACACACACAGTTTTATCTTCACACATTGCGCCATGCAAAATTTTCAATTTGCGATTAAATTTGGGAAAGTGGACTTAAAGACACAGTTTTACCTCTGATTTTTCCAAAGCACTGACACTGGAGACGCCTTATATACAGAGCATCTAGAAAAATTAGAATATTGTGGAAAAGTTAAGTTTAAAGTTTACATTACAGGCTTTTGCGCATGGTGTGATGTACTATAATGTTTTAACAAAAAAATTCATTGACTTATTTGTGTGTCTGCATACAGGCTGGTTGAACTACCCCCTGGAGAAGCTTGGCTTCTGGAGGAATTTGGAAGACATCATCCAGAGCCTGACAGGAGAGAAGCCCAGATCAGATGACTTGAAATGGGCTCAGAAAACCCAGTAATGTTCCTCTGGTGCCAGTGTCCCTCTCCTACCTCATGCCTCTGCACAGAGGTCCAGCCTCCATGTCCTCCTCATCAGCTCCCGAGCATTGATCCATTCAGTGGGGATGATGATAATATCTGAATGATGCTGATAAGGCAAAAAGCTTCCAGCCCACAGAGAGAAGAAAGGAGGAGACAAGTGGAGAGTGTGTTTGCAAGCAATACTTCTCTGCACTCCTCATCCAGCAACAACACTTAACTCTGTTTTTATACTCGCTGGTTTTCTCCTTTTTTTCCTAAACAAAGAAGCCATTTTACCTCCGCTGTTGGGGTATTAAGTATCCAAAAATGCCCTGTTTAAAAAAAACTTGAAACCTGGCGGAAAATTAAAAATCCACATTTGAAGAAAAACTTGACCAGTGAGCTGCAGTTCAAACAGATGCCTTTTTAAAACAAACCAAGCTCACAGATTCCTGCAGACTGACTAGTTCAATTAACTCTAGGCTGGTCTACTCTCTCTCTCTCTCTCTCTCTCACTCGCTCTCTCGCTGTTTCTGTCTGCAGCAAGGAAACCACCTCTTTCCCGGCCCTTCTCTTTTCACTGACATCATGGCTTATTATAATAGAGGGCTGGAACCAGTGTCTTCACTTGTCGCTGATGTCTGAACAGACAAAGCCATTGAATATGCAGTCTTTCCTCAGTCCGCCTTACTTATGCAGTACATGCAGCAGAGACAGTTGAATCTGGTTTGTTACACACACATACACACACTTGCACAAACACACTCCGCGATTTACAATTTGCACTCCAAATACGAATCCTTCATATGAAACCTTTGATTTGTGAATCGATCGTACTTGCTCTTGTTAAAATATGCGCCCCCCCCCCCCACACACACACACACACACACACACACACTCACACTCACACACTGTTACACATCTATAAAGGAAGTGCTTTGCTTTTTGCACAACAACATTCTCTCCTGTTAATGTTCTGGCTCTATTTATTCACGGGTGCTCTAAGGACAACCAAACACACACCTATTTGTAACATTTGTACTTGTGCTTTAAACTGAATTTTCAGTGGGAGGTTTGAGAGCTAAACAAATCCTAAATCTCATTACAACATACAGTAGATGCATAGGAAAGGTTCATGTAGTTCTATAATGTTATTTTTCACGTCTTAAATGATCAAGTAAACGTAGTTAAGCATGGCTGCTCAGTTGAATGATCTTGTACTGTTAGTCTGTTCATGTGAGAGACAAAGGGTTTTGGGTCAATTATTTGAGCATCTTAAACTACTCTTAACATTTTTTATATTATAACACTTCCATCAGCTTCATACAGCTAGTTATAAAGCCGTTTATAATTGCCATATAAACGCAGAATATGTACAAAATCGACCAAAAGAATATTAATCATGATTATATCAGTTTTTTTTTTAAATAATGTCAATATCAAGTAACACTGAGATACTAACCTGGTCACTCGCCTTATTCCACTGGTTTGTTCTCACTATGTTGTAGGACTGCAAGTTATGTGTATATTCTCTGCACAAAATTAGTTTTTTTTTTAAATAGTTTACTACTTGCCATAAACTGACTACACATCTTTGCTTAATTTAGGAAAAACAATAGAATAAATATAGATTTTTTACGCAGAGGTATTTAAGTGAAATGGCTAGTGCTGGTCCTTTTTGCAACCGCACTCTTTGAGGTTATTACTTGAAATTAGATGAATCTATAATGATATAATGAAATAGTAAGTGATGTGTCTAGAAGGAATATATTTCTTGTATAAACAAGGTGTTATATTAAGAATTACAATCACGTTGTTGTCCAAAGGTGGTGTTTTTTTTTTTTTTCTTTTTTTTTTTCTTTTGGTGCCATTTTTTTTTCACTATTTATCAGCTGTTGATCTTGTCCTCCTGTACTTTTAACAGATTGTGATGCGTTAAGTGTAATCCTCCATTTTGAAATTTTCAAATCTAAACCTTGGTTAAACCATAACAATATGCTAATGGGGGTTTCTTATATAGGAAATGTTCAATCATTTGCCAGTATTTATTTATTTTTATTTTTTTTTATATATTAATAGTACTGTTGGATATGTCATGGGTCAACACTTTAAAAGGTCATTAATTATAAAGGTGTCAAATTACATGGAGCATAAGAACAACTGCCAGGATTATTTTTTTCTTTTCAAATTGATTTGTGAAATGTGCACATTTTCAGATATTTTGTACATTGTTTATTTCTAGTATTTTTTTTTTTTCAAGTATGGGTTTGTAAATTAAGGTTTATGCGTGGTGTTTTTATCATTTGATACTGATGATTGAGATTATTTCACTTGCTTGGTATGTCTTAGTGTTGTTAGGCTGGTGTTGATTGAAGCCATGGAGAACCGAAAGGGGTAAATGCACAGTTTTTTCTCATAAGAGTACTTCTCGCTAAGACTGTAAAAAGGAATATTCACATAGAAACTCTGTGAACGAGAGCTATGTTTTGTGAATAAAGTAATCATGCATACATCTTGGATTCCATAGGAAAATCCACACTAATTTAATTTAACATCATTGGCACTTCTATTTTATTCTCCATGCAATATTTTAGCTTGTTAATAAGATATTAACCGGTTGTTCCATCAGTGCTGGACTAGGTTTAAGTCATGTTCAAGTCTTTAAAAAAAAAAGTCTATAAAATCTAATTTAAATACGTTGCATAGTGCTATTGTATAAGTGACTTATGACTTTCATGTTACAGCCATTGAGGATCCACTTTATGACTTTAATGCTGTTGCATTGGATTTGTAACCTAATTTGCCCATGAAATATCATAACATTTGCCTTCATGTCTAAAATTATCAATATGTTATTATTACTATTATTATTATGGTGTACTAAACTACCCGATTTCATAACTGAATATGGTTTTAGGTGTGTTGAACGATCTTATGATGGTGCTCAGAACACTGAACAGAAACAAAATTGAATGTCAATGTCTAGTTCTTTACAAACATGGGTGTTAAAATAATTGGATGTCATATTTTTTTTATTTGATTGTACATGTCCAACTTTAATGTATTTGGCTTGAACACTATGATAAAAAGGCAGCAGTATAAAGTGGGGAGGTAATGTGTCTGTAGCACTTTCTTAGTTGATTTCACACCATAAGGTCTCAGATTTGTTAACATGATTGAAGCTTTGTTCTGCGTGGACAGTTTTCATGTGAGTTTGATTGAAGTGGATTTTTGTGGCAATTCAAACTTAAATATAAAAAAAATGCCTTGATGCCTTTCTGTTGTCTCCCCAATAGGAAGACTTTAATGTTACATGTATATATTATATTTAGAATGAAATTAATAAACTAGCAAATATAATAATTGCACTGTTTTTTTTATTTTTTTTAATGTTAATTTGATTTTTGAGGGGCGGTGCGGTGGTGTAGTGGTTATCATTGTGGACTCGCACCTCATGGGTTGAGGGTGCGATTCCCACGTGGTGCATCTTCCTGCAAAGTCCAAAGACATGCAGATTAGGTATTCCCAAATTGCCTGTGGTGTGCGCACGTGTGTGTGTGTGTGTGTGTGTGCCCTGTGATGGATTGGCACCCTGTCCAGGGTGTGTCCTGCCTCGTGCCTGAAGTCATCCGGGATAGGCTCCAGGCCCTCCATGACCCTGTATAGGATAAGCAATATAGAAGATGAATGAATGAATGATTTTTTAAGTGATTGCTGAGACATCAATACAGAAATCAAATGACTAGATCTACCGTATGTATTTTAAAGGCAAAAGAACTAATTGAGCATCCAGGTTTTAGGTTTTCATAAGGTAGCGAAATTAACAGTCACATAATGCAACTGATATATTGCCTTTAAAGTTGCATTAGAGATCTCATTACCGAAGGAATTTGGTCAAAATACATACAATGGCTCGATTATTATTTACATCTCCATAAGCTGCATGCTTAGAAAATGTTCCTCACGGCTCTTCGGCTAGTTAAGGATTCTTAGGTTGCTACAAAGATTGTCCTTCTATGACATAAAAAAGAAAAACAAGGATAAAACATTTAGAATACAACCTTTTTCCCACTAAGAGTAAGCATGTTATCCTGGTCAGGGTTGAAGTAGATCTGGAGCCTTTCCCTAAAACACTGGACAAAAGGTAGGAGAAGGACGGGATGCCAGGACATTGGAGGAAACCATGTACTTTTACACACAGCCAATCTTCCTACTTGCAAGTACAAACCGGATTCCAAAAAAGTTGGGACACTAAACAAATTGTGAATAAAAACTGAATGCAATGATGTGGAGATGGC
>JAQMYJ010000040.1:10475051-10511327 GCA_030014305.1 Clarias laeviceps | reverse complement strand
GATGTGGAGATGGCAAATGTCAATATTTTATTCAGAATAGAACATAGATGACAGATCAAAAGTTTAATCCGAAAAAAAAAGAAAATGTATCATTTTAAAGGAAAAATCCCAAAAAAGTTGGGACTTTTACGACCAGGAACTGTATTTAGAAGGCAAGGAAAAACGTATGATCTGAATGAAACCTATGCAAACATAGGAAGAAAACGTATGAAACCTGAGTATTCTGGAGGTGTGCCACCTGATGAGTAGTACTACATGATGTAATGGATCCATTAGAAATATGACTCCAGGCCATATAATATTACAGTAATGATACAACTAACCACAAAATGATTGTGAAATATGTTACATTTTTAAGGACAATTTTATCAACAAAATGTAAGCTTAATTAAACTTGGAGCCTTCAAAACAAAACGTGCATTTAAACATGCAATTGTCAAAACCTTCATCCGCTTGTTAGCCGGTAGCCTTGCTAATAGCAGCAAAGTGCGCTGCTGCTCAGCTGAACTGCCTGAGAGAGGATTATAAGAATAGAATAAAAATCTACATGAACATTAGTAATAAAATAATTGAATAGTACTGTAGTTTTTTTAGTACTGTATGACTATGCACCAGTCTCTCATTGCGTCTCTGCTAAGAGGATTTGTGTGTATATATCATACGTTCAGTTATCTTCTTTTTAAAATATCTCAAAAGCTGTGCTTGAACTATTCTCTTGGCCGTTGTGAAAATGCGAACAATGCATGTGAGCAGTGCGTTACAATATTGAATTCTGATTGGCTAATCACTGTTATTTATAGTGTTTAGATATCATACATAGAGGGTGTTAATATTTCATTTTCATGACCAATGTTACATAATACACAGCATTAGTCATCTAAAGTGAGAAGAAGTGGTAATGGGGATGGTGGTTTTACAGAGGGAATGGTTTTTGACATATTTTTCGACAGCCCTGGCCATAGCTGATAAACTGGGAAGGTATGTGAGAGCGTTGATCTTGACAATATTTCTCAAATATCAATGATATTAGGTATAGCAAGGAAGTTAACCTGCTGCATCAGAGTGTATACTGTACTGTATATACAAGTGTACCAGAGAAGAGAGAACAAAAAACAATGTAAACGCTGGCCTGCGGGAGAGTGCGGTGGGTGGAGCAAGGCATGATTCCTAGGCATGGTACAAATCAATTGTTCCTAATGTGAAGTTAGCTTCTTTAAGCTAATGTCTAAATATGACAAAAAAGCTGAGTTTTCATCAATTTTACTATAAAGTTCTTTTTCTTAAGAATGTATTACATTTATTTTAATTAACTACAGTAACATAATAGATCTATTAGATAGCCACGCCAATAGAAACCCAAAATATTTTCATATGCGAAGTTCTGCATTTACCCTGTACTCGGTTTCATCGCGCATGCGCATTTTGCTCGCTTTGAGCGCGTCCACGTGTGCGTGCGCGCACACGTTAACTGTTTAGTTTCAAAATGGCGGTCGCCGCCGGATCAGGTAAATCATTTCCCTCATTTTTCAGGTCTGATTTAGTGCATAGTACGGGATAGCTAACGGGTCGCTGATAATCTTGAGACGAGAGTTGGGTGTTAGTTTAGGTATGTTTATAATAAATACATTAGTAGTGGTGTCATTGCTCGGCAGTTCAGCTGAGCAGCAGCGCACTTTGCTGCTATTAGCAAGGCTACCGGCTAACAAGCGGATAAATTAATGTTAGCTTTCTTATTTCTGAGCTCCTTCAATTGGCTTCTTTTAAAGTCGAGTTTTTAATGATGCCTTAATGTGAACTGAGTCCAATCTTTACAACCGCTTGACAATGAATTAGAAGAATGAGTTTGTAAATGAACTGAATCGGTAGCTCATTGTCATGGATATGTTGTGCTAGGTTTATTAATTCAGCTGCTTTGTCCTTTAAAGCCTTGTTGATGGAGAGGAAAATATTAACCAGTTACTCAGTGAATAATACTGGGCGTTGAATTCGATTTCTTGCTGATTATAGTTTGTTCTTTAGCTTTCAAGCAAGTGTTTTTATTCATTTTTTTAATACAGCATAATAACATTCATTTCAACAGCACTGCAGCATCATTCATACACAATGTAAACGATATAAGCCGTAGTGAAGTGCAAAGTTTTACTCTCTTAATCAGATATCACATGCATTACAAACATTTTTATCTATTAAGCAGAATAGTCCGTGCGTTTGGTTTGAAAATATTCACACAGCTGATTGACATGTGAATGATATTTACTGCAAAGGCACTACCCAGAAACCTCATCTGAAATCATCTCATGTCTTAAATGTAATTATTACTCCGAAGGGTTTGTCATAATATGCTCCATTAAAAAAAAAAAAAGAAAAAGGTTAGTATGATTCAGCAATATCTTACAGGCCCCTAGATCTTACTCAGCATTTCTGGCTATTCCCTTATCTTGTTTTTTTTTTTTTTGGGTCTGCTTTTATTTGGGTTTTAGAAATCCTTGATCCATACTGTAATGCAGTTTCGCATGACATATTTCATCACTGGAAAGAAAAAAAAAATTAAGAAGGAGCAGAAATCAAAGTCAGCATTTGCATGTGCCGCTGCAATTTATGGAGTCACTCGGTGGAAAAGTTCTTGGCAGCCTAGGTGTGAGCCGGTGACTCAGGAGAAATTATTCTTTGAAAGTTTAATTAGTGAAAATGTTGTCTGACTTTGCATAAAACGCTATTGTTTGCACTATGTATGCACTGAAGTGTGTATGAGGGAAACTTACTGTTGCTTTGACTGGAGAGTGCACCATTTAAAACGGACATGTATATTGCTGGTGGCTTTACAAAATCTATATACTGCAGTGGAAATGTGTGTGTGTGTGTGTGTGTGTGTGTGTGTGTGTGTGTATGTATGTATGTATGTATGTGTATGTGTGAAACAGATCGAGAGAGATGTGGTAATGCAGATGGCATCCAAGCTTTTTCAATGATGCTTGTGTGAACTTGCAGGGAGAGAAAGAGATGAATGAAGTGCACCATGACAAATGTCTCTGGCTAATGCTTAAACAAGGTTCTAAGGTTTAGGCCTCCTGGTGCACATGCCCTTGACAGAAATAGCGAAGGTCCTTTACATCTGCAACAGAAAGCCAAGCGTGAAAACCCTGCCCCTGAGCTGTGTCTTCTGCAACTTCCCTCACCAGCCTGGGTTCTGTTTTCAGCTAGAACATATGAGCATATGAATCATGTTGCATTGCAGGATTGCATGTTGGATTATTATTATTTTTTACAGTTTTGCAGTTATACAAACTGAGTTTAATAACACATTTCAACTCCTAAAAGAATATTAGATGCTGTCAAATCTGCATTTTATTATTATTATTAGGTAGCGTTTTAAGTGACATGTGTTTCTTTGGTCAGGCGTGAAGGTGCCACGCAACTTCCGTCTGCTGGAGGAGCTGGAGGAAGGCCAGAAAGGAGTCGGGGATGGAACTGTTAGCTGGGGGCTGGAGGATGACGATGACATGACCCTGACGCGCTGGAGAGGCATGATCATCGGACCACCACGGGTAAAGTTCTGTCATAATCATCATCCTGTGGGTCACATCCTTTTATAAACTTAGACATGTGCGATGTGTAACAAACAATATTATGGTAAAAAAAGAATAAACATTAAGTCAATATTGGTGCAAGTAGGAAAATGATTAGGCCATTGTAAGAAGCATGTATGTGTAATTCACACATCCCCTGCCTCTGTTTGTTGTCTCTCTTTTGTATTATCGCAAATATTTACAGTTTGGCTGTGCTGCACTTTAATTAGTGTGATATACTTAATGCTTACTGCAGTGGAACTCATTGTGCACCATGCTGTCGTTCCAGGTTTGCTTATGCTAAGTCCAACCTTCTCTTATACAAATGGCATTTCCCTTGACTATAGCATAGAGGCAAGATTGGTTTGGTTATTACACCGAACAGTAAAATGATAAATTAGATTTCCCCGTCTCTACCCTTGGTCTGACTAGTTTTTACTACTATTTAAGTTAGAGAACAGGGACAGGAATAACCGGGGATCACCTGAAACTATTTTCACAATATCTAGGTGTCGTTTCAATTTGTATTGCGATTCTATAGGTGTCTTGATTTTATAACTATTCTGATTCAATATTATTATTTTTTTTCCTGATTTTGTTACAATTTTAAACAAGCTGGGAAAATAATTATCGTCTGGAAATATACAAATAGTTCAGAGCGTACCACCTGAGGAATGTCATTATAGAGGAATGACACCATTTACTACCTCAGAATCAAACAATAAAGAAAAAATTCAAATTTGGAGTCAGTGTGCCGATACATGAATTGCTGCATGAAAGAATCATGATGCGTAACTGAATCGTTTTTTACCCATCTCTTTTTAGAGACTGACAGTAACCATTTTTACATGGACAATATTTCTTTAATCTGATTGAAATAATTTTAGTTAGAGATTCCAGCTTATGTCGCATGAATTCCGATCTGCCTGTTCTCATTCAAGTCGCGTGATGACATATCTGATATATAACCGCATAAGTAACTCGATGCCACATTCAAAAGTGGCTCGGATCCGATCTGAAAACCATCAGGTTGGTGCGTACAGACATCTCTAAAATCTGATCTCTGTTACATTAGAGTAAAAAAATCATAATTGAATCACTTCAGGCTGGTCATGTGAATGCAGCTGTAAACCTAAGCAACTAGGAGTTACTTTGAATCATGAATAGTTGTATTAAGGTAATTTTTCTTCCACTTGAAGATGTTTCATGACATGATTATTGATGGTTTGGCTGTTACAGTACCAGTTTCATCTCAATTGATGTTTCATTTTGCGCAGTCTGAGTCTGTGCACATATCTAACCACACAGAAATCTTTTTTTTCTTCTTCCCTTTTTCCCCTTGATTTCATACAAAATGCATGTGCTCAAGAACCATACCCTAGCCCATTGTGGTAGCAAGGTATTTGCCCTGCACTCTTTTTCATGATTGACGTTGTTCTAAGAGTTAATTGTGAGATCTACCCACTGATCTGTTTTGTAAACTAGGAATTTTTGTTACATAGCCCTTCAATCTTTCTTTCAGATTCTTGACTTGTCATACTGATCTTCTAGTCATGTCGAATTCTGGCCTCCTGCTTTATAAAGAATGATGAGTCACATCCTCCGTGTCAGTCTGACATTTTTGCTGTGAGAAACAGTAACTTAAATTCGACAGATCTAACACATCTAATGTCATGTTTCGTTAAGGTATAAAATGGATTACTAACTTGTTGAATGTCAATGCTTTATTTTATTTTTTTCTTGTTTTTTTGTTGGATGATTGTGACCTTTACTGTTTGCATACAACAAGAAAAATTGCTTGGTGTAAAACATCAACATGGCCTTTTCTCATGTGGCTCTCTGGTGTGTCTCTCTTCTTTCGCTTCTTTTGAGCAATTTCCCTCTGGGATTAATAAAGTTCTTTGAATCTTGAATCTTGTTTTTTTCCTTTTATCCCTTACTTTTCTTCTTAGACTATCTACGAAAACAGGATGTACAGTCTGCGAGTGGAGTGTGGACCCAGATATCCAGAAACGCCTCCGTTTGTGCGATTTGTGACAAAGATCAATTTAAATGGCGTACACAACTCCAGTGGTGTGGTGAGTCCCCCGCAAACCCCCCCAACTCTAAGCATAATGCTGATTTATATGTAAACTAGATGTGCCAACGACTGTATGCGTGGAATTTTGTTGCATACTCATAAGCGTGTTTTAAAAAATGTATACCGCCATCTGTTGAATTTTGAGAAGAACCATATTTTTCCAAGATTTTTCTAAATTTCAAAGTAGCTTATCTTCTCTTGGGCTGGTTGCGATGAAACAAATTGTTACCTCAAGCTCGCCCAAATACACCTGTGAAAATCCCATTTAAATTTGTTCAGTAGTTTGATAAAACATAAAAATTCAGACAAAAACCATCTTGATGTGTTCTATTACTTACTTTTAAAGTTTAAAGTGTCCATGAAATTGGTCATTCAGATCTTTTTTCAGACTTCTCTGCAGCTGAGGTAAATTTTGACTGGCTTTCCTGGGATAGTCTTCATGAGCGCACATAGAATTAAGTAGTGAAGCTTATGAAGTTTCATCATGGTGCTTGATGGGTTTTCCAAATGAATTTGACAGTACTGTTCTTGGAGGGGCTATTCCAGAACAGCTAACCTTAATGCCTTAAAATAACAATTGATTGTTGTTTCTTCATTGCTTAATTCTATGTATTATTTGATATTTTCCTTAAGCTACAGTATTGTTCTGGAACAGAGGTTCTCAACCTTTTGGAACTAAAGCACCCCCCAAACCTCCCCTATCATGTGCCTGTTGAGAACCACTGTTCTAGAATATAGGAAATAACCTGTTAAACAAACAAACAAAAATAATTAAATGATGTGTCCAAACTGTTGACTGGTTTTGAATATGGTGGATTAGCTAACATTGAAATGCAGCGAGGGGGAAATATGTATCCATGAAGTTTGTCACCCGGAACATGAGTACAGTGTAGGTAATGGGAGTCAAATTCCACAACTCTTGCTTTGTGCAAAAATGCATTCCAAAGTTCAGCTGAGACTCTTACAAAGCTACTGCAGCTAAAGCTACTGCTTGAGCTAAATTGAGCTAAAAGTTACAATTATTTAGTACAAATTTAACTCTTTGCATTTTAAGCCATTTGGCTAGTTTCAGGAAATCTAGTAGTTTCAGCTAAATTCTAAGTTTGCATTTTTGCACAGAACGAGGAATTTGACCCTGATGACTTGTATTGTACCTGCGTTCTGGGTGGCAGAGCAGGTAAACTTATTATGACACAGACCTGTAGTAATGTACTTATATGCACTTTCATTTTGATTGAGGACACCCTTGAAAAAAATCCAAACTATCCCTTTAATGAGCGTTATTTAGAAAAGTTGCTGCTGTGACATCTTGTTATCCCATCACGTGGATAGTGTAGGGATGCTGTTTAGCAGTCTGTTCATCTTCCCACACTGTAAAAGATAAAGGATTAGCATTTTTATGTAGTTCTTTACGTACGTTCTTTGAATACTGTGTGTGAGTGTGCGCGAGAATGCGTGCGAGATTCATGTTGCTATCATGATTTTGTGTGTGTGTTTAGGTGGAACCGAGGGCAGTGTCATCTTTGGCGAAGTGGCAGGACTCCTACAGTATCCGAGTGGTGCTGCAGGAGCTTAGAAGACTCATGATGTGTAAAGAGAACATGAAGCTCCCACAACCGCCTGAGGGCCAAGTGTACTCCAACTGAGACTGTACTATACTGCAATTACACACACAGTCTGCCTTTAGCCTTTTGTTTTTTTCTCATTTGTATTCATTTTCATTCCTTTCTCTCTCTGTCTCTCTCTCTCTCTCCGATCAGGCATCCTTGAATTCATAAATGTGCAAACTCTTCCTTGCTCTGTCTGGCTCTTAGACTTGTTCTGTCTCTCATGCGCATATCCAAACCTCATCTGGAACGAACTCATGCCTCAACTCGCGCACATCCTCTCTACGGTCCTTCACAATTCTCATTTTTCTGACCGAAAGATGAGGGATCCGTTCTTTGATTGTCTCGCGACAAGTCATTTCAATACTGTGCATCTTACTAATCTTTGTTTTTGTTATTATTTGTTATAAATTCAGATTGTATAATATCATAAATAATCTTATTGAGTGTGACTTGTGGTTATATTTTTGGCATTTTCATATCGAAAATATTTTGCTCGAGTGCAGTTCAGCTCAGCTTTATTCACTGTAATGTCGCTGTAGATGTTCAATAGTAAAGTCTTGGTATTTGCAAGTTGCAGTTGTCAAATGATATTTAAAACTGGGTAAATATAAAATATGTTCTTGCTGAACCACGGAAATCCATACACATTACGGCTAGTCTTAACGTCGTTTGCAAATATTGCAGGCAGGAGAAACTTGATAAAGAGCTGAATAAAAAGAGAAAAGTTTAATAAAAAAGTGCCTAAAATAATGTGGTTGGAAAAAGCACTGAAAAACATTATTTTTAGAAGGTGGGTTGTAGGGCCTGTTTGCACTCACGTTTCAAATGAGATCGCTTTAGGGATTGACGTCTTGACATCAACAGTATATCTGCACATTTTTCTGGGTTCTCTGGTTTACTCCAACTTCCCAATAAAACATACATGGTAAGTGAATTGCCAAGTCTGAATAAAAAAAAAAAAGGAAAAAAAAAAGATGTGTGTGGTTTCCAATACAGTGTGTATTCTAGTCTCATGCAAAGTGTTCCTGTGAAGAGCTCCCAATATTCCACAACTTTGCTCCAGATAGAGGTTTTCTGTAGATGTCTAAATAAAAAAATCATTAATCACACACAAGTATATACAATGCAGTTCTTGTCTGCTTCTTGCCTTCAATGTGGGAGGCATGGGTTTGTGTTCCAGCCAATGCACCACACCCAATCCATGGGCTTGCAATGGTGCAGGTTGAATTGTGTCAGGGAGGGCACATCATCTAAAGACCCTGTGCCAAAATCAATGTGTGTATAGAATGAACTGCTGTACATGGAAGACCACTGGTAGCATTGCTGTTCTCTTACAGTCTGAGCTCAATGTACTCGGTTATGATCGCTTGGCAGCCCTGATTTATGATAAAGCTGTGTTTCCAAGGGCCTTGTAAAATGAACTCTTGGTTTATTAAATCTGTGAAATATCTTCAGCCAAGAAAAATACAACAACAAATAAACAAAAACAGGCCAGGTGTGTCTCAACAATTTTTAAAGCGTCTAGAATGAGGCAGCTCTGATTCAGTTAAGCAATGATCTTATTCAATTCTCATTTCAAGTTTTATTGTATTTTAAATCCTGGAATGCACTGTGTACGTGCATTGGTATCTGTGGATCAGATTTGTGGTCCCATGGGTGCTCAATCTGACGGGTCTGGGAAATTTGGGACCGGGTTGGCGGTCTCTGCCTGCCCTGCCCCTTGCATGGTTGGCTGTGGTGCACTTCTTGTGCCTTTCTATCATGGCCAGCATTGACCTGTTTCAGCTGGTCGTACTGTATTGGCTTTTCTGGGGGCATCAATGACCCTAGGTTGCCTATAATACTTTCTCTGAACTTGTATATATAACACACAGTGGAAGAAGGAAACATACTAGGCTAGGTTTTGTACAGGACCTTTAAGAGTTCTCTCTAAGGAGTGGCAATTAAATCCTTTTCTTTTTTTAAATGACATGTATATCTTCCCTTGTTTAATAAGAATTGCTTAGTGGGAAGAAAAACACATTGCATTTTATGTATAAATAGGGTAAATTCGATCCAAATTGATCCAAGTTTGATTCCAACTGAAACATCTCAAAAAGTTCAACACGCCAGTACTCCATACTCACCTTTTTCATTATGAGTCTCATTTAAGTGTTTGGACTGCACAGGAAAATAAAGCAAATGTCAACAAAACAAAACTGCCTGGATCTCTTGTCTACTGTAAGTATAAAGGCCACCTTGATAGGCTTATTTTTTTATAATCTGGCCATAAAAAGAAAATATAATGTAATATCCAGCATAGTGCAACACTGCCGTAAATGTAGTCATAAAAATCAGGTTAATAATGAATTGAAAGCTACACTAGTAGTAAAAGTAAGAAGCAGTGAAGGCAGGATGGTGGTGCTACGTTGTTGTGGTCCTGAGTGTTTTTTGGAGGTTTTCCTCACCGTTGCTGCTGTTAAAAAGCAACAGTGCGGTCAAATTTTGTGACCTCACACAGGACCTCTGGACCCGGTTCTTCCACTAGTTCAAACTGTGAGTAATACATTTATGAGCTGATAGTGGTGAAGCGAAATGTGGGTTTATAGGAATTATTTTGTGGCATAGTAGGTTTAATTTAATTTTATATATTTAGTCACAAAAAGAAAGTGTGTCTTAAAATCAGAATGTGCACAGGTCAGATATATTGTAATTGACACTGGTTCTGTGCAAACATTTCCTTTCAGTATTTTTATCTACATCCATACCCTTACATTTTTACACAGTCTATAGAAATAAAGTGCATGCCAAGTTACTAGAAACCAAATTTACATAAGGTTAAACATAGATAGATAGAAGATATACAACATAAATAGTATTATGTTCTTTAAACTGTTTTTGTTTCAACTGCTCCTTTTGCATGCATGGACATAAAATTATGTAGAAAGTAGTTTCATATGTTCACCTGGGTGTTTTAAATATTTTAGTCTAATGCATTACTAATCTAAGCACCACAGTGCTTGTACAGTCTGACACCAATACTAGATCTACTACTGTTCTTATCTCAGTTAAAGTAACAGAGGGTAACAAATTAAAGGAATTAAGTGTTTAACCAAGTTGTTGGGTTACTTTAAGCCACCAGAACAACTTCAATTCCTCTACAAATCGTTGGAAGTATAAATTGGGACTAAAGGCATTTCTCTAAAAGATCTGTCCTCAAATGACGTTTTGATGATGACTGTGAAGAGAAATGTGGATCATGATGGTCCAAAATTGAAAAGACCATAGCATACTATTTGCATGATTTTCATCCTTACATCAAACTATGCAATGATTCCAGATGCATCTTATGATCCTGGAAGAGACCACTCCCACTAAGATGTACTGTAAAGTAATCAGTCCAAAGAATATTGTATTGATTTGCAGTGACAATACACACTTAGGGGACATAACACCATGCCAGAAAAATCTAAACAGAGCCATTATTTTTAGTCACTTGTTTGAGATGGTAAATAAAAACTCTTGTGGTGGTGCAGCAGGTAGCATTGCTGCCTCACAGCTACAAGGTCCTGGGTTTAATCCTAAACCTGGGTTATGGGTTAAAGACAACATATGCACATTTTGAAAATTGTTATCATTCACATTTTACATTGCTCACAATGCCTTGTTTCAGCATGTGGTTACTTAGTAATGAAGAGACATTATCGCTACAGGAATTGATAAACTTTATCTTTATATTTACGGAGATATATTCGTTTCTTTGGAACCAGGGGAAAAAGGTGTGACTGTTCACTCACAGGCCCTTATTACATAATATGGTTAATCAGTAAAGAGGTGACAGGAGACTCAGAAACGAGACTTTACCGGCACTAATCTTTGTCATAAATACCACTTATGCCCTCTCACCTACTTTTGGCACTTTAATTCAGAGGCTAAATCCAACGTCAGTTTACTCATCAATAATGTTCACATAAAACACCAGAATGTTGAAAAAAAAAAAATTTCAGTGACATGATTGTTGAGACAGTCTATTTTGAGTATTCCAGAAATAGCTGATATCTTGCAATTGGCCAGAAAGTTTTGAGTTGATAGTCAACTTGAATCATCACGTCTTGCAACTGTGGTGAGAAGAAAAGCATCTCAGAATGGACAATAGGTCGAACCTTGAGGTGGCTGGGTTACAGTAGAGAATAATCTAGGAGGTTTCACTCCTGTCAAAAACCAAATTTGACAAAATTGGACAGTTAAAGATTGATAAACAATGTGATGATTTTTAGGCACTGTGGTGTAGTGTAAAACACTTAAACCAGTCCTTCTGGCACAAACAACCATGCCATGGTCAAAGTCACACAGATCACCATTCTGATGTGTAGTGTGAACATTAACTGAAACTCTTAATCAGTATCAGCATGATTTTATGCATTGTGCTGCTGCCACATGACTGGCTGATTTCATGAAGGGGTACAGGTAATCATATTAAAGTGGCTGGTAAGTGTATGTTAACAATATGTACAGTACAGGAGGATGGAGATTTTTGGAAAATTGCTATATCACTATATCAGTTTCTACAAAAAAAGTGCTTATTGTTAATTACAAATGGAAAATGGCTTTTTAAAAGTGAAAATGATTCAATGAATATTTAGCTCATTATGAGTTAACGTCAAACTTTATTGTAGTCTACTAAAGAGAACAGTAATTAAATGCTGGAGATTTTGTTCATGTTGTACTGCATGTGCATATGTCATGTAAATATTACTGTGAGAAGAAGAAAGTTGTTCTGTAATTGGAAGTGAACGGCATGCTTGGAAACATGGGGAAACAGCATGGGACTGATTGGTTTAGCTATAAAACTGTATGCTTCATTGCCTGTTCTATATTTGCGTTAACAATTAGTTTTTATTTAATCCTTCTTGCACATCTTTATCTAATTATAATAGTCATCTAAACATTAAATTTAGCATTCCCACTGTCAGAAACCAACATGACCCATATTCCGATTATTAGTCTCATCCTATAAATATGGGTCGTGTAAGTTTCTGATAGAGGGAAATTTTGGAATTATTAAATCAAACTGATATTGAAATGGATCTTTGACCCCTCATACGTTTTGTGACACTTTAGAAGGAAAAATGTAATGTACCATATTTATAATAAAAATGAAAATCTTGTTTTTACTTTATGTTTAGCTTGAAACTATGCACCTGCTACGCCTCAGCCTCCTGGTTATTTATGACTACTTTGTTCTCCTTAAACAGCAGTGTAAGCATCGATGTGATGTCCTTTGGGATCCTTTTCCCCTTTTCCAGTACTGTCTATTTTTAGAAAACTTCTCAAGGGCTGCCTTAATATTTATTGTTCTCCTCTTCTTTCAGGAGTGGAGAACTCAAATCTCAGGCTAGGATATTCCATAATGTCGCTGTTTATCCATGTGTTGGCCTGCGCCTTTGGTCTGGGATCCTGGGTGGCTGTTAATGGAATGTGGGTGGAGCTGCCATTAATTGTTAATTTTCTACCAGAAGGATGGGACTTACCTTCATACCTTACAGTCATCATTCAGCTGGCCAATATTGGCCCCATTCTAGTTACCCTGGTACATAAGCTCTATCCGGGCCGATTACGTGAGAATCTGGTGATTTATGCTGTGCTGACGATTGGCATATTAGCATCCATCCTCCTGACAGTGTTCTGGAAGAAGACAACAGTGTTTTTGGGTCAACCAAGAAGCACAGCATTCTTTATTATCACATTCTTTTTGTCTCTGGTGGACTGCACATCTTCTGTCACCTTCATGCCTTTCATGATGCAGCTCCCGACCAAGTACATCACCACCTACTTCATTGGTGAAGGATTAAGTGGGTTTTTGCCTGGCCTGGTAGCTCTGGGACAAGGGGTTGGTATGGCCAAATGTGTTAATGTCTCCCTATTTTCAGGAAACGTCTCAAACTCTGGTCATGAGAACTTCACACTGGAAGCTCAGTATTTTTCTCCTAACTTCTCTACAGAGATCTTCTTCTCTTTTCTAGTGGTCATGATGGTGATAAGTCTTGTTGCTTTTTGTCTGCTTAGCCATGTTGCTCAGATTTTTTCAGTCTCTACTGAGTCTCTGGTGTCTGAACCAGGGACTGTAGTAACAGTCAGTGGAGGTCTGGAAAACAAGGCAGCAAGAAATTCAGGCAAGAACAGCCAAGAAGATGTTATTGGAGATCAGCCCAAGCCTCTGATAGTGAAGCCATACTATTCCTACTATGAGCTCGTTTTCATCTACTGCATGGTAGTGTGGGCAAACTGTGCAACCAATGGACTACTTCCATCAGTACAGACATTCTCCTGCATGCCCTATGGGAATATGATCTATCATCTCTCAGCTTCTCTGTCAGCACTTGCTAACCCACTGGCCTGCTTTATCGCTATGTTCGCTCCCATACGGTATGCTATGATATCATACTATCTAATGACATTGATATTTCCATATTGACCATATTGATGTTCTACACTTTTGGAAGATAGTTGCACAACATTTTCCTAATGGTACTGTACAATGCTAAATAATGGTTCAGTAGTTAGGGGTTTAAACTATTGATTGGAAGGTTGTGAGTACAAATTCTATTATCACTGAGCTGTCACTATCAGGCCCTTGGTAAGGGTCACAACCCTTATCTCCTCATTCGGTCTGTTCGAATTTGATTTGGATAAAAGCATTTGCCAAATAAATAAATGTAAATACAGAATTGTTAATGATTCTTCCAGATGGAGAAAGCAAACAACTCTCTCTCTCTTTTTTATTTATTTATAAGAATCTAATTCCAATCCACTGTGATTACACCATCAGATCATTAGTAGTGTGACTTTGCTTCAGTGTGCCTAAAATAATTAGCTAATAATCACTATTAGGTTTGATGTTTTCATGTATGGCATCTCACTGTTTTTCATAGCTCCCTGGTGTTGCTGGGTATTCTGTGCTTGCTGGGTACTGGTTTTGGTGGCTACAACATGGCTATGGCTGTCATGAGTCCCTGTCCATTACTGCCAGACTCACCACTGGGAAAAACTTTAATTGTAAGTCACTTACTCATTAACCAAGGAGATATCTGTAATGTCTTGTGATATTCGAATTCATTATACATTGATCGACCATAAAATTACATCAGCTGAGAGATTACACGAATAACACTGATGTAACAATGGCAAATGTCAAGGGGTGGGATATTTTAGGTAACAAGTGAAGTTTAATTCAATTCAATTTTATTTGTATAGTGCTTTTAACAATTGACATTGTTGCAAAGCAGCTTTACACAATTAAAAGAATTAAGTTTGTATGAAATTTGAATGTGTATCAATCAAAATGATAAGACTGTCTCTGATGAGCAAGCCGAGGAGGACGGCAACAGTGGCAAGGAAAAACTCCTTGAGATGGTAATACGAAGAAACCTTGAGAGGAACCAGACTCAACAGGGAACCCATCCTCATTTGGGTGAAACGGACAGACCACCAAATATGGTCTAATGAAGAAAAAACACTGAACTGGGGACAGGGTCATTTTAGTTTGCTGTGTAAGGGACTACACAGCTGCAGGAAAGTCAGAATGCCCATACTGACCCCTCATCACCATTAAAAACACCTACAATGGGTACAAGACTATGGAGTACTGGAAGAAGTGGCCTGGTCTAAATCACATTTTTGTTTACACCATGTGGATGGCCAGGTGTGTGTGTTTGTGCCCTGTGGGATGTGCTTAACAAACAAGTCCAATCCTTGGAGGGCCTATATTGGAACTTGCAGGAATTAAAGGATCAGCTGGTCTTGGTATCAGACACTGCAGCACTCCTTCAGTGCTCTTGTGGAGTCCATTCCTTGAGGGATTAGAGCTATTTTGATGTCATAATTGGTACCTACAAAATATTAGGCAGGTGGCTTTAATGTTGTAGCTGACTGCTATAATTTCTTTTAAAATTATTACTTGTACACATATTCAAGTATGTGACTTAGGTGGCTAAGGCTCTAGGTTCTGAGGATCTGGGTTTAAACTCTGCCATCGGTGGTTGCCACACCCCACACTACTCAGCCACCGCATGCAGTGCTGGTCCTAAGTCTGGTTAGAAAAATGGGAGGGTTGTGTCAGAAAGGGTTGTGTGCGGATTGGATGATGCGCTGTGGCAACCCCTTGATGGTAGCAGTTGAAAGAAAGTAACTTCTTGTACACATATAATGCTTCTTGTACACATATAATGATTCCCTTGTTCCTTGCACCAGTGTCTTCTACTAAATGATATGTTATCAGTAACTAATTAAAGGCACAAGGAAATATCTGGTATTCATTGTTCTGTACAAATCTCAACCATTATTATAATACTATACAAACACTCTTGAATGTGTCCTAGGTCCTGTCATGGATTCTCTTCACTGGCCTGCTGTCCTACGTAAAGGTGATGGTGGGAGTCATTCTAAGGGACCAGAGTCACAACGCCCTCGTGTGGTGTGGAGCTGCAATACAGGCAGGCTCTCTAGTGGGATCATTCATTATGTTTCCCCTGGTCAGCATTTATCATCTGTTTAAGGCAGGGGATAGCTGCAACAACAAATGCACATCATTCTGATCATTTTGTATGAGTTTGCATAAGGAACATGATGTCATTTAGAAATTAATGATAAATAACCACAGTGTAATAATAGAAATACAAGGTAGATTAGATTGTGTACACACCAGCTGACGAGTGACAGCAATACATTATTGAACAGTACACAATCCTGTATTAAAGTGCATCATCCTTGGTTGCCTACTTAAATTTTGCATTTCCTATTAATATATATTAATTCATACTGTAACCTCTTTATCCTGGGCAAGACGTGGCAGCAACACTAACCACTGCATTATCATGCTGCCCTTGTATGAATTAATGCATGAAGTCACATTAATTCAGTTTGTAAACCAAACAACACATTAAATGACTTAAGTTTTTAGTTCCTTAAATGTTCTACTTGTTTATAATGTATGTATTTAACCTAATGTTCTATTCTGTGAGACTTCACGGGCTTTGTTGATAAAAGTCCCTTACATTGACCCTTTATTAAATTAATAACATTTAAGCCCCTAATTGATGCTTCGAACATGAAGGTCACCATGTAAGTTCCTGTTTAATTTCCTGACTGGAACTAGGCCTCATGTGAGCATGAAGCCTGCTTCATCAATGGTGCTGAAGTCACCACCACCACCACCACCATCATCACCATCATCATTATCATCAAAGTACCCCTGCAAGAACTCATTTTCCACATGCTCTTTGATGTAGTCCTGACCTGTAATAGAACAGAAAATTCCCTTGGACTCCAAGAATCATTTGAAACATGCTAAAATTATTCCTCCAGATTGGAATTTTAAATGTGTACAGTAGCATAACTCTAAAATGACCCTGGATATGAATGGTATGGTATGGCATGATTTCAGTCTGACATCTTTTTGTAAGTGTTTAGAGTTTTCCTTTGAATCTTTAATAAATGTCATTAAGACTTATTTTGTTTGTCCCTCTGAGGAAACCCTTTAAAGTTCTATCGGTAGTCTGTGGTTAAAAAGTAACATATTATTATTATTATTATTATTATTATTATTATTATTGTTATTATTATAATTATTATTATTATTCGTTACTACTTCTGAATAGTAAAATCATTGTGCTTAAAACAAGGGGGGAATGCAATATATCTACCACTAGGTGGCAACAAACAATCACTATGGTCTATTCATCTGGCTTATTATATTTTGAAATGAATCTTTTTACAGTACACGGTTTTAACAACAACAGAAAAAAGGTCAGGTTTAAAATAGCTCTATTTACAGCTGTGTTAAATGTGCTTGTTTTCCCCCTAAATATGAAGTTGCAGATTTCTTCCTGTTGAAGCTGAAACCACAAGTGTTTTGAAGTTTATGAGGCTTTAGTATTCTCTCTTTCAAACTGAAGATGCTGTAGGTGGTGTGATCCAAATGCATGATATGCCAATTTTAAAAGTAGTTTGACTTACAGATGCTTAGGCAGGTATACATTTATATTATCATATGTTATTTCACTAGACTTTTATTAAACTTAATCAGCTGTTTTAATAAGGCTGCACGGTGGTGTAGTGGTTAGCACCATCGCCTTGCATCTCCTGGGTCTGGGTTCGATTCCCGTCTCTGTGTGCATGGAGTTTGCATGTTCTTCCCATGCTTGGTGGGTTTCCTCCCACAGACCAAAGGTATGCAGGTTAGGCTAATTGGCGTTCCCAAATTGCCCGGAGTATGTGTGTGTACTCTGTGATGGATTGGCACCCTGTCCAGGGTGTACCCTGCCTCGTGTCCTAAGCCTCCTGGGATAGGATCCAGGTCCCTGCGACTCTGAACACAGGATAAAGCGATATAGACGATGAATGAGTGTGTGAGAATGAGCTGTTTTAATAATTATGTTATGTTATGTGAAAGGTTCTAACAATTATAGAAAGGTGTGTGTGTGTGTGTGTGTGAGAGAGAGAGAGACTTGGGTTTTAATCCCTAACCTCAGTCACTTGTTGACCCCATTAGGCATTAAAATGATATAGCTCTTACTGCTGTTCCTGCAGACGATGTATTGATGGGAACTTGCCTCTCTGCTCATGAGTGTCCGGTTCACAGCTGTTCTGCTTCCTCTTCCCATCCACATGGGCACATGGGACTGTACTGACTCATGGGAGATGGGGGGTGAAAGCAGGCACGTGACAGACACTATAAGAAAGATAAATTGTATATAAGCATTAACATGTTGCCATTGGACTTATATGCTGGAAGGAGTTATTGACAGTAGAGCGTCCCCTGATCTGCTCATTTCTGTTAGGTTAAATGCTCTCAATGTGTTTTCATCCCCGTGCATTCTCTTCTCAATAGCAGGTGGATGGGATCCATGAGAGAGTGATGGGGGGAGGGGGAGGTTTGATGTCAGCTGCTCACCCTGGCTTCTGGTCACTCGGAACTGCTTGACTAACCCTAATACGAGGTTTTTAAAATACCCCGAAACCCATGCTAATCTAAAGGTAAAAAGGTCATGAAGATGCCACATTTGCACTGTAGTCAGAATCCCATGAGACTTAGGGCTTCTCCTGGAATCACTGCTGCTAAGCAGTTAACAAGCTGAAAAAAAAAAAAAGACTAGTCTGTCTGCCATGCCACAACAACTCCCTCACCTTCATAATGCAATCAGTATGACTGCCATTGTACTGAACACCATAAACCAGATCTCAGTTAAATCCATTTAATTAAAGAAGAAATTTCATTACCAATTATATATTGTGTCGTATGAACCTGTAAGTATTTTTTTAATGAACTGATGCTTTTTTTTTCAGCATGCAGCACACAGGCCATTGCTTTATATCAGTTTAGTGCAGATATTGTTCATTTACATTATGGGCCTGTTATCTCATTATCCTCTTGGCACTGTGCTCTGTCTCGAGTGCTCGATTGTGCTCCAATGAAAAACAGCTAAAAAAAAGAGCAGACTGTCACGATAATTAGCTCCATTCCTTGATTGGCCTCCCTTCTTCTGTCTGTGCGTTTTATTGTGCCGTGGATGTATTGACATGCAAAGTGTGCGGTGTGGAAAGTGTATCATTTTCTCCCTGAATGTCAGATGGCCCATCACTCTCGCAGCTGGTCCAGGGGGCCGAGGCCACCTGGCTCTCCTCTCGCTGCTCATGTGGGACTGTAGCGGCCCTGTTGAGGGGCAAGGGGTCCCCCCGAAAAATGCTGCTGCGAGGCCCATCTGCTTTGACCATCCAACACCTACACAACACTAACACAACCTGACGCTTTCTAGACAATCTATGGGACTCAGTCAAGCTCGGAGTCAATATAAATGCAATTTTCCTCTTTCTATTCATTAACTCTGACATAACAAGAGTTGAAAGTATATAGAAGAATATGGATGCTGTTAACTAATTACAAATTGAACTGAACTGAACATTTTGTTTTTTTTGCATCTACACTGTCACGCACCATGTCCTGTACTTTCAGATGTTTATGATGTTGCCAGAACAGTTTTGCACAATTTACTTTCTGCACATTTATTTATTTATCTGCTATTTATAAATGTGTAACCTTGTACATTTTGCAATTTTGCTCATGTCTTGCACGGAAAGCTACCAGTACATCCTCCTGTGCTCCTGTCATATTCTGGGTTGCACCATGGTACTGGAAAAAAACAATCCCCCTCCCCCAATTTTATGCAAAATGAACAAACTTACAAAAAAAAGAAAAGAAAAGGAAACTACTTGATCTTCATATAAAAAGAGAACAGATGCTGCCAACAATCTCAATACACAAGCTGTATCTTCCATAAAGTCTTCATATGATGGCATTTATTCTGCATGACTGATAATTGACATTTACTATACTGTAGAAATGATAATATCACAAAGCACAATCACATCTTCACATTGCTGAGTACATTTGAGTCTGAGAAGCAGTCAGCCTGAGCTTTCCTGGACAACACTGACAAATTTATTGATGCTTTGGTCATGTAATGTCATTACAGTAAATGTTCTTTACTACTTCAGCAATATATCATAATAAAAAGAAATATGTAAACACGAATATGTATTAAATATATGGAGTTTTAGAGAGTGTCGAGCTAGAAGAATGATGAGGATGTTATATACCATATGCCGTGGTTATTCCAGATTTAACAGCTCATCCTATCGTTGGTATTGACAACCTTGCTCATTGTTCAGTGTTTGTATTGTGCAGTTAGTTTAGTTGATACGTGTAAATGTTTCCACCTTCTGTTGTGCTGCACAGGTTCAGTAAAGGTCAGCAGTCTTCCCCCGGGAACCTTTAGACTGTGAAGGTTTACAGTACCACATATGGGATCTGCTTATGGTGCGACACAAAAGGGGAGGGAAAGAGAATGTGTAAAGTCTTTGTTTTGAGCTCATTATTACTCCATCATGTTGTCAAAAGCCCAGATTGGTCCAATTGTGCTTGGGGATAGCCTTTCAGCAAGAACCAACTATTTTTCAATTTTACTGGATAATTGTCTCTGGAGAAGCATGGTGAGGATAGAGTTCTGCTTAATGAGGTGTACTATGATCCACATCATCTATACCTACATAACATTTGAATTAATAAGCTCGATACCCAAAAGTAAACACCACAATAAAAACTTTTCTCTATATTTAAATTTGATCCAATATAGGTTCATACTGCTATATAGTATGCACCTCCTGAATTTCAAATTTTGATTGGTCAAAAGGTGGAAACTATTATTATTATTTTTTAATAACAGCAGGGCTCTTATAGTAGTCCTGGCTGCAATGCAAATCACAGCTTCATATTAATACTTTGTTTCCATAGTAACTATAGCATTTGCAGGAAATTGTATGGCGACTGCATCACATAATCTAATAATAAGTAGATTAACATGTGTTGTTATTTAACAAACACACACACACACTGTGCAATGTATGTATCTAATCACTGATATATCAAAGTATTTATTTTATTTGTGATTTATAAAAGATTTTAATTTCAAGCAGTGTTAATTGTTTACAAATTTTAAACAACAACAAACAAAATTGTAATTGTTGACAAATTTCTGTGCTATAAGAGGAATAAAAGTGAAATAAAGAAAATAACGAGTTTTGAGATAAAAGTGGTCATAATCTCATAATCCTTTTGTTTTACTCTTCCAAAGATTATTATCAAAGACAAGTGTGCACGTAGAAACTGTGACCTTAGAATCCTTTGTATCCTGCTGGGATTTAGCTACAAGACAATTCATCAAATACAAATAGATCAATTCATTTTGGAGAAAAAACAACAACTATAATCCACAGACAGTTTAATATTTATGATAATAAATGGCTATTGAAGCAGTTTGACAAATTTCTTTATAATTCATCTTGTCTCACAAAACCACTGTTACACAAATACACAGAAATCTAGAAAACACTCACAACTACACATAAATAATTGTATATCCACATAGGAAAGCATTATTGCACAATACATTGCAACTATTGCATATTTACCCTGTATTGCATAGTAGTTCTTCACACATATATATCTAGCTCTCTAAACAGCTGCCCTTATACTTATTTACACAATAAGTAATATTTCCTAAGCTTGGATATCAGGACTCTCAACAGCCTGTTTGAAGGCATAATTGTCTAATTAATCCTTGTGTGCAATTCCAGGAAGCTGTCATAGGACTTACTTTAAATCTTAGCACACATTTTTGTAGTGATCTATACAGCTTGGCAGTCAATTTAACTATACAGTACTGCCTTGTGACACATTGCATCACACTCAGAATTAATAAATTATATATGACAACAATAGAGCTTAGACTACATTAACCTATTATCATGCTTATCTCTGGCAAGAGGACACACAGTGGTCTTGAGATCTACAATTGTAAGTTAGACTATTAATGCAGTAAAGAAATTAACTTTTTTTTTTTATTGGCCAAGGCCAAAGCTTTCTGTTTGTGATCGTGATTGACTGCAGCTGGTGTCTCTGTGCCAACACAAAATTGGTTTGTTTGACAGCACTCACTGGATTGACCAACACACAGTACAGTGTGAAAGGAGTTTACACAAGTCAGGAATGTTTCTTGAATTCATTTTTAATCTGTAGATTCCAAGATAAGATAATTCCAATTAAGGTATGCAAGTACAAGTGGGAGGTGTAGCCAGTTTACCAAAGCTGCTAGAACACCAGTGTCACTGTCTGCAGTCAAGCATGTTTAAATTGCCATTGACAGAAAGGTTCCCATCCAAGAAAGAAAGCACCTGCTCCAAAAGTAACACCTTCAAAAGTTTGCAGCTGACCATGTAGATGAGGAAAAAGTCTTCTGGAGGATAGTTTTGACTACAGGAATGTTTGGAAGAGTAATTCTGAGGCATTCAATGCCAAGAACACTATAACTCTATACCAATTGTTAAGAGTGATAGTGGAAGCCTCATGCTTTGGCGCTGTTTTGCTGTCAGTGGAAACTGTGCTTCGAATGGAATAATGACGAAAAAAGACTACCTGAGAGGTCATCAGCAAATACTCAACTCACCTAAATGTTCGAAACTTTGACAAAAGCGAGTGTTCCAACAAGACAATGACATCAAACACACATCAAAGCTTATTGTAGAATGGATGAAACTGGCTAATGTTAAGCATTTAGAACCTTGAACCTATTAAGAAGTTGTGGACCATACTTAAAAGTGAGGCCAGTGCTAAAAAAATTTGAAATTTATTTAACCAAGCGGCACAGAAACTGTATATGCCAGCAACACAACATAGGTCAATGATGATGAAAAAAAAGTGCTTATATGGAAGCCTTGTCGGTGTGTGTTAACAGGGAGGCTTCAGACATCAAGTTGTGTATTTGGGTTTTTCGATATGTCAGGTAAAACAAAGGTTATCATTGCTTTTATATCAGGTAAATTTTACCACTACCAGAATATATGAATGACATCGCAAAATGTAGAACTCTCAAAATGAGCATATTATCAATTATTTCTTGGTCATAGAAACAACTGAAAAACAACCATAAAAACATGTGATCATGTGTAACTGTGTTATTTCTTTGCTTCTCTTTTTAAAAAAATATTTTCTTGCTGACAAAAAGAATATGTCACTCTGTACTGTACAATACTGAGCCCTATATACTGTATGCTTATTAAAAACAGCAAAACAAAAAATGGCTAAAATGCTCTGAGTTTTAAGGGCTACACACTATTAATTCTCCCAAGAAAAATGGTCAAATGTCCAACCAGGATGCTGCCAGAAACTTGTTGATGGCTGCCAAGTGTTTAATAAGGGACATCAATATTGGCTATAATTTTTCCTCTGAGTTGATTTAACTTAATCATCTGTACAGCTTTATCCTGTATACAGGGTTGCGGGGGACCTGGAGCCTATCCCAGGGCACAAGACAGGGGTACACCCTGGACAGGGTGCCAATCCATTGCAGGGCGCACACACACACACACACACACATACACACACATACACAGACTCACACACTCATTTACACACTTTTGGAACGCTAATTAGCCTAATCTGCATTTCTTTGAACTGTGGGAGGAAACCTGAGTACCCGGAGGAAACCCACCAAGCAGGGTGAGAACATGCAAACCATAGCCATGAGATCCAAATTTTATTTTGTATATTAGTGAAAATAACATTTGGTTATCATCAATGTTATTGCTGTATATTTATTACCAAGTGGTACAGATATTAGCCTAGTTGACTCCACATTGAAGTCCTATAAATAATGATCATTTTAATAAAAATGTGTTCTGTGAGTAGAAACATCAGGAATTAAAATCCAGGTTAAACAACTCATTTACTGCTACAACATCGGAAGACACAAGTATCAACTTGGTGTCACTGAACAGCTGTTTGCGAGTGAACTAAAATACTATGTGTCCTTGCTGCTAAATATCCCAGCATGAAATACCTTTCCTATTAAGGTACTGCAAAACCTCAAATTTTTTTTTATATTTTCCCCACAAAAAAACTGTGAATGTTTTATTGCTAATCTTTTATTATTTTTTTCATCTGAATGAAAGAAACCGACTTTAAAGACAAACTTCATGAGGTGCAGTACTTTAAGATTACAGAATAAAAAAAGAGAGATGAGTAATGATCTAATGTTATGTCTTGTCAGAGGTTGCGTGAACTTTAACCCACATCATCAGGGAGTACAGGACCTGTAAGAGCTTGCTTCCTACTGCTTGCACTGCAGTACTTAAATAAAACATACTACTTCCATTATGGTTGTGTGGCACATTCCGTAATTAGTCCCTTAAGTAGCCAGAAGCCTGCTGACCTACGTGTGTGTGTTGAGTTCATGTCTGTGTAAGTATGTGTGTGTGTGAGACAAATAGAACAGACCATCAGTCTTCTGTCTACGCTTAACTGTGTTCCCAGTGAGGGCGATTAGAGACAGGATGGAGGAATTGTGATGGAGAAACAGAGGAAGTGAGCAGCTGGTCATATTTCATCCCTTTTTCTAAAAGATTATAATATGTTACACTGCAAAAATGATGGCTGAATAAGTCCTAGCAGATTTTGTTTTGGGAGTGTGTTTGGTGACACAGATATTTTGTGCATGAACATCATGCAAGCTAGAATACCTAACCTCCACAAAGAAAGCTTATCATCAAAGAAGCACTTATGCTTTGCAGTGTTGCAAGTCTAACCTTTTTTTTCTAGTCTGAAATCACATAATGCGCACCCTAACTGTGCAAGCATGCTTCCGCTAGCATAAAAAAAATTCTCCTTAGCCATTTGCCTGAAGCAGCCTGAATGCTAATCATGCTTTATTAGCAGGTAGCGACAACCTTGAGGACATGCACATCTGGAGAATGCTACATTAGAGAAGCGTTAGGGAAGTGAATTAGTGTAGCATAACCCCATTCACTTTCTGCTGACCAGCATACTTTTCTCATCAATTTCATCTTACTTAGACACATTTAGCAGGCCGGGGGTGTGTCTGACCTGAATTATGAGCAGGTACTGAAGTTAGTTTGCATTGCCATCACTGTACGAACGTCTTTTGTTCAGTTTTCCTTTCAAAGAAGCCTACTGCGAGTTTACTGTCATAGTGTGTCACAAGTGCAGCAGATTTTTCTGTTGTGTGTGGGCTTATGGCTCGGTGCTTGTAGACTGTGCAGTTTTCTTTGACAACATAAAGACAATTAGATAACTAGGAATGATAGAAAATTGGACAAAACAGAATATACTGTATAACAATATTCAAAAACTGTTGACAGGAAAATTATAGTTCACCATACTCATGCCCATGCCATTATTTCTTTAAACAATTTTCACCTTCAAGAGGGCTAATAAGATAAAACATTTTTTAAATATAGTCAAATGCATCAAATATATTACATTATTACAGAAAGAGACTAAGTTTATTGCTGTTTTGATAGTATTTAGACTCCAGTTCTTGGCAAATGTTTTTAATATATGATAATACATATGAAGGTCAATAGGGTTACTTTTGAAATTGGTTGTGGATGTGACTAGCATGACAATTTGTGTTATCTGATGAATTTGGGATGACAATGTTGATGTAAAGGTATATATATATATATCATTATTATACAACAAAGAATTTCAAATGAGCAATCTAATTGGATGAGAGGTATTCCATGAGTGGTGATAATGGATGATAACTCTACTGATATGTTTAACTATATGTATAACTCTGTGCCATAGGTGTTCTAATAACCGTTCATTACACTAACTGTCGGTCCCACCACTGGTAAAATTAGGTCTGTTCGGTCCTCCATACTGAGAAGAGAGTAACTCCTTTTAAAACCACATTTAAATAAAGTTACAGAAGCACCTGATAGCAAAACAAAACCCCCACCTGATAACACGATGCCATCTTAAAAAAACAACAACAATAACAAAAATACTCAATAATTAATAAAATACATAATACTTAATAACTTTTTAATAATTGCTTCTAAGGTGTTCTCAAATGCCTTTAAATCATCTGTGTTCTTTTATTTACAGCTAAGCTCCTATCACAAGGTTGAATTCCAAATCACTCATCAAACACCTAAAAATCAAGGGCACTATTTTGTCTATTTGACATTGGAATGCAGGCTCTATTGCCCTAGCTTTCCATTTAACTCTATTTGGGATTCAATCCCAGAACTTGTTAACAGAGCTGATGTTCTAAAATGGAATAAGAGAAAATATAAACAGAAACTTAGAAGATTGTTAGGATTGTCCACCACTTACATGTTTTATTTTTCTCAGCTTTGACTACATAGTGATGGTAAGAATTCAAAACTACTTTCACCCCTGTTTATTACACTAACTATCGGTTGCCAGCTCTGCCAGTCGCAGTTAGTTCATTCCACCAGTCGTGGAAGAATATGTTGGCCGAGCAAAGTAACTGGATAAATGAAAATACAAATCATAATCTTATGATATTAAATGGTGTTTGTAGAACTGTGGTATAAAGCAAAGTCACATTATGCTGTTCTTTGATATCTTTGGCAATATATGCAGAAATGCATGATCCTTGTGATAGTTATAGAAACACAACAAATTTCAGGATTCTTGAATGCTGTTAATCGCTTATCATGCAACTGTGACTGGAATCCACCAAGTGAATCTTATGATAGTCTGGCTTTTTTGGTACAAAATAACAATTTAGAGGAAGAATGTTACGGTGCATTTCATTATTTTCACCTGTAATTCATTGATGAATAGACTGAGTTAGATGAATCTTCCAATCACCAAAATGGTTCAAAAAATGACAGCTGTTTAAATGGCAACACAGTCATGGGTCCCCGCATATTGATGCATGTGGGGAGTGAAGACTAGACAATCTGGTCCCACAAAAGAGCCATGTAGCTCAAATGCCTGACAAAGTTAATGCTAGTTAGCATAGCATAACAGTGTTAGAACACACAGTGCATCTCAGCTTGCTCAGTATATACTGTAGCGCTGTGTAGTCGCTGTGCTATCAGAGTGCCCACAATGACCCCTGTAAACAACCATGTGGCCATGTGAGCACAAGAACTGGACAATGGAGAAATGGAATATGTTGTCCTGAATACTGTTATTTTCTTTTTACATCTTCTGGATGGTCTGGATGCTTACTTGGGAAAGAGACGGCACCAGAGTGCATAATGAGAATAAGTCAAGCCAGCAGAGGCAGTGTGATGCTCTGGGCAATGTTTTGCTAAAAAAAAACATCCTGATGTTTATGTTGAGTTAACTTTGACATGAACTACCTACCTAAAAATAGTCCCTTCACTGTGCCAGTATTCAATAAAGGCAGGATAATGTACTCTGTACACTGCAAAAATTCATCAGGATGGTTTAAGGAACATGTCAAAGAGTTCAAGATGTTAATTTGACCTTTAGATTCCCAAGATCTCTATCTGATTAAGCATCTATGGGATGTGCTGGACAAACAAGTAAAATCTATGGAGGCCCCACCTTGAGACTTACAGGACTTAAAAGATTGTTGCTAACATATTTGTGCCAGAGACCACAGCACACCTTCAGAGGTCTTGTGGTGCCCATATCTCTTAGAGTTAGAGTTTTATTGGCAATACAAGGGACATACACGCTATTAAGCTGGTGGTTTTAATGTAACGGCTGATTAGTGTAGGGTAATGTTTTATTGAACATTTTATATGACATATAGGCCAACAATGTTGTCAGTTTAAAAAAAAAAAAGGGGAGTTATAGTGATCACTCTTACAACTGTATTGACTTCTTTGATTCATCATAAAGAGCAAACATTTCCATCACTTCTAGCTAGAGTGGGTAATACAACATCTAGGTTTTCTTTAATCTCTGGATGTAAGCAATACACACACAGCAGGATCTGGGTAATATTTGATAACTTTAAGATCTTTTCTGTTTGTTTCAATGCAACACATTTAAGGTAAGATCCTATCTTTTGCTTCCTACTAATTTCAAATATCCTTTTTTATTTTGGTGCTAATCTGCCATTATATACTGTATAAACTCACTTTGAGGACCTCATTTGTTTCATTCTATAATGACCATACATACATTCTGCCGTTTACAGAAATCAATCCACTCAGCTCAAAAAGGTGACAGGAAGCCAAGAAGGGCCTCCATTTCTCTGTCATCCCTTTTCATCCCTTTGTCTCTTCTCTTGTGTTTCCTAATTTATTCCCAGAGCTGGGCATTTGGAAGGGACACTGGGTGATTTTCAATAATCATTGAATGGAGAAGGTCCATTTGGACGAGGACCAGATGAACACGGTGCATCATTATGATCGGCATGACTTTCAGAGGCGAGCGCACCCTACAGCTTTATATCATGCTCAGAGTCACCTTTACTGTCTGATGGGTTTATGTTATATATAAGGTCTATAAGCATTAGGACAGTGACAATCTTTCATATTTTAGTTTTTATACACCACAATGGATTTAAATTTAAACAATCAAGATGAGATTATAGTGTTTAACAAAAAATATTACATTAACTGTTGAGGAAATAGCTTCAGTTTTACACAGTCCCTATTTTACAGGCTAGAAGATGAAAGGGCGACCTAACATCATTATGAATATTAGGATTCTTTTTTCAATATTTGGATGTGAAAACTTTACAATCAATGACCCCAAGTCTGGAATTCATGGACATTACCAAATGCTAAGCTTCTTCCCTAGCGATGCTTTGCCGGGCTTTTTCTTGCAATCATCTTTGGTTGCAGTGTTTTTGTGGGCTGTTCTCCTTTACTTTTGTTTCAGTAAGTGAATCAAAATTCCATTTATTTGCCTTAAGAAGCTCTTAGTGGCTTTCACTGTTTTTTTTGGCCATTGTCCAACTGTACTGTGAATTGCTCTCCTATTTGTTTTGCCGAGTCTAAGAAAAAAAGCATAACTCCATACACATACAGAATTCACCCTGCTACTTCAATCAGCAATCACTACATCAATAAACATCATTGACCAGCCCATACATGCCCTTGCCATAACCTTGCCTTCCCAATGTTTGACACATTAGGATCATAAGCCCCTTCTTTTTTCCTTCTCCATATTTTCTCCTCCATCATTCTAACTCAAGTTAAACTTTCGTTAGCAAAGTCTAATCTGGGCTTTCTTTTCTTGAGTATTATCAGAGGCTTGCATCTTAAGAAAAACCCTCTTTATTTACTGTACATTCATGAAGGCATCTCTTTATTGTAGATTTTGATGAATATATCTCCCTCCTCCATGATGTTTGTGATGGCTAGATGTTGTGATTTTTTTCCTTCAGCAAAAGAACAATTGTGTGTTGATTGTGTAAAGACCACAGATGGCAATTTAGTTGCCGTCTGTGGTCTTCCAGGACTTTTGGTGTGGCTGAGCTCACCAGTGCATTCCTTTTTTTTAAAGAATGTACTTTATATAATATTATATGTACTTTATAATAGATTTACAGGTCACAGGTGCTTGTTCAGTCCCTGGTCATTTCAAGACAGAAGTACTGCAGCTTGCTCCTGGCAGGTCTGCCTTTGTTTGCCATTTGACCTCTGCAACTTATCCAGAATGCATGATTTGTTTTCAGTCATCCTAATGTCTCTCACACCACCATTACTTTGCTCCCCCCCCATTGGGTTCCTGTAGCTGCCCGCATCAGATTTAAAACACTGGTGTATGCCTACAAAGAAAGAAAATTGGCCAGCTCCAAACTACCTCAAAGAATTTATCACAGTCTGCACTGCACCACATTCCTTTTAATCCTCTAGCACTGCTTGACTGGTTATACCATTTCTTAGGATACAATGAAGGCATGTATCCTAACAAACTAACTAACAAAACGCTCCCAACAGTGTTTTAGACTTATGGTCTGATGGTCAGTAAACTAGTGAACCAGTATCTTTTTATTGATAGAGAATTCAAAGCACTTATGTAATGCCCTCCTTGGCTTTCATCTGCACTGCTTTAAATAACATATTCAGAGTTCTTATGATCAGCAACTAAATACAAATTCAACACTTGAATAGAATATATACATAACATACAGTATACCATGAAGTCAGAAATAATTGAAACCCTATTACTTTTTGCACACTTTACTGTGTTGTAGATTGATTTACAACATTTTTACTTACACATAATTTTTCATCATGACAAAGTAAATGGTTTTGTTATATAAAAAAAAAAATACAAATCAAAAACTGAAATATCTTAATTACAAAATTGTGTCAAATGCATCCCTTGGGCTTTTAATTGTCTCTTCGAGATGTGTCTTGAATGCAATTAAAGTCTACCTGTTACAATTTAACTTAATTGAATAAACACAAATCAGGGTCTTAAACAGCCCACAGTTCCCATGCTATTCTCAGGAAAAAAACAACCTATGAAGCTATATACAGTATATGGCAGTGGATTAGTGGTTTGCACATATCTAGGGGATAGGAGTTTAGTTGTTGCCTTCTGTGTATTCTGCATGTTCTCCTGATGCTTAATGGGTTTTCTTTAGGTAGTCTGGTTTCTTCTGTTTGCTCCCCTTGTGTGGCCTGCGCAGCTTTGGGCCCTCAATCATGACTCCAAAAGACCTCTGGGGGTATGCTGTGGTATCTGGCACTGGGACATTTTCAGCAGACCCTTTGGGTGCTGTGTGCTGCGGGGTGAGGCCTCTGTGGATCAGACTTGTTTGTTAAGCACATCCCTTGGGTGCTCAATTGGATTGGGATGTGAGTTGCTCTGCGTTGGCTACTCTGTGGGATTGGACGAGATGGACTAGCCATTGGTCTCCACAGGCATGGGTGAGTCTTGGGTGCCTATGATCCTGTCACCAATTCACTGGTATATAATTATTAATAAATGTTAATACATTAATGTCATGTTGTGTCAATGTTATGGCTGATCTATGTATATATGATTTTAAATCATCATATACATACCTACACTTGCCTCTTTTACTTCTAGGGTCAAATAATAAAAAAAATCATTACTTTAAAAATGCATTCACTGCAATTTATTTTAATGTGTGATCATATTTTAGTAACTGGGACTTGTGACAATTGTTCTACAAATGAATGCAATCAGCAGTTTTGGGTGCCATTGTGAGTGAACTTATTCACACAGGTCAATACTATTTCTCAGAGAACAGTGAGGTTTGGATTAAAGCCATCCATTGCTGAAGTGAGAGAAAGTGGTTGCGTGTTAAGTCTGGAAGCCTGGAAGTCTTTGGTCCTTTGGGTTGTATAAATAATGTAGCCGGTACCCCATTCAAACCAACTGATGCACAACAGCCACACAGCCGAAAAATTGAAAAATGCTGGGAGCAAAAAGCTTCCTCTCAGAGACTGCATTGCACACTTACATGCACAAACACACAATAGCAGGGCTATCTAGATATCGACAATAGTTTTCAGGCTGGTTTGTTGTGCAGGGATATTGCTATGTATGATGACTGCCTGTCTAGAGATGAACCATTAGCAATGGAAACTAATTTTGCTTCACAGTTTAGATGCATTCAACATTTATGTTGTCACATAAAGTCTTATGAGCATTCAACCTCTCAGCTCCCCTTCCACCTTTTTTTAAAAATATTTTTTTGACAAACTGTTAATTCCTACCTGTCAGCTTTTCTCTATCACCAACTGTTATCCAATGGGCAAGGTGAAGCCAAGCTCTGCAGTTTTATGAACTGCTATTCATGCTGCATCACAATGTAGCGGAACACCTTTGAAGAGACGTTGCTCTCTGCCCTTTTCTGCATACATGAGCTCACCAGTAATGCCGTCCCTCACACCCAGAAAACATGGCCAATTTTGCCCATTTTACTCCTGCCATGGTGCATTTGAGCTTGTGATCTCCTTACAATAGAATTAATGACTTTTTGTATTCTTAGTTTTACAGTATATTAATGTACATTATAGTGAAGTAGCACATGGTTGCTATTGGTGACAAAAGAGCATCCTGACTAGTGGGGGAAGTGAAGCGCCAGACACTGTTTTTCTACCATACTGGCCTTCTGCCTGAGTGCTCCTACAAGGCTGGCATGGGCATGACTTCCTGTGAGGTCTAGATTAATAAACACCTGTTACACAGCCTGTCTGTGAAGGTGCACAACAAAATATTCTATATGACCAACCAGGAGAGACATCCAGTAGATGTACAGTAGATTGTGAATGTGTATCATTCTGAGCTGAATCTTTATAGCTGATTCCAGTTGTTGGGTTCACAACATCTTAATTTTTAGCCAGTATATCAGCAAGGTTGACATTTAAATCTGCAGCGGCTGTTTATGTTCATCCTTAATTATGACAACACATGGTGAAAATGAGACTTTATCCTGAAATGCCGAAACCTGATTGTCAGAAGTGTGGTATTTCTAGAGATCTAATTACTACTACAGTAATACACCGTATTACAGTGAGTCTGATTGCTGGTTGATGTCAGTGTCTGGGAGTAGTCACTGTGTTATTATCTGTTATGTTTCAGACAAGAACTCAATGGAAGATTCCCTAGGCCTACCATTCCCTACCATTGTCCAGCACATAGACTTATAAAACTTAACAACATGGATTTCCATTAATGTCACACCCTACTGTAAGTCAGGGTAAGCAACCTTTTGTAGCTAAAGAATAAATATGCATTTCCGGTTTACAGTTGGCACTAGATACTGAAGTAAATAATACTTAACACATTTAGGGCAGTATAGCATAGTAAACAGCATTTCTACACCAATCTGTGGCAAGAATGGATGGAGACAGACAGTATATGTGGGTCAACATTCATTTTATTACTTGTTATGAATTTAACAATTGCTTTTCAGCTACAATCAACACTGAAAGACACCACTCAGGGTGCTGCGAGTGAAGGTCTGTCTGTCTGATTGACCATGCCCACGCCACAACAAACACCTCTCCTAATCTCAACTTTTGTGATGAATTGCATCATTGAGTAAGAGATTTGAAAGTTTCTCATTCATCGATTTCATGTAAAGTGATAAATGCTTTAGACAGAAATACAGTTGATATTAGCAACAAAGAATTTGTCTGAAAAAAAAAAGGTTGAATAAAAGACTAAAAGATTAATGGTTGAAGTTATGGTTATTATTTATTGCCAGGTTAACCAAAGGATTAATCAACTAACCAGAAATTGTTTGATAGGTTAATCATCAGATTAAATGACTAATCTGAAAAATAGAAATTAAGACAGAGTGGGTGAAAATTAACTAGACAATTTTTAATGTCAATAGAACATTGGCATCTACAAGAAGTCCAGATCTCACTCCATGTGACTTTCTCGTGTGGGGCTACGCAAAGGACGGGGTGTATAGGACAAAACCTAGCACACTGGAGGAATTGGAGGCTCGGATTCAGGAGGTTCTCATCAATATCCAAAATTACTTCCTTTAGAACGCTGTGCATTCCATCCCCAACCATTTGAGAAAACTGGTTAATGCCATCGGTGCCTAAATAAAAAAAAAATGCTTGCCTATGTAATAAAGTAAAAGTACAATTTGTTTTAATTAATTTGTATTAAAAAATATAGACGTCCTAAATGCCTAGTTATCTTTCACCCACCCTGTAGATTAATCAATTAAAAAAACATTAGCTGGAGTCTTAGACCTGACACTTGAGAGGTTTTCCATTGGATCATTACCTCCCATAGTAAATGGAAAGAAATGTTGTTCCCGCATCACAGTTGAAATTTAAATATAGACACACCAGTCATCCACAATCTTCACACTACATAACCACATATCACATTAACACTGATTGTCAAGTATACACCATTTAAATGGTGACAGGATTATGGGCACGGAAGGCTCAGTCATGCCTATGGGGACCAAAAACAAGCCCATGTGGTCCAATCCCACAGAAAAGCCAATACAGAACAAACCACTTTTAAAAATAAAAATTCTGTCCATGATAGAAAGGTACTAGAACACCCAGTGCACCAAAGCCCACCATGCATGGGGCCCAGCAGGCATGGGGCCCAAGACTGCTGACCGCCATCCAAATTCCTCAGAACTCAATCCGATTGAGCCGGACAAACAACTCTAATTCATGGAGACCCCACCCTGCAACTCACAGCACCCAAAGCATCCATTGCAAACATCCTGGTTCCACAGGTCTTGTGGAGTCATGGCCTGAGTGGGTAGAGTTCCCAAGGCAGCACAAGGGGAATCTATACAATATTGGGCTTAATGTTTTGTGTTGTAATGTTATGGTGGATTGTTAATAAAGTAGTAGCAGACGCAATATATTTCTGAAGTTTGTTTTAATAATTTAGATGATAATGCATTTCTAATTTAGATATAGTTTATTATTTGAATCCAGGCCTTTTTAGTTCTTATATGTAAAAGGTATCACTCAGTCAAAGGTATCACTTGAACAATTATAAGCTTCCCTTACTTCCGAGCAACATTACCCTCACAGCTCTGAAGTAAATTTTAGATTTTAAATGTCTCGGTTAATTGACTACATTTGGAGTAAGAGGAAAGTGTGTAAATTTATTTTCCCTAAACTATTTCTCTAATGTGTTTACATTTTCCTACATGGCTTTAAATGCTTTAATTTTCTTTTGTGAAAAAACATAAATAGAGAGTCAGTTAGAAAACGAGCTAATAAATAAACATGACTGAACATGAACATGAACATTTTTACTCACAGATACAGTGAGTATTTCTTATGTCAGATAGGAGAAATCAGGCTGGTTTAATTTATTTACTAGTCGGGATAGACCATGGATAGGGTGCCAATCCATGGCAGGGCACACACACATGCACACACACACAATGGGTAATTTGGGAATGCCATTTAACCTAATGTGTACTGTATGTCTTTGGACTGTGGGAGGAAACCAGAGTACCTGGATGAATCGAACTCTCGACCCTTGAGGTGTGTGGCCACAGAGCTATGCTATGGTGCCACCGCGTTACAGAATGTTAATTTACTAAATCAATGTTGAAAGCCTTGGATATTGAACTGTACTGTTCAAAAAGTGTTTAGTAACTTAAAATTAAAAGTATTATTAGCTCATCCAAATACATTTTAATTAATCTCAAAATAGGATGCGTTATTATAATTATTATTATTATTATTAATAATAATAATAATAATAATAATAATAATAATACTTATTTCACCTTCCTACTTTTCCTGAACTCAGTTTGGATGACTTCCACTTAATCCATCTGTAGAGTAATTCTTCTTTATGGAAAGATGAGCTTAATTGGAGCTGGAATTCTATGAAAGCATGTCATCTTTTTTTTTTCTGTGAGTGTGTCAGGCAGAGAACATACTAATCTGTCAGTGGGAAATCAAACAGGTGTTCTGGTAAAAGGAAGGAGTGGGGGGAAGGTGGCATGGACAGATTGCACTGACGGATGCAAATAATTGTGTAGGATATTAGAATTGTACCATATGTCTGGTGTGTTTCTATGACGTGTGTCTGGAACTTTTCATGTTTGGCTTTGCTGTCTTGGACTTTTCAGCATAGAATCTCTGAATGAAATCATCTCACCCATTTTCTAACTTTTCCTCTTCACTTTCATCCATCATTAAACCAGCTGCAGCATTATGATGGAAAGGTTTTGTGTTCGATGCCTGAAGACTGCATCCTCCATTACTTTCTTAACCATTTGCGTTAATTGTATTATCATTCCGCAATGATGTTATTAATGGGTCGATGCTTAATAGTTGCATCTGAATTTATCATAATTCATCTAGAATTTTCTCGCTTGAGGCATATGGTGGCTGAAAAGCATGGAGAAAAGAGCTCACCACTCCCATGTGGCTGTTATCCAGTTACTCTGACAAATCAGTCGAATTGTGGTTTTAAATAGTCCGAGTTCAAAATTAGAAAGCACAAGCCATTGAATTAAAAAGAGAAATTGTTTAGCGCCAATTCGTACAGTCGAGTAAGACAAATGAATACTTAGCTTATCTCAGGAAACCTAATTTTGGCAATATTGTTGTTTGCTGAGAGATTGTCACCGTGGACTATTTTAGGCTTTATAATAAGAGGCTCAGCAGCTGTCAGCTACAAGTTCGCTGTTGCAGAAAATAATCCAACTGGGAATTAGCATCATGATTTATTAAACAAGGATACATAATTGGCATTCAGAAAAAAAAGGTCCACTCCTAAAACTGTACGTAATTTTAAATATGATTTAAAGATTAATAAACACACCTCTTCCCATATTGATTATTCACACAGTCCACTTTTGACAAAACTCACCTTCATAGTCTCATTTTTCCCAAAACCATTTGCAGTTTCAGACGTTAATGATTTGGCAGCCTGAGCTGCTTCTTGAGATCATTACAGTAATTCATACTTTGGCAAAGTTTTATAAAAAAAATGGTGTCTCTCCAAGGTGAAAAACTGCTAAATGGGTGTGTTTGTGTTTGTAACTGAATGTGTGCTTTATGCATCTGTCTGGCATTTTACTGCATGTTCGATCTGTACTGTAATTATTCCGAAGCCATTTTGATTGCTGTACTGTCACTATGGAAATCAGGGTATGAGTTATGCTCATATACAGTATGCTTGCTTTTGTATGAGTGGCTGAGTGTGTGAGTAGCAGCC
>JAQMYJ010000040.1:10434872-10455845 GCA_030014305.1 Clarias laeviceps | reverse complement strand
CATCTCCACATCATTGCATTCAGTTTTTATTCACAATTTGTTTAGTGTCCCAACTTTTTTGGAATCCGGTTTGTACAATCCCGTACCTGGATACTGTAGCTTGTAGAGAGTCCTTGCCCCTTAGCTGGCCACACCTCCTTAGGTATTTGAAGTGGTTCACTTTACGCTACCACTCAGATTCTCTGAACTCACTCGGAATTTGATTACTTAACCCAATCCCTTCAGCCCTCTGAAGTTGTTCACTTTGCCCTGACCTTTGAGGCTGAATCATCCCTGCTTTTATCTATGTGTATGTCTACGCAAGATGGCTGCTCTACATATACTGCAGTTGTTTTGAGTGTCAATTCATCACATCCTTAGAAATGTCTGCCGCCTTGCACCTCCATGGGGCCACGTTTAATTCCCGCTCTATGTGCATGGAGTTTGCATGTTCTCCCGATGCTTGGTGGGTTTCCTCCCACAGTCCAAAAACATGCAGATTGGGCTAATAGGCTTTCCCAAATTGGCCGTAGTGTGTGAACGAGCAAGTGTGTGTTTGTGTGGCCTGCAATGGATTGGCATACCCCAGTGACCTTGTATACGGGATAAAGCATTATAGATGATGACAGATAGTATTTAATTTTCCTCAGACCTTTTGAAAAGTTTGTTTTGTATACCAGTTTTCTATATATATTTTTTAGATAAGTAAGTACTTTTGAGATGCTGCTTACGGTAACAGAAAGTTTTAAAGAGAGACAGAATATTCTTCAGTGTGTTTAACAGAAAGACACACTAAAGAATCATATCAACAATAGCTAAACACTAAAGCCTGACTTGGGACAATTTGCTTCTGATGTGCCATATGGATTTAATCCAAGATAATCTAGACAGTCGAGTATATTGCTCGCATTGCCACTCAGTCTGTACATCCATGCAAAGTCATACTTTAAAGATCAACTAGTCTTTAGCTATCTGGTTCTGGGCTTTCTGAATTCTGTTCACTTTGCCCCGCATTTGAGATAATCTATATTTGGTTTTCTGGCCTTCACTGATGTAAGATAAACTTTCTTGCATTTACAATGGCAGATTTAGAGACCTGTTTATATAAAAGTACAATTATATTGTTGTATTTACATACATTTGAGAAGAAAATAACCCCACAGTTACTGTTTCCATTGAATTTCAACTGTATATGTACAAATGCAAACCTAAAATTAATCATCTGCATCACATCCTTGCTGAACACTGAATCTGTCTGGACAAAAACCCTCTCAGAATAGGAACAAAAAGCCAGTCTGCTTCATTAGTATGGAAGTCTTGGTTTTGTAATTATCTCTCCAAAATTAGCTGACACACACACACGCACACACACACACACACAAGGGAATAAAGGGTCTTCCAGGTTTCCCCCTTTTCATCAGCATCACCCCCTTTCCTTTCTCTACCTTCGCCCCTGAAGCTCTGCACCCCACCAGCACCACCACAAGTGTGAACAGCTACACTTATAATAAACCAAAAACGTATGTTCTCAATATATATGCAAATGGTGGCAGGTCCCAAGGTGAAGTCGCCCTGGCCCCCGTGAGCTCCGTCTCTACTTTGCGTGTGTGTGTGTGTGTGTGTGTGTGTGTGTGTGTGACTAACATATGTGTGTGTCTGTCTGTGTGTATGCATGCACGTACACATTTTATGTTCATTTTGTTTTGCTCATTTGCAGTGATATGGAGGAGCATCAGCAATGAGAAGACAAGGGACTATTTGAGTTTTCGAATAAGCTGTGTTTCCCCTCAGGATCCTCATATTTCATAGCAATATCTTTTCACCTCCCAGAGAGAAGCTTTTAAGTCTAGAGGCAGAACACACCATTCCCTCTACGCTCTTTGGTGTGTTTACCTTACTTTGCTTTTTCCCCCCTTATATACAATTTGATAAATGACTAGGCATTATAAAAATGCAGAATAGCCCTTTGTTTGCTTGGATACTTTATACTTTTGTATTGTGCCTTAGGTGTTTTGGAGTAGTTAAGGGAATACTCCAGCATTTTTCAGTGAAATCTATACCATATCTGTAGCCTATGTGCAATTGCCATAAGAATGTAATATTTTGTTGTACTGAAAAACTCATTTACTTTGAACTCACCTATTATTGATGGATGTCTAAGGGCGGCTGTTGCAACAGTTAATAAACATATTATGTGAAATGCATTTTTGTAGAAATTTTTCTTATGCAGAAGGTGTTTCTAAATTTGCACATTTCATCCTAGGGGACTAGTGTTTCAGAGCGGATTACCAACAGAGTTAGTTTTCTCCCCTGCATGAACACCACAAAACTGCACTGCACCAATGTTGGAAATTTAGATAAAACTTCTTCGGTAGAACTTTTTTTCTCATATCTGTCTTGTTCTAACACTTTACTTGTCCAACGTAAAGGTTGTAGTTTTGAATTTTAAATATGAGGAGTGTTTAAGTCAAACCAACACACATGAGGAAATTTCTCATGAATGAAGGTGTAAAAACCTATTGACATTTACACAAGACTTGAAGCACAGTATGGTGATCAGACTCTTAGCCACAGTAAAAGATTTTAATGGTGCAAAAGTTTTAAAGAAGACTGTACATCGCTGAATGATGATTACATTTGAGGTGTCTTGGACTCCACTACAATCATTCCTGTTAACACTGAGTGAATGTAACACTTGATCCTTGCACATTGCAGGAACTCAGCTGGGAGTTATGCCACATTTACTATCCAGTTCTGACCTTGCTCCAAATTTACACATGTTTGAGCCATTAAAGGAGTTCCTGGGAGGCCAGCATTTCAGACATGAAGCAGGCAATGCAAAACTGAGAAAACTTTTTACCTTGATGGTATCGAAGCACTAGTGAAACACTGGGGTAAGTGCATTAGTGTAGCAGGGGATTATATAGAGAAATAAAGGTAATTTTACTCTAATAACTGTGTTCCGTTATTCGGCACAATCAAAATTCCCGCTTTGAATTGAACGCCCCATGAATTCTGATGTAGCTCATCAACTGTAGATTAGACTGAAAATGCTTGAATATTTAAAAAAAGATGTTAGTTACTCCTGTTATATTTTATTCAGTACATTTGTGCTGGTAGTGAAGGCAAAAGAAGAAAAATCTATTTTTTTCGTCAGTTCTCTGTTTCTCTTCCAATGTTCTGATGTAATCTTACACTCCATTCCATGTCTCTGTTTCAGAGGTGAACCGTGCACATTTTGTTCCCGGCACATTGTGCTCACCTGATATTCGCTGTCAGAAACTCTGTTATATACTGTATGTACTACACATAACTCCATATATGCAGGTGACAGATTTAACGAAGCACTTTAATTTGTTCAACTGATGTTTGAGGAGGATTTTGTAGCGAATGCGAAGGTACATCACACGCAACATACTTTATTTTCATCCTCATCAAGCCTTTCAGTAAGCCTACATACTTGGGTTTTCCTGGACCAAAAAGAGTCTTCTCAAGATAGAAATGTTTCATCATAGAATGAAGGTGATCTGGAAGACAAAATTTGTATTGATTTTCTGTGATACTTCCATCTAAGTGGACAAGTGTACTTGAACTGTGCTAGCAAAACAGATTTACCAGTTTTTCCTTAAATTTGTCACCTGTTCGTATGCGTGTGTGGGTGTATATAGATATGTGGGTATGAGTGTACGTATGTCAGGTGTGTGACTGTAGTGTTTCTCCTCTTCTCCACAATACATTATTACTATACTATAAAAAAAAATGCAAGCATTTACAGTTTTACTCTCACATCATGCATTATCAAATGGAATGTCTGCTCTTTTTGTCAGAACACAGCTCTTTTGATGATTAATTAACCTGATTAAAAAAAGAATAAGACTTATGACAGCATCATTTAGAGATAACTAGAGACAAGGTACAGAGATGACTGATGTAATTATCATTACATTTGCATTTTAAGAAAGCCTGTCTAATGCATTTCTCCAGGTCGACTTTTGAGGATAGGGTTGTAGGGAAGTGGCTGGTGACTCTGTCCATATTAAAATGCTAATCCGGAATGATGGATTTGTGTATTCTATTGTCAGAACAGGTATGTGGGTGCATCTTAGCCCTGTGGGTGAAAATGAGGGTTAATTGGTTATTTCTTAGCAAGGGCATGTTAAATAATATAAACTCCATCAGTGTTTGATGTTGTGCGGGTTTATAGCTGAGGCTGAAAATTTGATGCATCTGTTGTCAGGTTCTAGCATTGCTGACGTGTGCACCTGATTTCAGCGTTTTTCCAATAACACTGTATAGAAATTCATGCAATTTCTGCTAGCTTTCATCTGCCATCCTATACCTCTGCCTTCACTCACTCACACACACACACACACACACACACACACACACACCAGCATAGATCCATGTTCAATTCCTCAAGCCGTTTTTTCCATACAAAATCAATTTTCACGATAGCTGAAGAAATGGTCCTGAAAGTTCTGTACTGGTGAGAGTTGTCCTCCTTGTGTGGTAAGATTTAACCCCAGACCCCTGCATGGCTGATGACAGTGGTGGTACATGCTTATTACTCTTAAACACAACCCTCCAGATGGTGTTATTTATGAGCAACACCATGACTACCCCTCTGCATGTCTGCCATGTAATCAAAGAATTTACACTGCTGCTACAGCCCTTTGGCTTAGGGCATATTATGCATATTATGATGCATTATACATGCATCAAGTTGCAACCTAGCCTGTCTGATATAGGCTGAGAGAAGGATCGAAGAAAAGAGCAGTGGAGGGTTTGACAGTTCTTTTAGGGATGGAGTCATTATTTATGACAGTGAGGGTGGTTTCAGGAAAGGTACTACTATATGAGAGATGAGGGGGGTTTTAGAGAAAATAATGTTATTTAAGGGGTAAGAGGAATGTTAGCGAGGGTGTTATTTGAAGGTGGGGGAGCGAGCTATAGAGGAGACCCTATTAGCATAAATTATCAGTACTCCAACATCAGCTCAGCAGCTTTTCACACTTAATTGGGCATCTCAGTGCCAGGCTGCCTGAGTGGGTAACAAAAGCTCCGCTTTCGCTCACTAGGCACCAAGCTGTGCTCAGACAAATAGGGCATGAGTGATCTGACGCATGCTAACATGTTCACGTGCAGCTGATCTAGCTACAGCAGCTTCACTCACTTCCTGTAGCTCGGAACGGAGTACTGAGAAAACAAAAGGGGGGATTGAAAAATATTATGGATTCCATTAGTGCTCAGTCTACCATGGAAATTCATTTAGAGGTTGTTAAGAAATTATGATCGTCAAACGGACGAAAACGTTTTGTTGTTTTGAGTGGTAAACCTTGGTGATCAATGAAATAACAAGTCAGGATTATTAATAAAGCCTGTCATCATAAGCTAAGCCCCTAACTGTTAGCAGCTCCCACACTTAAACCAGTCATGCTTACAGAATTTAATGCATCCACATACTGTAGCATGCATGTAAATATGGTATTATGTACAGTGATTGCTGATTTTTTTTTTTTTTGGGGGGGGGGGGGGGTTCAGCGTACGGGCTGGATGCATAAAAAGGCTGAATGTTAAATTCATGAAGGCTGAATTTACAGTGTCTGCTGGGGAAGTGGGTTTTTCATCTGGTGTGATCTCAGGTTTCTCTCCCTCATGCTGTAAGGCTGACAAGCTGTTACAGCAAGTGTGTCAATCAGCTTTTCACATCTGGCTTTGCATTCACACGTGAGAAAATTCTAATCAAATCAGGGTATGAAAGATATGATGATAAATGTTTACATATAGGTGGAAATCAATGGTAGGATTGTGTAATATGAATGAAGATAAAAGAGAAGGCCTGGCTATATTTCAGTGGCATTATATTCTTTTTACACTACAACATTTTGATGATAATCATATTTTTTTAAAAATTCATTAAAGACTTATCATACTTTTGTTTCAATTTATGTTTAATATTTGGGTATATCAATGAAGCAACTTGATTTTGTTATAATATATTTCCTCATCAGCCTCACTTTATTTCTTTTTCTTGGATTTTATCAGACTATTGCAGCACTTACATATATGGAATACTGCACAGCAGGTAATTGAAACTGAGCATCAAAGTGACATATTGTATTTATTTATTTATTTATTTCCTGATTCCCCCCTTAATTTTATACCTTACTATCAGGTTCTCCTGTTTCTTCTAAAGTACAGAAAGCCAACTAACTATATATTTTCAAACTGCTGCTCACACAGTATCATCAGGCATCTCCTTGGGCCATACATGCTTATTTCCCAGCACTCTCCCACCCATTGCTGATGGTGAGCACTTACCTGAAGGCTCAACCATGCCTGTGAGGACCAAACACCAACCTGTCTATTCTGATCCCCACAGAAAGTCTAATGTAGAACAAATTGTTTTAAAAAATAATAAATTCTGGCCATGAGAGAACACCCTAGCGCATCACAGCCTAGCATGTATAAGACTTACAGTAGCATGCACAGAGTTTAAGGTTGTTGATCTGGCTAAGCATCCATAGGCTGAGCTTCCATGAGATGTGCTGGACAAACAAGGGTCCACTCCACAACTCACAGCACCCAAATGATCCACCACTAATGACCCAGTGCCAGACACCACTGCACACATCAGAGGTCTTTTGGAGTTATGCTCCGAAAGGCCAAAGATTCCCAGGCAGCACAAGGGGAACCTACACAATAGGCTTTATATTGTTCATTTTCATGTTAACTGTACTATGATTTATTTATACTAAAAGACATTCCATTGTTACTTTCCATCCAGTAGCATACCACATGGCATCATAATGAATAGTTCATAAGAAGCATGAATATAAGTTATCAAGGAATTACTTATAGCAGATTTTTGTTATACAGCTTGTTTAATACTTTACGTGGAACCAGTACCAACTTACAAAAATTATTATGCAGAGCTATAATGATTTACGAATATGGGCTTCACAGGAAGTGTTAGCTAGTCTTTTGACTTTAGGTTTTCCCTACTAGCACAGGTCATTAATTCTCCTTGTGATACTCCCTTATCTTACCTCTACTGCATATTCTTCTAGTTCTACCCTGTAACTGTGAGGATCCTGCTATACAGCACCATCCAAGTGACATAGTCAGCAAGAATACATGCTCTTAATGGAGACAAATCCTTGCCAAAAGAGTGAAGTGAGTGTGTGAGTGAAGACATCCTGACTGATGACTTTATGACAGATTTCATTATGAGATAATGGTAGATACGGTATTGTTGATTATGTTTTTGTTAATTATGATTTAAGTATTTAGTGGGCATGTGTGTGAACTAAATGCTCTGGTCTAAAATGTATAGTACTGTACATTTGGCTATATATTTTGTGGCAGCTGGTGCTAGATAATACACTGCAATTCATTTTGTCATGACTTTTATGATCACCTTATATGTCTGCTTATGAAGAAGGTAAGAATTTATGATTCTCAAAGTTCTGTTCTAATGCTTTTGTGTATCAGGATGATATGGGACAAATGATGTTTGGGACAAAAGATTATTAATGCATAGGGTGGTGAACCAAGCCACTTTTTGCTGCATATGAAAGTGGCATGAGCGACCTTACCTACTCATGTGCACCTCAGCAACAGCATATAAAGGCGAGGCTGCTGCAGAGGCAGCGCAGAGGAAACTAGGGCAGCTGAGGCTCTCTTTCATCAATATGGATGAAGAGAAGGAGCAACAAGCTAAGCCTAACCCTTATCTGCCCCATTCAGAGCGAGAGGGAGGGAGAGAAAGGGAAAGATAGAAAAGAGCCACATTAATATTCTCAGATGGCAAGCTTTCTGTGGTTGCAATTTTTTTTATTAGGGGTGGGGGGGTTGTTCAATGTTCAGCATTAAATCTATCATCCTGTGTAACATTATGCAGACTGCCAATGCTGAACTGACACATGTAATCAGCTTTCTTCCAGATGTTCAGTGAAATGTGGAAGATGCTGGAACCTGCTGTTTTTTTAAAGCACACACACACACACACAAAAAAAAAGAGAAAAGAAACAGAATAACTTGGAGGAAGTTACTTCCAATTACTTGAAATAATTTGTTTGTGCTCCATTTCATTAGACTAGAAACTGTTATGACCTGTGGTAAGGATGGGTCTGGTTTCTTATGCAAATGAAAATCAATTATATCTCAGAGAAGAAGGAAGAAGTACATCTAATTAGATATAGACAGAGTAAGAGAGAGCAAGAAAGATGGAAACAGAGAGAGCGAATAAGAGAGAAAAGGCTTTAATGGAACTTCTTTTTAACAAACCTTTGATGGTTATGGGAACTAAAAGATAGAGCGAATGTTTACATTTTAAGTGGAGCTTATTAAATATAAGTAGGAAAGTTCTGGTGTTCTTCACAGAACTCTGAATGCTCGCTAACAAGCAGGATAATTAAAGAACGCAGCATTTCCCAGACAATACAAAAAACCTTTCATCTCTTGCAGAGGCTCAGACACACAAAAATGCACGTTCATGAGCAATAAGAAAAGCATTAAATCTCCGGATGCGTACATTTCTGCCATATTAGAGTAAATCTAGATTTTAGCATGGTTATGCATAAAGATGCAAAAACTAACACCATCCTAAGCATACGCTTTTCATATGATAGGCAACAAACAAGTCTCAAGAATGGATTACAGATAATAAAGACAGAGCAAGAGTGAAGGAGAGTTAGAGCGAGGCGGAAAGTGTCTCCCGGGTGGGTTTTGAGTTTCCCCTTCGAGCCGGATGAAGGGAGTCATCCGGAAGAGCAAAACCACATCAGCAGTAAAATGAACCGGGTACCTGAAGAGATATAGAGACAGAGGGAAAGAGAGATGCAGAGGGGAGGAAGCATGACCCCCTCCCCTTCCTTTCCTTCATTATAAGTCCCATTCAAACAGTTAAAGTGAGATGAGCTGAGAGATGTAGAGATACCCCTCTTCCCCCCCTCAACACATCAATCTGTGTGGACGCAACTCAAGCTCCTAAGACACAACAGCAGGCCCATCCATTGCCTGAGGAGGACTGAGGGGAGAGTAACCATGGTAACTCCTGTCCCGGGGCACTGACCAGATGCTTGACTGAAAGACGAGGATTTATTTCCCTTTTATTTGGGAAAAGGGGGTCAGGGGGTGGGGGGAGATTACACACAACCTGTAACATTTCACTTGTTGATGGCTGAGATTACAGACTTGCAGACATTTAATCTTCAAATGCAGAAAGTAATCAGGGTAGAATTTTTTATGGTGCAAAATATATCTTACAACAGAAAATGTCATTTTCTTTCTTTTTTTTAATTATACACAAATCAAAATGGAAGAATGTCAAATTTTCTAAAGCATTTCAGTGGAAATAACAGTGCTGTCAGAGTCTTAACCCTTGAAAGGAGCTGCAAGCTGCGAGGCCCCTAGCAGCACTAGGCAGTCTTTTTGTTTTCTTTCTTTCTTCATACTGTAAATTCTACATTTTTATAAAAGTTAGTGTGTTCTCCAGTCTGCTCAATTAGTTACTGTTTCATTTACACTGAGGTGAAATTCAGGTCACAAACACAACCTGACTTCAGTCCAACAACTGCTCATAGTTGATTTTGGTCATGCTATAGAGAAGGCCCCATTTATCTCTAAAGGTTTACATTAATATTTACACTATGATGGGTAGTAGCTACTGTAAATATATTCCCAGCCTATAGTTGATAAGTAAAGTGAATAGTGACCAGTGTTTTGTAACACACAGGACTGTCAAACAGTTCAATTAATTAATCACTATGAATTGATAGTGAAATTTGGACTTTTTTCCTTATGAAATTCTTGCTACTTAACCTTTACACTTAACATAATGCAGTTTTGTTTTTATTTGAGCAGTGCTTTTAACAAGCACAAAGGAGCTTTACACAAATCTTGTTGTGGATTTATATTTAGATCCCTAATGATCAAGCCAGAGGCAACAGCAGCAAGTTAACTCTCTGAGATGACATGAGGAAGAAACTTTGAGAGAACTCTACAATGTGACACTTGATAGTAGGATTATGAAGAATTACACTTCTACAGTTATATTTTAAGTTTAACAGTATCTGGAACAGTATCCATTTTTGAATTTATACCATTAGGAAAGGTACAGGAGGTCCGGTTTGGTGTATGTTGTGATCCAATTAATACTCTCTAACTTTAACAAGTGCTAGATGATTTTCTCCATTAATTCGGTTAATTCAGAGGAACAGGCATCATGTCAATAAGGACTTGTAGCGAAATATTCAAATATCACTTTAGTGATATGAGATTTATGCATGTTTGTAAAGTCAGACAAACATCCTAAAAGTCAGATGAACAGCCTAAGTGATATTTCTCCAGTCAGAATTACTTCACTTCCTACTACGGCTCATTCGATAGATGAAGGGAGAAACTGGACACCCCGATGATCCGGCTTAGTTAGTATGCTAGGCAGCTAATTTGGCGGAGGGATGTACATTTTTAATAAAATGAGCATGTCTTGGGTAGCATGGTAGCTTAGTGGTTAGCATCGCCGCCTTGCACCTTCAGAGTCTGGGTCTGTGTACATAGGGTTTGCATTTTCTACCCATGATTATTGTGTTACCTTTGGGTACTCTGGTTTCCTCATATGTGCTCTGCGAGGGATTGGCACCCCATTTAGGGTGTAGCCCACATCATGGCCTACGTATCCTGGGACCCTTGTGGCTCCAGGTGACCCTTTATGCAGGATAAAGCTGTAATTTTTTTTTACGCTACTATACACAAGAACGTACCAAACTCTGACTTCAAACCATAATTTCTGTGTACCTGTAGTATGTGAAAGGATCTTCAATATGAGCATATTGGAAATAGCAGCCCCAGTTGACGTCCTTATGGTTACACTTACCAAACTGAGCTAAGATACAATTAAGCAGTTAAGGGGTTAAGCGACTTGCTTTAAGGACACCACAGTGGCAGCTTGGCAGTAGTATTTGAACTCATAACTTTCCCATTAGAAGCCCACAATCCAACTACTGGTTCACAAGTGTTTCTTCCACAGCATTTAATGTGTTTGAAGATCCCCAAAATGACTCTTAAGGGGTGGAGTCCAGGAGCATGAGCAAAGACATCAAAATTAATTTTAAAAACTCTCACTTCAGACCAAGACAATATTTAGCAAGACCAGTGGCTGAGACCAAGACAGATGCCATTAAATCTGAAAGATGTCTGAGACAAATCGTCTTTAAAATTGCCTTTTTTTTGTAGAGAATATGTCAAATTGTAGATTGCACAGAGCAGTACAGATCATCAAAATCTGTCTCACAATTCTAGTTATGTTATTTTACTATCTTCTACTTCTATGGTTTAAATGCTCAGGATATAATTTTTCATCTGTTACCATTGCAAATAGACTGGCGTAATTATGGTTAGTTACTTTAAGTAGTCATCATTTTACACCTTAAAATTTGGTTATTATGAATATTATTCTTTATTGCTATGCTTAATTCTGTAAATACAGTGAAACTAATAAAAATGTTAGTAAGCAAACGGTGAATTTTAGCATTACAGAAAAATTGTGTTGCACAGCGTATGTAGAAAAATGTGCTAATTGCATCAAAAATAGAGGCATTATTAACACATTGTCTCCTTCTTTTGTTTTAAATTTCAGTCTATATGAACAACCTCCAGTTTCCAAAGACTCTTTCATTGTACCACAAAATCAGGTTTTGGGTGATCCTGGATTTACCAAGGTGCAATTTGATCGAGGGTTTGGGCTGAGTTTCAACTCTAAACAAATCCAGAATCAATATTTGCCGTATCCATGTGGGATTCACATCTTCACTTCATTGTCTTATATCACTTCCTACACTATCAATTATATGGCACAGAATTCTATAAAGCACTTTTATGACATATTATCTTTTTGTAAAAAAAAAAAAAAAAAAAAAAAATCACAAAACACTGTACAGATAGACTGTGAAGTCCAAGAAGTCAATTGAATTGAACAGGTGCTTTTATAGTGTGAAAGCAAATTTTAGATCATCTTCATGACACACCTTAAAGAATGTGTTTATTACAGTATATGGATTTAGAGCAATACAGTACATAAACTGTAAATATAAAGTTAAGGTACTCATGAATAAGCCTCTAGCCAGCCTTTTTTTCTCTTGCTATTCAGTAACATTATTGTACTTCCAAATTCAATTCTATACATCTGTTATAAAAACAGAATCAAAAAGAGAGTACAGACAGAAAGAGAGTGAAAGAGTGCTCGAACACTTAATTAAATGTAGAATTTACTGACAAGGGACGAGTGAATTGAGAGGCCGTCTCTCACTTGCTTTGTGAGCACAAAGAAGCAGCCGCCATAATGGGACAAAAGAGGCAATGATGGAGCAGATGCCGACATCATCCCATTAAATAGAGCAGACCATTCAGAGAAAGAATGAAGATCACACCCAACACCAGCAACCTGCTAAAAGAGGCTCTTACTCACACCTACACTCACTCTCACACTCGCACACACACACACACACATGCACACACAAGCAAGACCCTCTTCCTCATTCCTGCTATTTATGCAGAATTGTGCAAAAATCTTTGTTCATAATGTCTTTATTAATTACAGTGTAATGGTTTCAGACATTTGCTACGGTTATGCTGTAAATCATCCGTGGCTACTATGTTGTGTTTCGAAACATCAACACTGTGTGAGGTTTGATGTCTTAAGGGGACAATTCTACAGCAAGGATGCAGTATAGCAGTCCAATAGATGACAGCTGATGGAAAAACAGAGATGGAGTTGCCATAGCTTACTATTAGATATCGTCTTTGATGGATTACTATTTATGCAAAGCTTAACACAACGCCTTTATGTTTGCAGCTTGTAAGATTCACATAAAAAGAAATGCCAGAATATAAAGATATTGTTGTACATAGTAGTGACAGTTTTATTGAGACTAGATGCCTATAACCACTGGTCCATTACAAAAAAAGAAAAAAAAAGAAAAAAGAGAAGTTACAAACACAATATCTAGCCAATAGTGAAACAGCTCCATTCAAGCTTAGCGTTAAGTCTCATTCACCAGTCCCAGTGTTTTTAGATTCAGAGTGGCATTTCGGCACCACTCGCACCCTACAGCTGCAGTTTCTTCATCATATCTGTCATGTTTGATTTGTAAGAGTCCATGGCTGGTATCTTTGCTCCTCTCTCAGGTCTAGATGAGTGATGTACCTCTGTTTATTTATTTATTTATTTATTTTTTAATATATGCAAGTCGCATACTGTTGCTGAGCATTACTCTGTCAGTTGATTCCATCGATTGAAGAGTTGCTCATGTTAGACCAAATGCTTGGCAGATTGACGTCACTAGTGTCTGGTTGTTTTAAGAGGTGAGTCAAGACTTGTTAGGGCTCATTAGGGGAAAAAAAACATCTGACTCACTTTTTAACAAGGATGATAGCATACTGCTTATTAGTTATGTATATGAACAGTATATACTGAATAGAACACAGAGAATATGTGTAGCACATTAATCTGGCAGACCAGAAACCTCTTGAAATTCTACATCGAACACATCGATCAGTTCTAAAGTATTTAAATTCAAATTCAAAATTCATATTTTATTTGTCACATACACGGTCATACACAGTACGATATGCAGTTAAATGCTTAAAAGACCGTGACCTTAAAAATGTAAAAACAATTAACAAGAAATAAATAGTGGAATAAAATAAGAATAAGTTTAACTATAGAAACATAGCTGTAGAAAATGGAACAAAATATAAAAAATCTTTCAAAAAAAAAAAAAAGAAATATAAAAAAAAAATTATCTGTACAATGTAGAAAAAATATAAAGTTGAATTTTAATGGAAATAAATGGAAATGTCCAGGAAGTATGCAAATGTGTGTGTAGATGTCCATGGTCCATAAATGTCCATAATCATATTAGCATGTTCATTTTTATGATTTACTCACATTATTGCCAATGGTGATCCAAATACGTTGCTTTACATTTCTTTAACATTTATGTCTCCAAAGTGAGTTAGCTACACTACAAAGGACACAATAAAAAAACTAGCTTGCCTACATTACTTTTATTAGCAAAGGAAATTTTCTTTTGTAAACACTTTCTCTCACTTTGTGTCATTTGTTTTCATTTATTTCCAATCTACAGCTACATAAACACCTAGAGCTGAAGCAACAACAGAACCTGTTGAGTTAAAAGTTTACTTTTGAGAGAAAATTATGTATAGATTATATATACATTATCTGTGGTAAATATCTAACTCTGCTCGAAGTACCACCTTGCTACTAGAAAACTAGCCAGCTAATAACTTTGCTAGCCATGCTACTACCTCATATTTACACAGTACTAAATGTAGTGGTATGTAGCTAGGCTAAATGCTATAATCAACATTAGCTTTCAACCCTCACTACAACCTATACGCAAGAAGCAACTACACACTTTTGTGGATGAAAGTCTACCTTGTGTGTGTTAAAAATGAAATATAATGCATACCCAGCACAACTATGTTGATAAAATAGTAAACCTCTGACCTTGTACCATACTGCTACTAAAGAAATGTGATGAAGTATCTTGCCCACAACGTTACTATTATCATGCATGCTCTATTATTTCCCCACTATGGCTAAATGCCTGAGATGTAATCAACATTGGTACAGAATTAATCATTAACACTGACAGTTTCATATACAAGAAGTTGATCCAGGTGTGTTCTTACACCCAATTTCTATAACACATTTTGTCAGTGACTGCTGTTAAAAGCATCCGTGTTCTTGGGTTCTATCTAAAAACAGCACAATTTAAGCTCTCCTTTATTAAAATTTGATTATAAAAGATTTTTTTTACATGTTTTCTCTCATCCCCATAATTATAAAGCACTGTCGTACATACATTACCTCTGCTCTCTTTAAATAACAACACTGCATTGGCTGAGGACCTTTTGGCTGGTGCTTTAAAGAACATTGGCATGATGCAGAGAGGCATCCTCACCATATGTCAGGGTAATCTGGGAGCTCCTTTACGGCTCTGCTGAGGGACACTAAGATCATTTTAAGGCTTCTTCCCACTTTAAATGATTACTGTTACAAAGCTGCAGCCTCCAGGCTTCAGGCGGAGACTGATACAGTAATTTAAGGATAACTTGGGTGTTTAAGATCCAGTATTTATAAGGCTTAAGAGAATGTTTGTCAGTCCATAACATGTCCATAATAATCCCTCATATTTATCATAATAAATTTAATTAAATTGTATAGATTTAATGTTTAGTCATGTTAATTTTACTTGACCTGTTGAACTTGCCTCTGTTATGTTCTCTTGTGATCAAGCAACTGCACTGAGATTTCCCCCTCTTTAGTGAAGAATTTTATATGCCTGTTCTGTCTTTGAAGTAGCTTTTTATGGAGACAATCTATTGTTATATATTTTAGATGCAATATCTTGCATTTCTGTTAATATTTCAGTGTTACAGTGGTTTGGAGGATTCTCTGAGTATAATGTTAATATGAGATAGTAAGTTTTTTTTAGGTCAATGAATCAAACAGTTACTGTAACTGTTTATGGAATGGAAAGGTTCCCCCAAATCATTATTTCAGAGATGGAAATGTATCTGAAATGCACTACCAGATTTTTAGTTATATAATTGGGCTGCTCATATTCATTAAATAATATGTTGGTCTAATCAAGCAGAATTTCAGTGGGTTTGATTTGCTAAATCTTCGTTATGTGCTTTAGTGATGTCTTCTCTACCAATCAAACCCTCTGACTTTACAACCAATCCTGTTGTGCTGTCAACACTCAAAATATGGTTTTAAGGTATATTTTGTTTACATCAGCTTTAATTTTAGCCCCATTAGTTAATATTTATCTACTTCCTCCATCTTATATAGATCCTAATTTTACAGAATTGCAGAATGACGGTGTTAAGTCTTTTCAAGATCTATATAAAGACTACTTTTTTTGTGAGTATGTGGATTTTAAGTAGTTTGATTTACTATCTTTCCATATATTGAGAGGATCCAGACTTGTGAGAATCTGTTACTTTTAAAGCACTATTAGAAGTCTTGAAAAACCCACACTTGGAATTCAAGCAAAATGGGAGGATGAATTGTGAATGGTGTTTATAAAAGTGTGGAGGGAAGGTGCAGTAAATAGATTATATACTGTAGAAGTTGAATTTGTGCTTGGCTTAGTCTTATACAATCGAAAGTTTTCTCAAAAGCCAAACTTTACCCTAGTATTAGTGACTGCTGTGACAGATGTTATCATGCACCCTGTAATTTAACATGTTCTTCTTTTGTCCATCACTACACTGGTTCTGGTGTGATTACTTTAAAACTAGGTCTGCAATTTTTAACAGAAATATTGATGTCTGCCCTAGGGTAGCAATTTTTGGGGTTCCGTTGGATTTATCCCGGTAGAACGTGAAGTAATCAGATGTGTTGGCCTTCATATTTTTAATAGCCAGCCGCCGTCTGTTAACTCTTAGGAAATCATCCAGACTATCAACTATATCCCAGTGGCTTAAAGACACCATGTCCTTTTCAAAATAATAATAAGATACTTTATTAGAAGTAATCTTCAAAAATTACCGGTTGATGACAAATGATTTTTTTTGCAGTGTCTGCCCCAGACTAGAACCCTAAATCCCCTTCATTGTTTCTTTTCTTTTTCTTTTTTATATTTATTGTGAATAATTTTCTATTTCTTTTAAATTTAGCTATTTATTTCCTTTTATGTATATAAAAGGAAATAAATCTAAACCTTTTATAGGTTACCTTTTATAGGAATAAATATAAACCTTTTCTCTAAAAACTGGTCTGACGGAAAATGAGAGGCAACATCTTGCCAAAAATTAGAGCCAAAAAAGTTGTTCAGGAAGCCAACTCAAGACTACATAAAAATTTTTATAAATAAAAGAATATCCAGAAGAATATCCAGGAGGAAATTATGAAGAAATGAGGGGTGGCTCATGTTTATGTATATATAAGCAATGTCTTTTACAGAGATCTGCACCATGCAAATATTCTTTAATGCTTTTTTAATGTCTTTTCTTTCATATCTATTAACATTACATGTTTCATATCATGTTCTTTAAAGCACTAGTCAAAAGCTTTTACGCTGATACAGTGTTGTTATTCACAGAGAGATATAAAAATATAACTTCGATAAGATATTATAAGTTTATATAAACTCTTTCAGTCATTGCGATCTCTCTCCTAACTCTGACTGTTAATTCTGAACTTGAGTTAAGTAAACAAAAAAAATACCAAAACCATTTCCAGAGCAGGTTAAGAAAATAATGAAATGAGGAAATATTAAGGTTAACGGGTTGAGAGTTGACCACTTAATATTTAGGGTATGACAAAATGTGTTAAAAACTACCACTTCACATTTCACAAAATTTAGAGAGCTGTTCAATAAATCTCATAAAGCATGCCTCAGAAAGGCAGTGTGATATAGACTGTGAAGATTTTCATCATTGTTGTATGTGTCCTTTGGGTCCAGTATCAGCAGCAATTCTTAGTAAACATTTGCAAAATTTCCATATGAATAAGTTTGTATCCTACACTAAATCCATCTCAAATTAACATATGTATGCACTAATTTTACATGCTGTAGGATCATGAAGATTAAAATTAATTATTTTGTAATTAATTGGCTACACGTACTAGGGCAGACATCTTGAGGGCACAGTAGAAGAAGAAGAACAAGAAGAAAAAGGGTAAGCGATGAGTTGTAGCACTGCTTTAAAACTGTATATATGCTGTGAAAAATGGGGAGGGAAATGGTTATATACAGTAGTTATCATGGTGTGTGTAGGTGTTTGTGCATGGACGGTGCATGGATGCATCGGCAGTCTCAGGGTATTCTAAGGATACAGGGATGAGTGGGAGTAAGGAAGGCAGTGCAAGGATGCACAGCGTGCAAGAGTGCACGACATAAACTGTGTCACTTCATTCGAAAACAATAGAGAACAGGACATGGAGCGCCCCCCCCAGCCACATGGCTTTATCGTCTGCCTCCTCCCTCTCCCTTTCTCTCGCTCTCCTTCCAGCTAAGTGAATGAGTGGGGGTGAAAGTGGGCTGGGGGGGCTTGTCAGAAGGGGGTCTGGTTGTGTTCCCCAGTCAGTGTGTACGTGTGTATGTGTGTGTGTATTTGTGTGTGAGAGAGAGAGAGGAAGAGAGAGGGAGACAGAGAGTGTGAATGCACAGACGGTTCAGTAGTAATTTGATGTGTGTCCCGGGGGACATTTGATGGATTAAAGCTAAGCAGCTCCATTGCTGAGTACCACCTGATCTCTCTCCCACTGCCGCCCCATATAAGCCTGGCTGACTGCTGATCTCAGCTAGTCTCACAGTCCCTCTCTCTCTCTCTATCCCTCTGTCTTTCTCTCTCTCTCTCTCTTTCTTCACCCTCTTTCCTCTCCTCTTCCACTGTCTTTCTGTCTTTTCCTTTCTCTAAGCAGCCCCCACTGCAGCCCAGAAGCTATCCAGTGCTGAACGTGTTTTCATTTTTTCCCCCCCTGTTTTTTTTTTCCACGAATGGGAGAGAGAGGGAGTGTATGCATGTGCGTGTGGTCCGTACAGTAGAGCACACACAGCATTGCATCGTCCGTCGTTTCTCTTCTTGTCTGCTCTCCATTTTCTTTATCACCATCCATCATTATTTTACTCCTTTTTTTTCCCTTGGATCTTTTCTTTCTTTAAGTTGAACAGATACACGGATACACGATTCAGCCTTCGTCACTGCACTGCTTTTTGCTCCAGGAGTCATTTTTTCCCCCCAATTTATTCCTTCTTCGACGTCCATGCGTAGTGCTTCTTGTGTGTGTGAATCATGCCCCGCTCCTTTCTGGTGAAGAAGATCAAGCTGGATGATTTCTCTTCGTCTCCTGTGGTGGCATCTAACCATCATCATCACCATCACCATCACCTGGATGAGTCCTACACTTTCACTCGCTCTATCACGGACTCTGTAACCAGTTTGGGCATCCGGCTCAGTGAGAATGGTGAGTATGTGTGTGTGTGTGTGTGTGTCTATATGCAAGTGTGGGATATCTGTCACTTTATGCAAGCACATGCTCAGTATCTTTATCTTGCCAGCTACACGTCACTGAAAGTCTCATTTGAACATAACTGTTGCAGAGCTAAATCAGGACACATTTCATGCTGATAATTTTATACTAAACAAGAGAAATATCAAGCCAGATGTTCAGTAAAGCCTGATGTTTTGTTGCTGTTTTAGGCTCCTGTATAATCCTAAAACCCTCTTTTGATTCATCCCTCTTTTCTCCCTCTCTCTCTTGAGCTCATACCATGGCTGTGGACTTCTGTGTGTTTTTTTTTGACTTGGTGATGTGCAACACAATCCAGGTCATGGAGTAGCGATTGGCTTATGTAAATAAGGCCATATGACTGGGCTTTGGTGTGCTGCTGATAACGGGCTTGTTTCACTGCGACTGCTAATGCTATGTGCTAAGCCCTTTTTCTTATGTGAACAGGCTCCTGTTGCTGCAAGCACAGAGATGCTGTTTGCACAAAAAGTGTCCCGGGGCATGATTGGATAATGCTTTTGTCCTTTGCTTGTGTTGCCCTTGAGTTTCTATCGCCGTCCAGTCCACCCTCTATTGCATGTATATTATCATTCTCGCTGTCTCTCCTCCCCCATCCCTCATTCTAGCACATCTCTTTTCCTCTTTCTTGCAGTCCATCGCTTTCCATCCCCTCATTTCGCAACATATGAAACCAAGTCGGGGGGTGGGCAGGATTTCAGTCACTGACGCCACAAGAGACCTTCAAGTACAGTAGAGAATAACAGGAAGGGGGGGGGGGTGTAAAAACATATGAAGGAAAGGAGGATAAGGAGAATGCAGAAATCAGTATTGACTATAATCACATGATTAACAGTATGCACTGTAAGTAAACACACACAACACAGAGAGAGACAGAGAGACAATAGAATGAATAGCATCACACTCGAGGAAGCTGGACTCAAATACAAACATGCTGGACAAGGCAAATCTAAGCTGGGGACATTCTGTGCTCCTGAGTCTCTCTCTCTTTCTCTCTCTCTCTTTGTCTCACTCTCTCTCTCTCTCTCTCTCTCTCTCTCTCTATCTTTCGGCAGATTTGGGCAGCAGATGTCCGCTCCCCTCCATCGTGCTATTATGTTTTTTTCAGAGATAAGCTGACAGGAGATTTAGACTGAGCGGGAGAAAGGGTCAGAGAGGAAGAAAGTGTTGCTTTCCCACCTGTTGCAAAAAAACCCAGCAAATTCAGTCATATTAATGTCAAATGGTTTAAGAGTTCATTATATATATACATTTTAATAAGAAAAGTAGCTTGGTAAAATGTTTGCTTATTCTAACATTTGACTTAGTATTAACTTATAGGCTTTCAAATTGCTTATGTGAAAGACAATATAGCATTTTATAATACTATATAGTGATTGAGAATCCAATTCTAAAAGAAAGCAACAACAAACTGATGTGTCACTGTTATTATATTTGAATGTGACATTGTTGTATCATGCAGTACTGTACACACATTGCCGTACATTGCTTTTGCCATCATTAGTGATGCTTTAAACTGTGTACTACTTCACTATGAACTAGTTAGAATAAACTGGGAGGGAAAAAAAGCAGCTCTGCACTTGTGTGTGCATGATTTTGTCATGCATCAGCACTACTCTTGAATGTCTCTTACATCAAGAACAAACAACTTTAACAGTACAGCATTTAGAATAATGCTTTAATTAGCATTCAGAATTTATCAGTTTTGGAAAAAAGGTGCGTAATTATGATTATTTTTTAATCATCACAAATGATAGACAGCAATTTTATCAAAGAGAAACCACTTAACAGTCAATGTCAAAGTTAATCCATTACACTGGTGCATGTTTGAGGTGCTTTGGATAAGAGCATTTGCTAAATGCTCTGATGTAAATGCTATGATTGGGGTGGGTGGGCGGGGGGGGGGGGGGGGTTTTTTATTT
>JAQMYJ010000040.1:10421056-10434862 GCA_030014305.1 Clarias laeviceps | reverse complement strand
CCCCCCCCCCCCCCCCCCGCGTTTTGTAATGTGGATTTCTATCACACATTCCATTCTTTTTTTTAAATGATGTATTATTATTTATAACATACAACAGTATTTTTGTCTAGTTTATTATTTTCCTGGTTTTGTAGGTCTATATAAACATTTACAGTGCACAAGTGTCTTATGTAAAAATACAGTATATATAAAAAAAATCTCAGATCCTCATAAATCATTAGCTTAGGAAGATCTGATTACTGAGGTCTCGATATTGTCACGTTTAAAAATGGCCTTCCATCTTCAGTCACAGCAGGAAGTAAAGGTGATGCTCTGATGGAAAGGGCAGAACGGTGGCCTATTACAGGCATCCCAGGCGGAAGATGAAGCCTTAAGACATGGCCTCTGCTTTGCCTTGTGCTATTGACTGACACATAACCACACTTATTTTGATCATCCCTCCACACAGGCCTCTTTTTTATTTTTATGTTAAAAAAAAAAGTGCCAGACTTCACAGTTTATCAGAACATCCAAGCCAGGCCAACATGGACCTGTTGCACTCTGAAAGGCTTCACATTCGTAGCTTGCTGTTTAATCAGCTATTATAAGGAATGCTAGATATCAGATGCTTGATTACATTTCCACATTTTATTTTGATGAGACAAATTTTTCGACAAAATACAAACAGTGCTGTTTATTTTGTGCTTTTGAAAAAAAAAGAAAAAAAGAAAGAACTATACCTTTCCCCTTTCCTTGTTTTGGAGTGGTATCTTCAATCATGTGTACTTTTTAAACCTTTATTTGTATGTTTCTCTGAAAATGTTATAAAGTGTACCTTTTCAGGGATTTAAGGCACATACATCACATGGACCACCGTTTGTTTTTAAAATTACCTCATGAAGGTACACTGCATGTACTATTCTATGTAAAAGATACAGAAGCTGTAAGTTACCATTTATCATCTGTTTAAGTAGCTACTTCCACACTGAACGCTATCTGAATATATTATGACACCTGGAGTAATGAATAGAGGCCACTGTAGGCTTTTTCATTTATCATATAACTCTAGACAGTTACGAATAACCTATTTGATAGACTACATATCAAAGTATTGTTGTATATACAAAAAGTACATAATTGATATAGATAAACTCCATTCTTCATACTTCTGTTATTTTGCTTGGCTGATACTAATGCTGTCTATTGGATCGTTATCATGTGCTGGGCTGTGCTGGGTTTTTATCATGCGTAAGCACCTTAAGCACCATAAAGCTCGCTGAGCTTGCCTTCCTCTACAGGCTCTGCTTCCGGAATTGCTGTGCAGTGAAAAGGCTGCTGGAGTGCAGGGCATTAAAAGCGCTCTAATTGCGTGTCTAATAATGATCCCGGCCCTTCAAGGCACTTCAACATGCTTACGGCAGCAAGACAGGTGATGTTGTGACCCTCGACGGACAATAACAGCAATTTCCTCCTCCTCCTGCCTTAATCCGTTTGCTCTTCTCTTTGACTGTGTAGCTTGGTTACTGAGGCCTTTCATGTCTCTCCGTATTCTCCGGCACTTTCGCTTTGCTTACTGCACGACCAGTTGCACTGCTTTTTACAGCAGATAGCCTATTGATCAGCATGGAAACGGTGAATTTCATTAACAGGCAGTCAATACTTCATTTCTCTCGGTTTGCTGCGTTCAGAGGGCTGGTGGAATGGTTTTTCCCCGACACTGTCTAGTTCTCATGTTAAATGTGATAGAGGATTTCTCACCCAGTGTGCGACGCGATAGCTATTAGGTTAAAAACATCGAGACGAACGGCTGCCACTCCGGCGCGGGTATAATGTGGCTGAAATGATTTAAAAGACCCAGAGGCTGCCAGGAAACCTTTTAGCAGCACCCGACTGTCTCTCTCTCTCTCTCTCTCTCTCTCATGCTATGTCTCTCTCTGTCTGTGTTTCTGAATGATGTGCCAGGGGTCAGTCATTTATCTAGCAGTGAACAAGTGCAAAAAAAGGAGTTGCTTTGCGTTGAAAGAGCAGTCAATATGTCTGGCTTCAGAATTGCTTTATTAATATTACTCTGAGCACTGACTCTACTACTTGAATGCCTGACTGTATTTCAAACAGGACTAATGTGAGGCTCAAAGTGAGGAAAAGAACGATGCTGCCTGTGGCAAAACATAAGCCCTAGAACTGATTTCTTATCAGGGAGTGATGGAGATGAAAATTAAGCACACAACCACTTATCCATATAGGCTATTGGGTAATCTTATCAAAGAAAATGAGCTAATCAATACGATTATTTCATCCGAGAGAGAGAGAGAGAGAGAGTAAGGGTGTTGGTACTCCAAATACAGTTACACCACTTAATAAGTCATTATCTCTGTTACAACCCTTTTTAACATACATACATTCACTTTAACACACAATTAGCGATAAGGCAAATAAGAGGAGGCTGCAAATATTAGGCTGGAATTTCACAATAATAATAAAAATTATAATATTAACAGTAATGATAATAATAATAATTATTATATTAATAATAATATGACTCAATTAACTAATTGACAATTTTCTTACTCTTACTTGTAATAACAGTATTTGACTGGAGAAATGAATATCCTGTCATTGTAATAATTATACAATAGACTAATTTAAATAATCATACTTCCAGTTATTTATCAGTAAAGGTATATTAGAATTAAATAAAGGTATATTAGCCTTAAATGTGGTAATTAATAAGGCCAAACACTTTGACATTCTGGTCACTTTAGCTTCTGTAAGTGAAAGAAAAAGCTTATGTGGGCCATCATTGTCCAATCAGTCAGAAGAGTTTCTGATGGCTGTGAAACATATGGCCTACCAATTAAGAAAACTGATTACCTGAACTAGCTTTAAGGCATTCTAGTACAAATGTGTTTAATGGGTTTGCATGATATGTTTTGAGACATCAACCTCAAGACCAGAACTGCTGACTATACTCCTAAGCCTGAGTGCATCTTCTCTCTTCTTTCCCTAGGCTACCTTCAGGATTACATCAGCCCATCAACGTATCAGGGTGAGAAGAAGCTCAGCTCGGCTGTGTCTGACCCACTCTACGCTCCGGTAAACAGTGGAGGAGAGGAGTACTGTGAGCCAGACCTTGAGCATCCGGACAGCCCTCAATCCGGCCTGACGGCTCGCGGCTACTACAGCGGTGAATCTGAAAGCCAGAGTGATGGCTTCACAGCAGACGGCTTCTTCATCTCAGATGGCCGTTCACGTAGGAGGGCTGAGTCCAAGGAGGCACGCAAGAGTGGTGTGGAAGTAAAAGAGTCGGGCGCGAGACACACGTGCAACGAGTGCGGCAAGACATACGCCACATCATCCAACCTGAGCCGCCACAAGCAGACGCATCGCAGCCTGGACAGCAAGATGGCACGCAAGTGCCCGACATGCGGCAAAGTGTATGTGTCCATGCCAGCGCTGGCCATGCATGTGCTCACGCACGACCTCAAGCACAAGTGCAGTGTGTGTAGCAAGGCATTTAGCCGCCCCTGGCTGCTGCAGGGTCACATGCGCTCACACACTGGTGAGAAGCCATTCGCGTGCGCTCACTGTGGCAAGGCCTTCGCCGATCGCTCCAACCTGCGTGCCCACATGCAGACGCACTCTGCCTTCAAGCACTACCGCTGCAAGCGCTGCCACAAGACCTTTGCCCTCAAGTCGTACCTGAACAAGCACTATGAGTCGGCCTGCTTCAAGGGCTCCGGAGATGAGGATGAGTCCGGCTCAGAGAACTGAGCACCACACAGTGAGAAAATAGATGAGAAGGGGAAAAAAAAATCTTCATTTAATTAATCCTTCACTAAGTCCTTGTATACACACACATACACACACGCACACAAAAACACAGAAATGCGCCTTTTCCCTTCCTTTTTTAGAAAGCAATATTTTCGCTGAGATCACTTTGGGGAAGAAAAAGCAAAAAAAGCAAAACAATAATGAGAAGACAGTAATGAACAAATGCTGGATTTGTCTTCACTCTTGTTGCTAATGCAGTCCACAGATACACTGCAACATACTCCAAGTACTTATCTCTCCTTCTTTCTCTTTCTCTCCTCTTCCCTCAAACACACACACACACACACACACACACACACACATTATGAGGCCTGGCATGTGAATTTTTAACAGTGACTATTATAATAATAATAATAATAATAATAACAACAATAATAACAATGATAGTAATAATATTTAGAATCCTGATATTTTATAGCAAATCATATAAAAAGAAACAAAAAAAACGACAAAAAAGGACAACGGTGTTCCTTCTTTTTTAGAAACAAACAAAAAATGACCTCATGTATTTCTATGCTGCTTTTTTGTTTTGCTAAGAGCTGAATTCTTTTGCAACTGCCAACTTTTATGAAAATGTCAATAATGACAGTATTTGCAAAAAAAGGCCACTTAAAAAGTTAAAAACTTTTTTTCTGCCAATCTTTAGTAAAATTTTACTTCAACAGGTGTTATTTTTCTATTACAACCCCAACCTCCAACATTTTATTTATTGTCTTTTGGTTTGCCAATCAACCCAAAATGTCATCGAAGTGTGATCTTTGGGAATGGGAGTGTTTTGTGGACTCATCAGAATACAGTGATTTTCTCACCATGCACATATTTCAAGGACTTAACAAGGAAGGTGTAACTTAGAGACACTTCTGGTTTAAAACCCGTTGCTTTCGGTCCTGTTTAACAGGATGCAATATCTCAGTATATGAATCATTCTCACAATTCATAGTGACTTTAATGAGGACATTTAGAAGCAATCGCAACCCACAATGCAGGTCTTCCTCTGCCATTTTGGCTCAAACTGACTCTTCGAGTGTTCCCTCTACCTGGAAATACTTCCCCCCACTTCCAATCTAGCTATTACCTCACTGAGAGGCAGGTATGACCTCTGACCCGTCCATTCCCAACTTTCCATCATTCACCTCTGTCAAAAAAGTGACCTCATTTCCTACCACATCAGTATTATTTTATTTATGTATTTATTCATATACTATTTATTCTTTTATTTAAGTATTTATTACTTTTTTCTTATTTATTGGTGTTATTTATTTAATGTATTCATCTGTGTATTTGGAATACTAAATACCGTCATTGACCTTGTAAGATGCTGCTCTTGAAAGAAAAATGTTTATATGCATGATGAAACTGTAGGAAAGAAAAAGTCCATGCGACTTCTAGCATTTTTTTTGTCTCTCTCTTTTTTTTTTTCATAAGAGGAACAATGTACAGCATTTGAGAAGTTGGAATGATACTTTGTTTCACAGGCAATAATTTTTCCTCAGCACGGCAATGGACTTGTATAATCATAGCTGTCCTGTCTGCAGACCACTTAGGGCAATAAATGAACGAGCCTGAACACAAACCACAAAGTCATCCTCCATCTCGTTGTTGTCATTTTTATTTGGGATAAATTAGCTTCGACTTGGGAAAATCATACCCTCAGTGATGCCTAGGCATACGTTGCACCCTGATAATAGTAACACTTCATTTATATCCATAAACATTACTCATTTCATCTCTAGTGTGAAATAAATTACAATTAAATGAACCATTTACTTTTTCAAGCTTGTACTGACTAGCAGTGCTCTTAACAACAAAATATGAGGTAGTTTTTCTTTCCTAATTTATCACACATCATACCCGAGAAGATCACCTAATTAAGTCTAAATTAACACTGGTGCTGATGCTGTATAGCCAAGTTTTGACATTCAGGCAAATTAATGATTTGTATAGTATTTACCATGTGCCATGTTATGGCAATATACAGTATTATATTACAATAGCTGATGACATATTCAACTGCGATTTGTAAAATTCCGCTTACAGAACCTATTTGCCATAAGAGCAATAACATTTACCTTAATGATATAATATAACCACTAATGATTACTTTAGAGCTATACTGTAACTAAGAAAAAATACATTTGATTAGACACATTTAATCAAATTATCTTTCAACATTATGTTTTTCAAACATGCCACATTGTCATTTCTTCAGAGGCAATATGTATAGCCTTGGTCTGATAAGCTACCATGATCTGAACACTCGTTTCAGGCCATTGAAATTCATTACTTGATTCAAACGGCGATCTGCAAATTTCGAATGCTTCAATGCCTTCGCTTATGGAAAACTCACACAAACTTCTCATGTGAGTTTTTATTTTTAATTGTTTAGAGGCACATTAAATGTCATATTTCATCAAATTTCTAGCATGTTGATCATTAATTTTCCACATATGATTTTGACACATAATTCATTTAATTTGCTACTGTTCCATGTACTGTAGGTCATATGCTTTCATTTTTCATGCGTCATGACATATTCCTCACGTAATCACATGTGAAATCTAAAGTGATTTACAAAAAAAAGAAATAAAACTTACTCCAACTAATTTATGAATCCTTGCAGTTATAGTTAGGAAAAGTCTATCAAAGAGTAATCATTTTCAGATATACAGTAATGATCCTAATACTAACACTGAAAACAGTGCTGCCATAAAAGGCATTTAATATCTTTAATGATGCTGATGCCGACCAAGCAGTGTGTACAAGATTAAAGGATAAATAGTTTCAGTTATAGATTAGGGTCATTATGATCATTTTCCGTGTGTGTATTGTATGTGTCTTCATTTACCCCTGTCTTTGAAGTCAGGCTGCTGAAAATGAGATGAAAACAACAACGATTATCAAGATTACCTTCATCTGTGGCACATTTAGGCCGCACTTTTATCCGCGCTACAGATGGGGAAGGGAAATCAGAACAGGGCTCTAAATAAAGTGGGCCAGGGGATGGAGATTTGTCCAAAGGATAGTGATGCTATGTTTAATGGCTTCTCTTGCTGAGAGAGGAAACCTGACAGGTCCGAAAAACCTGCAGGCTAATAATCGAGCATTACAGTGCAGTCTGTACCTGCACCTAGCTTTCAGCATGCTAAAAATAAAACAGCATGGAAAGAAGGACGCGTACACTGTCTCATTACGTCCTCCTCATCAAGGTTGATGCCTCTGTGCTGTGATGTTAAGCGTAGCTTCTAGACAGGCGGCGTTTGACGTCGGGTCAGGAGTGAGGTTCAGAGCGAATATCTGTCACCGGTGACAGGGTGAAGTAAACAGAACAGTAATGACGGCACCGGTGGCGTGCAGCAGTGAGACACAATTTTGTTCAAATACTGCGATGTAGACATAGAGTGTAGTAGTAGGAGTGTGTGGTGTTATTATTCCTTTCTAGAAGTTCCAGATTCAAGCTGATGGACTCTTAAATGAGTATTCGCTGAATCCCTCTGCTTTAAATTTTTTTTTTGATATCTCTATATAGTTTTTTCACTCGAATCCCCTCTCTCTTTTTTCCCTAGCTGTCATTCTTTTCCTCGTTCCCTCTCTCTCAGGGTGAACAGGTGCTAGTGGACAGGCGGGGAGACAGAGAGAGTAATTGAGGCTGAGCCTGACCTTGACGAGGAAGGTCGAGCCAGCAGCAGGCGAATGCACCGTCAGCGCTTTGCATATTCTAAATCGGACGACACAATATCCGTAATAGTGTGAAACCTACAGGGAATCAGAGATGAGCTTCTCTACCCATCCCTTCCCCTCCCACCATCTCTTCTGCCATTCTCTCAATCCATCCATCCACCCACACATCCATGACCTCTCCTTTAACAATTGATTTTCATTGTCCTCAAATCAGTGTGGTTCAAGTCTGCGAGTGCAGCAGCGGAGACAGCATGTAGACACTTGTCCTGCTCCCAGCTTCTCAACCCAGTTCATTACCCACCAATGCATCATGTCTGCGAATGAGTCATTATTTTTCATCTTTCGCTCATTTGTCTTTGTCTTTCTCTTTTTTTCCTCTTGCATACAAGCTTTCAAACCTAAAGCCTAAGATTAAAAGCAATGATAAACCCACTGAATTATAAATCGTTTTATTATGCAAAGCCCTTAGTAACACGAATAACCGCCTTTACGAGGACATTTGAATATTTATGACTAGCTTTACCTCTCTATTTTTTCTTCACAATCAAAAAAATAATAAACCATTTTTATTGTATGTCAAGCAATGTCAGTATTAGGATGGGGAATCCAGTCGGCATTTTGTCCAAAGGTCACAGTTGGCTATTAAGGACTATCACCAGAGGACTACCAACAGATTTTCATGGAAAAAACATTGTTCCTCTCTGATAAACTTGTAAATATGTTTGTAAATATGTTACAGCAATAATACGACACTGCATGTGGAAAAAAAAAATCAGATCCCTTTGCTTTATCTCCTTTCTTAGATTTTTTTTTCCAATTGTATAAACTGGTACCAGTAAAGGCCTGGACAGAAAACACAAAATCAGGGACACGCCTTCTTTAGCCAATTATCTGCTGTGGCTGCATTGACCAGTTGTTGTCAACATGGGATCATTCTCTGTATTAGGAGATCTGTTAATGTTCTCTCTCTTTCTGTTTTTTTTTCTCTTCCTTCTGTCTTTTGTCTAAGTGCCCAGCTTGGCTGCGCAGTAAAGAAAAGTGCCAAAAAATAAAAGTATAATTTCCATAACAAAAGCCTTCGACTCATGGTGGCCTTCTCACAAGCCTCCATATGGTCCTCGAACGACAGAATTTAGATTTTCACTCTTCTTTCTTACTCTCCCCACACTCTATTACTCTCCTCTTTTTTCAAAATATGAGGAAAAAATGTTAAGCCATGACTGAGAATGATTGATTTTTTTCTTATTTTTCTTTGTACCACTGTTATTAGAAGTGGGGATAATACTGGTCATAACGATGATGATGATAATGACAATAATAAAACCAATAGCACAAATAATCGAAAGTGTCTTGTCATTATGTTTGCCATTTTAAATTTGCAATATTCAATTTATGGTGCATACAGTATATCAGAATATGTATGCAGTTTGTCATAAAGCCATACAGAATTAACATTTAAGAATACAGTACTACTATTTTGTGCATTCATTCAAATTTTGCTCATCCCTATAGCTGCATTGCACATTGCATCACGGCTAAGTAGCAGAACAATTGAATAAACCACTGTGGATTGGATTGCAATTGGCAAATAAACAAACCATTAGCATGAAGCAGTGCTACTTTTCTTATTTTTATACATTTATAATTACATTAAATTTTGTAGAACATTCTTGAAAAAACATTAATATCACTATGAAGTGCCTTTGGTGTCTGCATCAGAATGACACAGTTGTCATTAACATGACCAAACATTTAGACAGACATCAGTTTAATTTTATGTCTATTGAAATATGTTTCTCTTATTTTTTTTACCAATTTCCTTAATTGGGTGTATATATGATTTTGTCAAGGCTATGTTTGTGAGTACAATAGATGGTTAAATGACACAAAATTAAAATACTTTTCATATGTTCCTATTGTTCTCAAAAAATCTTTAACAAAATATTATTTAGATTTTTTATAATCCTTTTTCCACAATAATAATAATAAACATTTTGTATGTTTCCCTAACATCGATGTCCACCCTATCATTTCAGAGTTACTGCCCCTTTGAGAAACTGTGCCAATGTAATTGGTGACATCACCACCATAATTTTGTTTTTATTTATTGGAGGTTGCAACAACTGCTGTAAATACATCAAGTATTTACGCTTATATTTTCTGAGTTTTATCAAATTGTGTTTGTAGTTTGATGTTGTCAAGATTACCATGTTTACATTGAAATATTAATAACATAAATTATTTTAGTATTACTAATATAAAAATGCTCCAGAAATTTAAAATATGAAATGAGACTGAAGGCCCACCATGTGCATTTGCTAACTTTAGCAAAAAATGTCCAACCTGTCACAGTCCACCTTGTCATCAATCCTTCCATGACAGGGTGGACATTTGCAATTTGTTATGCCCACATTTTGGGTTGATTTCTTTTATTATCAACAGACTATTCCAATTAATGAGTAAACAATATATCATTCTGAAAATGTACATTTTATAATCACTGTGCAATGAAAATGTTCAAAGTCTACTTTGAATTTGTTGATGACAGTGTAGACATATTTTGAGATTTACTTGTATCTTGTCCATAAGCATTTAATTTATAAAAAGTGCTGGAGCTTGACCAACATGGATTTCTAACAGTCTAAAGTAAATTCAATAATGTTAATATGAAATTAAATGGAAAAATCTCAGATTTCTTCTTACTTTTCTAGTTTTTTTTAAATTATTTTTATTATGAGTATTCAAAGAGCACTTTATGGTAATATTGACTAATATTGCTCCTGTCATTACTTACATTCTAACAGCTATACATATGTTAACTCAACAGCATCTAACATTTTCTCCTTCTTAAAAGTAATTACCGTATAATAATGAGCATAAGATAAAGATAAGAAGAATAACAATAATGAAACACAGCTTGTCATATGACTTTGCCGTGATTGAAGTTACAGCTCTACCTATGATAATGCCCAAAGCATTAGATTAAATTTAACTTTATTGTCATTGTGCACAGTATAAGACAAAAGTCTTTATACACATACAGTATGAGAATATGTCATAGTTGTTCCTGTGTAAGCTGTTATCATAGAAACACTATTGCATAAGACTTTTAATATAAACTTTGAAGCCAGAACTACACTGCCTGGCCAAAAAGAAGTCACCATCTTAGATGATATATTTATATTTTTGTGATTTACTGTAGACAATATTGGAAAAAGTTACAGCTCAAAAATATGAGCCTCCGGGTTTTCAACAACGGGTCACAAATCGTCAATAGATATCACTTGGTGAAGTGTTGTATTGTAATAAAATCAACAGTAGACACAACAGCAATATTTATTAGTGAAAGTAAGAGCATTTCCACACACAATGCGATAAGAACTCATGGGATTATGAAGAAATGGATGTGTAGCCATAAGAAAACTACTTTAATAGTGAGGCTAAAAGAAGACTTATATTTGCTAGGGAACATAAAGATTGGACTTTTTAGCAATGGTTGCTTCGGTCTAGGCTCAGAAACGTTACGTGGCAATAAAATTATGTCAGCTGATGACCTGAATGCATGGAATGACCGGGTATTTTCTCTTCTCTGATGGCAGAGGCATATTCCAGGACTCAATTAATGAAAGAATGGTTCAGGGAGCAGGAAATAATTTTCACACGTTACCACCACATTCTGTATGTGGTAAAAAAAATTAAAGGCGGTTGAATGAAATCCTAACTTTTTTTTTTTTTCATTTTCTGCTGCTATTGAAAATGAAACAACACCTTTTGACCAAACAAAATGAACAACCCTATGGGATAAAATAGTTTATAATATCCTTTTTACCCTATCCTGCATGTACTATTTTCTTTCAATATAAACACTATCACATAGATTTAGAGTGATTTACATTCAAGGACTTCAGGGTGCTAAGAGGCTATTAAGGAGACATTACCTATGCATTTGTAAGGCCCTGCCACACATTCATGTTTTCTGTGATAGATTCACAGACTGCAATCACAGAGCAGGTATTCGACCTGACAGCACAAATACATCTGACATCTGAGGAAGAAGTGGTTCTTGAGTGCTGATCCAGGACACGCTGTCCCTGCTGGAGTTATCCCGTGATCCATTATGCCAGACTGTAATCCATTATGCAGGACTGCTCTCAGATCAGTGCCAGCAAACACGGTGGGAACAGCATGAATCTGAAGGCACGAGCATCTGTTCTGGTGCTGTTATTGATGATTCTTAATGATTAAAATTTAATGGAACATTGATTTTATGCTGGACCAGAGTGTTTTCCTGAGGTGGGGCGCAAGGAAAAAAGCAAGAATTGAGTAAAACTGAATTATGAGCAGCATGAGAAGGATTATCATAGCAAGTGGGGTTCAATCACAGCCTCCTTCAGTGTCCTACAGCTGCTGAAACCAGAGAGAGTGAATGCAAGAGAGGGAGAGAGAGAGAGAGAGAGAGAGAGAGAGAGAGAGAGATGCTTTACTGCTCACTGATTTACCACCTAATGCCTAACATATTCACATGGAATCCTAATACTAATATTTGCTGTATCTTCTGCATTTCTAAAAAGACCTATTCTGTGTAATCTTCATAAAGCCTCATAAACAATCTACATGCACAAATTGCACTAAGTGTAATTTCTAGAATTCTATATGTTTGTAATTTATTTAAATTTATGTCTATTAGTCATAATTGCCACTGTGTAATGATTTATAGCCTAATTTTTCGAGGCAGCTACGAGACTCATTTTGAAAAATAACACTTTCCACTTGACCGTGTAATGTTTAGCAATAAACGGCTTTTAGAGTTAATTATTCAGAATATTGCAGGATATTGCTCAACGAACAGAAAATAGGGCATAAATGAATTGGAATGAAATAATAAGCAGATGTGTGTAAGTTCTTTTTTTCTTTTCTTTTTTTTTTGTATTGTAAAAGATTTATGATGTGCTCAAGCAGGGAGATTTATAACCAGATGCTGTGCTCTCTGAATAATTATAATAATTAAAAAAACAAAACAAAAAACAAAACATGAAACAAACTTTTTAATTCTGTGCATATAAATATATTGGGTTGTCTTGCTAATTTTGAGATGGGGTGTATGTTTAAGTTGTGACTTTTTTGTTTCGACAACTCAAGTTTAGGGTTACACAAACCCCAATGCATGCTGACATCATTAATTAAAAAATATAATAATGAAACAAGTCAACAAACAAATAAATAAGCAACCAACAAACTAATACTGTATTTTTTTCCTGTTTAGTTTGTCTTTGTTGCATGCTATTCGACAGGGTGAGGTCTTTACAAAAAGCCATTAAAGGATAAATTATTAATAAGGTCTGCAATATTGAATACTCAACAGTGAGATGCTGAGTTGACAGAGTAGTGTCTGACCCAGCATAATCCTGTGTGGCATGCTAAGAGTGAGAACATGGAGAGGATGTTGGTCTGATGGTCTGATGCTATGACTGGAGACAAGAGAAGAGCCAAGAGTAAGTTGTAATAATTATAAAAGTTATAAATTTATACTATAATTTAAAATTATACTGCCTAACATGACTGAATGTCAACAAATGTTTTTAAAACCATTCGTGATCAGTTAATATAAATATAAATATAACAAATCAAAGTTGATATGATTTAATTTGTTACTATAATATTACCACTTCTGACTAGTGACATGGACTGACTAGTGACAATTTTCTGTATCTTTTTTCTTTTTTTGGTGCACAGAGCTTACATTCAATAACCACATGACATTCTACTTTTATCAACTTTTTTTTTAACAATCATACCATTAATTCATCACTCAGACTCATGAGATTGCAAATAACAGGAAAAGTCTATAAGTCTAAAAGTCTATAAGTCTAAAGTCTCTCCCATTTATGAGCTAATGTCTGCAGGCCCTTAGCTTTGTCTCTGGTCTAAGGTGTCTTCATTTAAATAATTAACATTCAGTAAATATATGTGACTGAATAAACCACAACTGTGGATCTGCTATAGGATCAGCACTATTTTATGTATAGAAAACTAAAATTGGTATCCTATCTACACTATCCTCTTACAAGTGTCAGACAGTGCTGTGTTTCATTAGGATGCCCTCTGCTGGTGAAATTTTTAAACACATAATATAACCAATTTACATAAATATGCACATCCTTAAACTAATACTTTGTTGATTTTATTACAAATATTTGAATTTACACTACCGTTCAAAAGTTTGGGGTCACTTTCTAACTCCATGATCATTCCTGATTTTTATTTCTTTCTACATTGTAAAGGAATGCTGAAGGCGTCCAAAAAATGCATTAATCTCCT
>JAQMYJ010000040.1:10410581-10420956 GCA_030014305.1 Clarias laeviceps | reverse complement strand
CAACTAACTGTTGTTTTTCTTGTTGTTACGTAATTACCTAATTCCATATGTGTTATTTTATAGTTTTGAAATTCCCATTATTGTTGTAGAATGTAGAAAATAAATCACTAACAAAAACAAAGAAATTTGCAAGTGACCCCAAACTTTTGAACGGTAGTGTATATACAGAGTCTATCAGGATGACACATCTTCACTTGGCTATTTTTGCCCACTTTTTTCCTTGCAAAAGTGCTCAAAATCTTTAAGATTGCAAGGGCATGACCTGTGCACAGCCTGCTTCAGGTCACCCAATTGGATTGGGTCTGGCAAGACCATTACAAAACTTTAATATTCTTCTGGTAAAGCCATTCTTTTGTTAATTTGAATGTATGCTTTTGGTTGTTATAAAAAAAATCTCTGAAAGCTGAAATTCGTCTTCATTTTCAGTGTTCTAGCAGATGCCTAAATGTATTTTTGGCAAAATTGACTGGTATTTAGAAATGTTTTTACTTTCCTCCACAATTACTAAAGCCTTTGTTTTAGCTAAAGAAGAACATCCCACAAAACAATGTTGCCTCCATCCATGCTTCACCATGGGTTTGGTGTCCTTTGGGTGACTGGCTCTGCTGTTTTTGTTCCAAACATATACTGCCTTGCCAAAAAAAGTTTGCCATTTCAGAAGGGTTAAGTAATTGGGTTACATTAAGAAAAGAAAACCACTAAGAAGATTTCAAATTACTAGGACTGGGAACCCTAGTTAAAACCTGAAAAGATAGTTCTATCAAATTTAAACCATTAAAAATATATAAGTAAATCATGAATGGAGATCATTTAAAGATTATTTAAGCATGGGAATAATTCAGTGATAAAAATTAAATGGTAAAACCATTTTAGTTAGAGAATTTTCATACGCACACATTGTCATATGATGGTTTGGGACTAAACAGCTGTGTCGAAACAACGTGTTAGTGAGACTAATCAGAAAAAAAGCCTGAATTTACTAAGGGGCTTAAAGGTTGGACTTTGAAGCAATTGAAACAGGTCTTGTGGTTTAATGAGTTCAGATTGATCCTAGTCCAGAGCCCTGGCGCATCAGGGAAAAAAGGGATGATCTGGGGTTGCTTCAGCTAGTCAGTTCTAGGCTCTGCAACATTACTTGACAATAGGCACAGGCATATTCCAGGACTCAAATTGTAAAAGAGTGGTTCTAGGAGCATAAGGAATCATTTTCACATGTGAACTGGACACCATATTGTACTGTATGCTATAATCAAAGCTAAAGGTGATTGAATGTAATATTAGAGTGTGCAACTACACTGCCAAGCACTACATTTCTTAATTATGGCCAAAAAGTTCAACCTTGGTCTCATCAGATGATAATAAGTGTTTCCACATGGTTTTGTGAGATATGATGTATGTTTTTGCAATATTTAGCCAGGCTTGGATGTTTTTATTTATATAATTTCTTCATTTTCTTCATCTTTTATACATACATACAGTATGAAGACTACTGGAGTGTAGTTGTCATTCTACATTCTACAACTCCATTAACGTGGCTGTAGGCCTTTTGGCAGCCTCCCTGACCAGTTTACTTTATTTCCTTTCATCAGTTTTGGAGGAGCTTCCAGTGCTTGTTAAAGTCACACTTGAGCCATATTTTCTCCACTTGTTGATGACTTTTCTTACTGTGTTCCATGGTACATATAATGCCTTAATACCTTGGAAAGTCTTTTATCCCCTTCTCCTGATGGATACCTTTTAACAATAAGATCCTTTTTATACCTTGTCAGCTCTTTGCAGCTGTAAGTAAATAGCAGGAAAATCATACTACAGCAGTTGAACTTTATTTAGTGTTACTCATTAATAGAGTTCACTTAGTTGATGGCAAGTGTCCTAACTATTTAGCATGAGTTTGAATGTGATCGGTTAACTCTTAACACAGCCGCATGCCTGATTACCAGACAGAGTGCAAACTTATGCAACCACATTATTTCAGTTTTGAATTTTCATTTCCCCTTATTTTTTATATTACTGTATATCACCGCCAGCACTTTCCCAAGAAATCAGGATTCAAATAAGGTACAGTATGTTCATGTAGAGCACATAGGAACAGCTCTTTATCGGAGAGTGTACTAAACTGAGAGGCATTTACTACTGTTTCCAGATTGCTGACCCTGATTAAGATCTGTGTTTGGAATACACACTTATATTGACACTATCCCTCAAGCCTGCAAGCTACAAACGACACTTGAACTTATAAAGTATAGGGTTAGCCCAGCTGGCTGTGGCAAAACTGCAAGAGGATTTTGATATGCTTGATTTAAAAAAAAAGAAAGAAATACTAAAACAACACCATATTATACACCATATTATACATTATAGAGTGCCAAAAAAGTAGTATATGGCAATATGGGACAATGCCCTTGCTTATTGGAACAGGGTAATCATTTTGGTTTATGGAATATTCAAAAGGGACTGTGCATATCCTGCATATTTTTTCTGACTTGGATAGACATGAGAACATATAAGCTTTAATTGTAAGTTCAATTTTTAATGATAAAAAATAAGCAGTTGTCTTGACACAATCCATTTGGAACATCACTTTGGACTACTCACTCACTCACTCATTCATTGTCTATACCGCTTTATCCTGTATTCAGGGTCACGGGGGGCCTGAAGCCTATCCCAGGAGATTTAGGGCATGAGGCGGGGTACACCCTGGACAGCGTGCCAATCAATCGCAGGGCACACACACTCACATTCACTCATTACAGGCTTTCCCAATTAGCCTAATCTGCATGTCTTTGGACTGTGAAGGTAAACCGGAGTACCAAGCATGGGGAGAACACGCAAACTCCATGCACACAGAAACGGGAATCAAACCTGAACCCTGGAGGGCAAGGCAACAGTGCTAACCACTACACCAGTGTGCCACCTTGGACAGACTAATAATGAACAATATATAAAGGCTTGGCACTGACAAATTGGTAGTGAAGTACTAAACCTGCAGATTTGAAAAAGATACCAGCCTTAAAACTAATTTTAGGCTAACTAAACTTTTCTGAAAAATATTTTAATGTTATGTTCCCAGAGATTTCAGGTCATGTTTAACATTCTTATAACTAAAATATTTTTTCTTAATGTTGGGTGAGTTAACATTCTGCTAAGTGGAGTCCATCACAAGAGAAAATAGACAATGGTATACATGTCTTTCCAGTATAAATTATACAACTAACAAGTCTTGCTGACAAAATGCAACTTTGTTAGTTTCTAACTCAGTGGCATATATAGACTTGTATTAGATTTCTGCAAAGGAGCTCTGAAGATGACTTGCATGGAACCAGAAAGACAGAAAGAAGTTCCAATCTAATTTCTTCTCTACTTCTGCAAAAGGAACCTTTTAAACACTTGACTATCCTTTCCTTCAGTTTCTTTAAACAATTTTTACAGTTACCAGACACTGCTATTAAATACACACTTGTTTTAAAGTCGACAGTGAGTCTTGGTCTTGGTGCAGAACTACAGAGACAGAACAAGCACCATAGCCTCATTAAAAGGCTTCTCTTCTGTGTAGCGTTTCATCGCCTGTGACGGCCAGGCTCTTTAGCTGGCTGTGTTTGATGTTTTGCGTTGTTTGTGTGCAAGCCCATCTGCTTGGTCCTCTCTCCGCTGGCAGGAGGTCCACGTTCCCCTTCTGCCGCTTCACTGAAGCGCTGTCAGGGTGTTCAGAAATCCGCGTGCTGCACTCTTCATCAGCCATCCATGGGGCAAAGTCAAAGAGATCAGTTGGAGAAAGAACAAGTACATTTTTACTACAGAACAATATTCAAGAAGATGGGAGAGGAAGAATGAAGTAGTGAGAAATAATATGTTTTGTTGTCTGTATTTATAATTGCTCCTGAATTTTCTGTGAAGTTAATCTGAAGTGAATTCGCAAAAGACTATTAAATTTATAATTCAAGCAGAAGGCACAAGCACAGGCTTGTTTTGCTAGTAAAAAAACCTTCAGACCTTTTTTCTCCATTAACATTTGAGAAAATTAAGTACTGTATTGTGAATGAAAGCAAGGCTGAAAGAACTCATTAACATCTTCCTATAATGATGAAGTTTATGGATGGTATGGTATGGAAATTTATATTTTTGTGTTCTTTAAAAACTACATTTTTGAAGTATGAGAAATTTTTGAAATATAAAAAAAAAGTATCCAATGCCGTTTGGTGTAAATGGATCAGAAAGGTTAATCTCTCCTTCACTTAGGAATAAATACATGAAATCAAAAGTCTAATTTATCTTATTGCTGTTTAAAATGCCATAAAATAGATTGTTTTTGTAACTGTCAATAGCACCAGCTCCACTAATGTTCAAAATAAATAAATAAATAAGTCTTGAAGTTTGAAATGAGTTTGAAGTAGCGGCCGAGGCTGATTTCTTTCTAGCCCACACTGCAGATTCACACAGTTAATTTTGTGAAGGGCTTTCAAGTGATTATACTCCCCATAGAATTCTTCAAACTTACTGCCAAAAGAAATAAAATAATTCTAGGAATTGATACGACGTTGATGGAGTTAACACCATTTCGTTAAACAGTATACTATATTATACTAAACTATATCTGATAAGATAATTACAGATTTAAAACACTAGCATATCTTTCAACGAATATAGTTTTATACCCATAATGAGGCCCCACACAAGGTTCAAGTGATACATAATTTTTGTTCTCCTATTCAATATTGTGACCAGGCACATGGAAAATTATCACGATTTTTACACTTTATTTGATTTTAACTGGGATAGCTGTAGGATATGAGTGTATATGTCATGCCAAATGTGACCCATCACGTCAAATCAGGTATCAAGTTGTATTTCCTGTGATTTGAGTTATGCATATTTTCAGATTCTTGGTTCAGTAAGCTCCATTTTCCTACCAAAAATCTGTCAAAATCCTATTTTTACAATATGCAAATGAGGACTATGTGATGTAATAATAAAGATGGAACCCTCTGCCTCATTTTGACACCAGGATTTACCTGCCACCCCTAAAAATACCTTTCGCCAACAATGTGGATTTTATTTGGTATGGATATTTTCTATCACAAATAAACAGCTTGGGTGGTGTTCATTAAAGTGCTTTAAAACAATGTTTTAGATTAAAACTTTCTCAATTCTGTTGAAGGATCATATTTGCTGATTTTTGCCAAAAATTAAGTTTTAGCAATCTACAGTATTAGCCATAGCACAAAAATAATCTGTGTGACTTACCTGACATGATATGACGGGTAACAAATTTGTGTAAATTTGAATAAGCATGGAAAGCTGGTTGGCTTGCATTTAGCTTTATATCTTGTAAAATATATGAATGCTACCCTTGTGTTAACATTTGTAAATTTCCATTAAAATTCATGCATTTGAAATTGGGACAAATTTGCCAAAGAATGACACCATATATACACTGTATACTACTTCACTCAATCCAGCTAGTTATACACTCTATGTAGGCTATTACACCAAATAACCATCAGTGTTTGCTTGTTTTGCATTTCAGTCAAAAGGCCCTTGTACTTCTATGTTTCTTTATCCTATATGCCATGCAAAAAGTGTGACCATTTTGCATGTCAGTAAAAGGTAACCAAAAATGTAAGACTTTCTACTGATAGTCAGATGTGATGCTTTTAAGGCACCATTAAAGTAGCATTTACAGTTTAAAGGAAACGTCATTTTGATGTGTTTTTGATTACAAAAAATGCCAAGCTAAAACTTGACATGATGCAAGTTCAGTTCCACCAGGGACCTAGACACAAAATATTATACTACACTTTATTATATGTTCATGTGCAAATGCATTCACTCTCACACACACTGATGAATAATGTCATTGTAAAGCTGTCAAGGTGGCAAACCTGGCTTGCTAGTGGAGTAGAGGAGACCTGTCATATTCAGTAAATGGTGTGGGTGATAAGGCAGAAACACCAGTTTCGAGACTTACATACTCAGTATGTATAAAAATCATATTTTTGCTAATAAAGCACCAAAAAAAAAAAACTTAGTTTACTATAAATTAGTTAACTAATTTATGGTCAGGGTTGTGGAACTGGAGCGTATAAATGTCTAGAGCAGAGGTGTTCAAATTTTTTCCTATTTAGGGTTCGATGGAGGGCCACAGGCCAAAAATTATTGTTTATGCTATGTATATACCTTACGTTCAAATAGAAAAAATATTATTTAAAATACCCTTTATTGTTCAGATGAGCATAATTTTATAATTATCACCCACTCCTTTTGTTGCATAAAAATTAGGTTGAAACAAAATATGAAAAGAAGAAAGGGAGTAAAGAGAGAGAGAGAGTATACCATAATTTCATGGCAGCCAAAACAAAGGCAAGGTGGGTAAAACAGGCAAATCTTGCCCTAGACTGAGTTTTAATTTATTTAAATGCATGAAGCATTTTACAATAAAATCACTTTTATTTTATAAATTAATCATTAGGACCGAATCAAGGATCTGAGAAAATATCATAAAACATTTCAGAATCAGCAGAGTACACATCAGTGATTGTTGATGATAAAAGTATGCAAATTGTAACTATTAATTAAAGCATCAAACAAATATTTCACACTGTCACTGTCAACATTCCTCAGTGACAAATGAATTTGTAGTAGAAAATGTGTCCAGGAATTTGAAGTGTAGCGGACGCCTACTGTAGGACATATTAGTCCTGACAGACTATCACCAAACCCCTATATAAATCCACTCCAATTACCTCTCACCCCATTTGCATTGCATAATTTAATGGCAAAAATGTCTTGCTATCATCATCACTTTAAATGCACAGAATTGCTCTTTCACATATGGAGAAGGCTAAGGAGTACGAAGTCAGACTGAAAGAATGGGATATAAATAAAAATAGCTGGTGCGTCTAGCGACAGGCACTTGGCAGGTAATTTTCTACAGTAGCGGCGCTCACTCGAGTCTCGTAGGAGTCAAATCTAATATTAACAGCTAATTATCATGTGTGAGCTACCCCCCTAATGACCTAGTGTAATATACACCCCCAAACCCTGTCAAAATATAGACATGAGGAACGCCAGTGTGATTAGGATGACAGACTTGTGATTCTACGACTCTTTGGGATTGACAGCGCTTGCCTAATGATGATGTACATTCTCCTTAAAGGGTAGTGTGTAAGTGCATGGCTGACAGCCAGGACTGGAAAAGCCTGTCATCGTTTTCTAGTCCGAACCACTAAACAAGGCTCTGAAAACATGCGTTTTGTTGACAGTTGTTTTAATGAGGTGCTCGTTACTAAGTCCAAAGTCATCAAGACCAAATGCATAGCTGTATATAATGACTGTGAGTTTCTCTGAACATTTTGTAAGGCATACTTAGTTACTGAATAATAGGAATAACATTAATAATTTTATTACACTAACAGGATGGAAGTGTCTTTTTGATGAGGACTGGCACGTAGGACTGAAATAAAAACACTAATGTTTACTTACAGTATCATGGGTTAAATTTGCAATATATATTTTTTAGAAACAGTATAGCTGGTATCCCTATGGTTGTAATCACATGATATTGTGTATAGTAAACTGTGTAAGTATGTAAGTAAGTAAATAAATAAATAAATAAATAATGCCACCATCCATTTTCAGAGTGTACATGTCCATTGCACATTGCAGCGTGAGACATACCAGATCAGTGACTTATCAGTCAATTAGTGCTGCCTATCAAAAAGCATTCCACAGCATAAGTACAAGCAGGATATGGACATTCTTCTGAGTTTTTTTCTGAATGTTAAATTTCTTGTGTAAATGCTTGTATAAACAATTAAAATCTCTCTCTTCATATCTGACTACTTGATTTCTTTTGTGAAACTGCACAAGAGGATCACAAATCTTCCATTAAATTACTCACTCACTCTCTCACTCATCTTCTATACTGCTTTATCCTGTATTCAGGGTCGCGGGGACCTGGAGCCTATCCCAGGAGCCTTAGGGCACAAGGCAGGGTACACCCTGGACAGGGTGCCAATCCATCGCAGGGCACATACACACATACACTCACTCACATTCTCATTCACACACTACAGGCAATTTTTGGGAACGCCAATTAGCCTAACCTGCATATCTTTGGACTATGGGAGGAAACCCGAGTACCCGGAGGAAACCCACCAAGCATGGGGAGAACATTCAAACTCCATGCATGCAGAGATGGGAACCGAGCTTGGCCAGGAATCAAACCCGGACCCTGGAGGTGCAAGGCGACAGTGCTAACAACTATACCATCGAGCCGCCATGAAATTACATTTTACCCCAAATGTAAAATATGCTAAAAGACACTTTACAAACTTTAATTGTGAAAAGTTTATTTAGAAGTGCTATTTTATTTGGTTTTATTTATGCATTCATTACAGTACACGAGAGATGACTAGTGAGTGGGAATAATAAATACTGGATCACTAATCTATTTGTATTTTGCAATTTTCATCTGAGGACGTTTGTCGAATAAAATAGCACTTCAAAATAATCTTTTCACAATTAATGTTTTTAAAGAGTCTTTTAGCATATTTTATATTTAATAAGTAATTGTTTAAACAAATACAAACAAGATCTTTTTTGTGTCCTTCGGCTGTTTCTGTTGAAGGGTCGCCACATCCATTCTCCGATCCACCCTTCTTTATATGGGCTTTTGACCGAAATTACATCCAGTGGCTGGGAGAGGGCACTGGGTGGGAATCAAACATGGACTATTGCCACATCCTCTGTATAGTCCTGACCTTGCTCAATGCCATTTCCACATGTTTGGGCAATTAAAGGAGTTCCTGGGACGCCAGCTGGACCACCAGTGGTTGAATGTGTAATAAGTAATCAGATAATAAGCACTAAGGCACAGTGCTGCCATCTTAAATAAAATATTATGAAACGAATTTTTCAATATCGTTTCATTTCGTACTTTAATTTCTTAATTATTATTTTATTTTACTTTGAACAAATACATACACAAGTCAAGCGGTCGATTTAGGACACGCCCACAGTTTGACGCATGCGCAGTACGCTGTAAAACTTCCGGGTTCTAATGTATGTGCAGCGTTAAGAATGATGATGCGAAATTGTATGTTTGTTTCCAGTAGTTTTACAGGTGACTTTCTACGACGGTTCACACTCAGCACTCAGCAAAGTATGGGAAGTTTAAAGAAGGAAACCCAGTCGATTCATTCTCACAACGTTGAGGAAGTTCATAACATTCCTATGGATGTGATTATTCGACCCCTTCCTCCTGTGTTAGATGAAGAGAAAGTTCAGAGCCTCATGGGCACTATAAAAGTAAGTTTACTGGCTTGATTCTCATGACTGTGATAAATAATTATGTCAAAAATGTCATATTAATAAAATATACAGACTATTTTTCCCCCAGTAAAAAAAGAAATTAAAATATTTATTGTGATCTTCTGATTCATTCAAAACAAAAGTGATCAGGGCATTAAATCTATAGAGGTAATATAACAGCTAAATCTTACTGTCCATCTGGATGTAATATAATCTATATTTTCTCAGGACACCCCAGACATCAGCGTTGTCCCTCCAATAGATGTGTTGTGGATCACGGGAGAAAAGGGAGGTAATTATTATTACTCATTTGGGGGCTGCCATAGATTTGCTGCTTACCAGAGACTACAGATGAAATTCATCCCAGCCAAGATCATCAAATCCAATATTTCTGACCTGCGCACATATTTGGGAGCTTCGACACCCAATCTACAGTGACTGAAACTACCAAGGTGTAGGGGACTTGATTATCAAATTGTTCCAAAACTGTTTCTTTATTTGTTTCTTTATTTAATGGCCTGAGTACACTGTGAGACAAATTTTACTGATGGTGTTGCATTTTCATATCAAATCTGCAAGAAATTTGAGCAAGAAAACTTATTTGACCAGCCGTTAATAAAAAACCCTTGTCAGTGGATGTGCATTACTGTGCACATGCAAATAACTGCTGTTGAGCATGGAACAGCTAACTTCAAAAAAGTTAGCAAAAAATCACTATAAAAAGCAGTAAACTTTAAATTATTAAACAAATGTAGTAATTGATGTGATGTTTATTTTTTGCTTAAAATATTGTCTACAGATATTTTTCTCTAAGATGATTTTTATTTTTATATATTTTTTTGCTGGAATACTAATGTTGAAAATATTGTGCACTGACTTAATAATCTAACATATAAAACTTGTGACTGGTTGAACAGATCTCAGTATGGTAACTGTAGTTGCACATAAAGTCAATGTGTCATTTTATGTCATACACCTTAATAAAATGAGAATGGTTGGTGATATTAACTTCCTGTTTGTGGCACATTAGTACATGTGAGGGGGAAAACTTTTCAAGATGGGTGGT
>JAQMYJ010000040.1:10398757-10410481 GCA_030014305.1 Clarias laeviceps | reverse complement strand
CCACAAACAGGACGTTAATATCACCAACCATTCCCATTTTATTAAGGTGTATCCATATAAATGGCCCACCCTGTATATCTCCATTTCATTATCAGATAATCGTTTCCGTGTTTAAACGGGCAGTTCTGGAACTGGTGTGTCACAGGCGGTCCTCACTGAATGTAACATTAGGGACCATCATCAATTTTTATGTCATATTGTGAGGAAATGATATATCTTCATTTGATTACTAGATCATCTTTAGATGGAAAGAGCAATTGCTAATCAAAATGCAGATGATGGGAATTGGAGGGAACCTGCTTAAAGACTTTTTGGATGGAACAACTATCGGGCGATAGTTTGGGAACATGTTAATTGATGGGGAAATCACTTTTTGCCGATGATGGAGCTTTATGGAAATGGGGAATGGTGCCTAAGACTTTTGCACAGTACTGTTATATGTGAGAACATGCAAAAAAGTCAAATATATTTTGTAAATAAACATAGTCAAAATGAAATACACCAGTATTTTTTTTTTTTTACTTAAGCTCTATTTAACTATCCATTGGTTTTATATTGTGTGCATATTGCAGTCACCACACATTTTCCCAAAACTAGTTATAATGCGCTTGGTTAAAGTTTGGACTATTAAGAATAAAGATCTTATGATCAGCCCTAAGAGAAAGTTCTATAAGTGCTTTACTTGTTGAGTTGTTTCATATTATTATTGGAATTTGCCAATTGATAACCATAACTTACTCTGGGAGGGAGAGAAAATCACTTTAAAAGTAGTAAGGAATTATTATTATTTTTTAATGGTTTGTTGCTGTTTTGTTGAGGGTAAATGCATATGCAATGCATCTGTAGTACCGACCTTCACCACCAGATGGTAATGTTGTTTTTATTAATCGTAGCTTCATTTTGTTACAGCTTATTGGCTATATTACAAATATTTGCATTATATTAAAATACAAAAAATATTTGCTTATATGTGTAAATATAATTTAAATGGAAATTAAACACATTAAAAATGTTGTCACTTAGCTATATTTGAAATGATTGAGAAACCTTACATTTTGTTTCTGTTGTCCATCATACTTTTTGCATTGAACAAGGTCATTTTCTACATACACGTACAGCTTTGTCCCATGGTGACTTTTGTCCCATCATGACCTGTTTTACACACCATGATATGTTTAAAAAAATGATTGACGTGTGTATATTATTGCAGCAGTTCTTTGACTTCTGGCTTTCATATCCTGCTACATTCACAAATCACTTCAGACATCTCAAGGTATGAAAGCTCACCCTGTTTCTCTGGACTATTTCTAACAAATTGAGTAGGGATGAGGATGCTTTCTAACTGACACGAAGCTGAAGCTAGTCCTGGAGTGTACGGCTTTGACCTTTTCATGTAATGGAGCGTAATAGAGTTTGCTGTTGGCACAGACCAAAAATGTGCAGCCTACTACAACATTACATGATTTACTTCGTGTTTTTTTTTTTCTTGGGCTTGTTAGTATTATTCCAATCAATGCATTTTATTAGTATAGTGCTTTTAATAATAGACATCCCAGGAATCCAGAATTTACAAAATTCGGGCGGATTTAGAATTAGATTCCTAATGTGCAATCCAGAGAGGATAGTGGAAAGGAAAAACCTGAGATGACATGAGGAATAAATCTAGAGAGGAACAATACTCAATAGGGAACCTTCTGGTTGACACCAGATAGTGGAATTACAAATCATTACTCTTCTTCAGCTGCACACTCTAACATGTTGACAGTACTTACGGTATGAACATATTGTGAATATGAGTTCTGGCATGAGCACAGGGCCACAGAAGCAGTCCTAAGGTACAAATCTGTAGTATTCAGGTGTCCACTGAATCAAGCCAAACAGCTTTTAGGAATTGCTGTCTTTACTGTGACCGTGTTGGATTTTATGGAGCAGCAGAAGGTGAGTCACAAGTAGATGTTTACACAGAAGAACTATCCAGATGAATCAGGGATGTGTGGAGGGCAAGAGGACCCACAGCAGCATATACACCAAGTTTGCATATTCGAGCAGGATATGTCTGAGGTCATATGTCATGAGAACACTGCTATGTACTTTTCTGTTCCAGACCATACACTGTACTGGACAGGGGGAAAAAAATGAACACTGCAATGCTGATGATGTTAAACTACTATATTTAGACAGGTTTGGAGGCTGAACCCCAGATTCCCAGACTGCTGTTAGTTTGCAGCAGAAATGGTCTGTAGATGGGGGATATTTTTTTAGCATTAAATTGTGTGTGTGTGTGTGTGTGAAGGAATAATCATTTAAATACTGATGATGCACTGCGAATAGGAAATCTGTCGTTACGTGTTTAATGTTATGCTTTATCAGTACAGGCGTCATCAGAAAACAGACCATTTTTCTCCCCAAGCATGTCTCATTGCTAAAAATAAGCTACAGAATGCTAAGAGCAACATGGTATTAAATTATTCTCCCATTTTTCCCAACCAAGTAATTTAATACTTGATAAATTATGTATGGTTACCATGATTTATACTTTAATAAGAATATTACTATAATTTTACTGATTGCACCGCAATCAATCATTCATTTCATTCTGTAATTCTGACCGCTATTTGACCCTCCATGATTTTAAGGCATTTTACTAAAATTGCAAAATGCATACTATTAATATACTATATAAAAAAATGTTGGAAGTGCTTTTCTCTTCCACGGAATGAGGCTGTATATATAGCCATTTGAAGACATTTGACCTTTTCACCTGGGTGTTGCATGTGTGTGCAATAAGCTCTCAGGTGTGTGAGTGAGCGAGAGAGAGAGAGAGAGAGAGAGATGTGGGGTGGGGAGCGCAGTGGACATGAGCACATGCGAAAGGAATCTTTCCACAACTCAAGGTTCTTCCTTTAGCCCTTTTGGCCTTAGTTTACCTCTCTGTATGGCCTTCTGTATATAAAAAAGAAAACAAAAGCGCTGATCCTGCATTTGTACTTTTATGCCGAATAATTAATGAAGCAGGAAAGTATGACCATTAAACTTTATGACTAATATATTTATAGAACTGATCCCCCATTTATATCTCCCTAATGACTTCGAGTTTTGATAAAATCATTATAAAAATATCATCACTTGATTTTTGGGCTTGATCAGCCAATAATTGTGTATATATAACAACCCTAATTATTTTTCAAAGATCACATATACTCAACAAATGGCTCATTTATCTAAATTTAAATGTTGTTGATCTATTTCCGAGTAAAACCAGCTGATTATTCTGCGGACAAATTATGCATAATTCAAGCACAAGTTTTTACAGGCAGATTTGACTTAGCCTTTCTGCTCTGTTATTTCTGGCAGTCTGTGAGGTGGAATATTCAGCATTAAACATTTAACAGAGAATGTCAACTACCCTCAAATCGGAAAAAATGTCAGTGGGAGAGTTGTAGAAATAATCTATTCTCAGCAATAAACTACCTGCTGCTTCTTACACAGAGAAACCTCACTCTTCACTACTTACTCATAAGAATAAGACCAGAAGAACATACTAGTTTTTACTGATCTGCCAGTTCATTGTGTAAACATGTCTTTTACCGCAATTGTACATTTCATGTCAAATCAAATAGAATGTGAATGTCCTGTGTGGTATAAATCAGGTAGATCAGGTTTTCTGCCCCAGAGTTCAGTTAGGATCTGTGAATCTGAATGAAGTTTCCATAGTACAAGTACATTTCCTGGTCATAAGCTTCAGAATTAACACAAATTTTTTTTAAGGTAAATCAGTCACTGATCTAAAATGGAATGTCAGATCTTCCAAAAATATTAAAGCGTTTTGTTTAAAGTACTTAGAGATTATCTTTTTGGTAATAGGAAAACATTTGTGGTTGGTCAACCACCATATCAATCATGTTCCCTCTGGTGAATAATTGAAGTCTGGCTTGCAAGACTTTGCTTTTAACTGATATTATTTTGAGCATTGCAATAATATTCTGAGGAGGAGAAAGACATGTGGATTGTCCAAATAAATAAATTCATGGGCCATAAACCACCTACATTTAAAATTGGCATGCAGAATTTCCTCTCAAAGTGCACCACTTGTCACAAATTAGCCAAAGACTGTGTTGGGCACCAAGAATGCGAGTGAAAAACAAGTTAGCACCTTTCCAGTGGCCAGAATAACATTAGTACTGGAATGTTCGGCTGTGGTAAATGCTGGTGGTCATGGCTTTATGTTTGTGTTGGAATTTTTTTTTTTCCTGAAACCCATTAGGGACCCAATGCATATTGAAGAAAGATTAAATGATGTATCTGAGCGTTGGTGTTGATCAATTTAATTTCTTGATAGCTATATTTGCTACAGTTTGTCCACACTAACATGGACACTTTGATGAAGAAGAAGAAGAAAAGAAGAAGCATTTATTCATCACATTTATGTTACAGTAAAGTGATTTTTGCATATTTTCCCAGCTGGTGATAAGCAGGGCTATCCATAAAAAAGGGACCCCTGAAGCAGGTGGAGTTAACAGCCCTGCTTCAGGTCCTGCATGGTACTGATGAGGCTTGATCTCCTGACATTCTGATCAGTAACCCACAGAATCTTGTAGAACCCATGCCCTGGTGAATTCAAGTTCTTTTAGTATACCTAAAAAAGTGACAACTTGTGTTAGACTGCGGTTAAATTAAATGCGGTCTGATTGTCGTGCTGTACGCCAGAGAAGAAGGTGCACACCTGCAAGTGGAGGTCTCGTAGGTTAGCTCAGGAAGAAAACAAAGCTTTTCCGCCGCAACAGATAGGCCCCTGGGGTCCAGACCTGACTATGAGTCTCCCCATGAGGGACTTCAGGAAGTGAAGAGGGGGCCCAGGCTCTCAGCGTGCAGCAGCTGATCAACTGTAAATTTCTGGCCAAAGAATTGTCGCGTGTAAGAAGACTTCCTGTGGCTTGTTGACTGTCTGGTAGTAACCCTATCCTCAATGGACTCTTGACATGTGAAACTTTTACTTTATCCACAGACAGAGGGCAAGGAAGAGAGTGCAGATAGACAGACATTAAAGTGTATGCGTGTGTGTGTGTGTGTGTGTGTGTGTGTGTGGTGTGTTTGGGGGGTGCTTTGGGTTGCACCTGCTACTTTTTTTTTGGAGAATTGAAATGAACTTTGTCATTTGTCTCATATAATTTGGCTTTCATAGTCCCCAGATTTTTACCCAGCTGAACGCCCGTTGAACTGCCGTCTTATACAATGCGCTCCACCAGCATCATCAAGACACTAATTAAAGGGATATCCTTTGGAAGAATGGTGTTCATCCTTACAGTACAGTTCCAGAGACTCTTAGAATCTGTGCCAAAATACACTGAATATGTGTATGTCCTGGCCAACATTTTACACTTACAAGGTTTATTTTTTAAACTTGTCACTCATGTATGTGAGCTTTTTGTTCATCTGGGCCCCAAAGAAGACACCTGTTATTGTCTGTGATCATGGTAGTCTGTGGCATAACTCTACCCTTCTGATCTTTACTGGGGTCAGACATGTCATCCTGCCGTGCTTTCTGTGTACAAGACCTGTGTGTGTGGTTGTGTGAAGGCGAAAGTAAGAGAGAATTCCGATAGAGCCTGCCTGTTCTTTCTTGTCGTGACCCCCACTCCCCAATGACTAATAAATATAAGACCCTGTAATTCCCTCTTAAATGGGACCCCAGATCACTTTACGATCCCAGACTGCCAACACTGGCTTCTCAAAGTCCTCCTCTCTGAAATGTGTTGGCTTAAGCATGCCATTGTCATCATATGCCTGTGTCTCTCACACACTGCAGTTTCACAGGGTAACATTTAATTATGTTACTCTCAGTGAGTAACATGATTATTACTATTGAAACATATTATAGAAATCTTATATTTGTATGAAATGGTTAGAGAATAAAATAAAAATCTATATAATAAATCGCCTAATATAATTTATGACAATATGTGTCACAATTTGCTGGCAAAGGAGTTGGTCAATGTGTGGATTGGCAAACTGATCTGTAACAAATGAAGCCATCTCCTCCAAATCTCCAAAACATTATTCTTGGAGACATTTTTTGCCTTCTCACTTACAGTGTTGTTTGTTTTAAAGTTAACTATTGTAGCTAACATGCTGATTCATCTAAAGCCCCTTTTACACTGGATTTTGCACAGCTTGGAATATTGCAGTGTTGTTGTACGTGTTTTTTTTATTTTTTTTTTATAAAGGAATGGAAGCAAAATCAGGGGTTGTTGTTGATGCATGTTTAATCTGGGGGGAGATGTGGATGTGAGATGTGATCAATGTGAAATGTGGAGACACCCCATTGCAGAACGCGGTTGTCACCTTTTGAGACATGCGATGTGTCAAGTTAGCACGTATCCCATAGTTATCGTACTGTATATAAAGCAGATCAGATGTACCCACTGCACTCTATTAGTGCTAAAACCAAAGTGCATTAAGAACAATGAACTAAGGAGACAGCTGACATTAAGACAGATCAGCAGAGCCAGGCTTTGTTTTTGGATATTTAAATATTCAATCTGCAATAAACAGCACTGGACTGATTCTAGCATTGAGAGATGTAAAAATAATGTATTTCCTGACAAATCCCACTTTGTGTGTTATGATTGGTTATGTTTTTTTTTATTAATTCATTTTTGCTCAGTTAAGCACCTCATCAGTGAAGAATGGCAATGAATTGTTGAGACATTGAACTTTGAGCAGAGTGCTGCGTTTGGTGAATGATGCAAATGTTCATGACTGGCAACTCAACACTCAGTTCAGCTTCCCTTGTTGTTTTGCACTAGTTTTCATGGTATTTATAATGCATGTTATAAACATCACACTATATCATAACAGTCTTGCGTTAAACGGCATGTCTACTCTGATAGTCGAATGATTGGCACATGACAGATATTCATGAAAGAAATTTTTGTGTCATGGGATCAGTAGGAAAGACATTGCATCCCATCTATAAGTCTATAGCAACACCCTGTTTTTTGTAATATGTGAACTTTACCTATGCAAATTTGTAAGGCTTGAAATTATGAGTGTGTAAAAATAAAAAAGTAGTACTGTGGTTCATTTGTCTTAATGCAAGGAGCTGCTAATTATTACCACATTTGTACTCTTCTAATGTTTAATATGCCCCCCAAATAGTTACCTAGCAAGTGATATGATATCATCTCCAAAATCACAAGACCGCGGGACACATTATAGTCACAGGATAATAACCAGATCTCAATCCCAGCAGAGGAAAGTGACAGGCCAAATTTGTAAGCTTCTTAAGCTTTTTCTAGCCTGCTTCAGTGTTCATGATTGCAGTAATGCATTATTACATTTCTCTACAATCACCATGTAGTAGCCAGGATCATAAACGATTTATTAAAAGCCATATAGTCTTTTCTTTCCCTTTTGTGATTTTTTACAGTATATTGGTTTTCCTCTATCAAATTTACACAGCATGGACAGTAACACCAACTTCCTGCTTTGCGGCTTATCCATTGGTTTCGCTTAATAATGCTGCTTCCCAAATTTGAGAATCTCTCCCCCCTCCCACCTGAGCCATGTAATGTGCACCAGACTGACTCTTACCCTGTGTGTAGGTTAAGTTATGATTCTGATTCTTTATTCCGTGTTCCTATTTTAAAGCTTATAGAAGTATTGAATTGAATAATAGATATCAGTATGTGGTGATGGGGTCAGATAGATTCAAGGGGGAGAGAGATCATAAATGGGTTTCCTTTTCCTGTTCATTTTCCGGATGGATCCTGCCACTGACCCTTACCTGTCGAGGTCAATGACCTGTGAATACAGAACCTGCCTTAGACAGCTCCAGCCTTTGTGCTCATACACTGCATGTCTGTGCATGGACCAAACTGCCTGCTGATGGTACCAATCACAAGGAACTCTCCGCAGGATCGGGAACTAACTACACACACACACACCGACACACAAACATAGTTAACTGCCTATGCTTCCGCTCAAAATGCAAAAAATGCAAGGGGCCCTCTGCTAATGCTGTGAAAAATGAGTTGTTCCGAACACACATTATGTTTTTACTCACACACACATGGCCACAGCATGCACTGTGAAAGTGATTAATCACAGACTGTTTGACCCAGGTCATTCAGAGCATGGTTTAACTTAAAGCAGATTTGCTATGAAACACATTCATGCTCAGCCATCAGATATGACATTACTGATAATTCTTTTGTAGTATTTATTTTTTACTTAATTCGTATATTAATTGTAAAAAAACATGATTTGCCTTGTAATATATAATAGTGACATGGTGACACATAGAGACATCTGAAAGGCAAGTTTGAAAATAGTTCATTACAAATCCAGCTAAAGCATAACAGGATGCTATTTGCATAACAGGATGATCATTACTGAGCTGTGAAGTATGTTAGTGGCTGTTCTGCTTCCCCTCCCCATCAGAAGCCGGTCTCACACTCCCGGAAGTGACAGAGGCTTGGTGAAGTGTTTGCTTTATGAGTCCAGCCTGGAAAGGTGTGTGTTTAGTGAGGCGTGTTTCCAGGGGTGGCAAGGGGGTTGTACATGGGGATGGGGTACATTTGGGAAATTCCCACCGTCTACTTCGGTGATCTCTCCACATATAGAAATACCCACAAACACCTGTTCCTCTCACTTAGACACAGTACGCTCTCCCCTTACATGGTATGATACAGAAGTATCAAACTTTTTGCATGCTTTCTCTCTCTCCCCTTCTCTCCTCTCTCGCTCGGTTGAGTCACTCTGCCTCTAAAACAGTAAGGCATAAGGATGGTAGTAGTTCAGCTCCCTGCTGTGCTCAATAAATAGCTGAATGGCACTAATGACACTTAAAGCTGATGGTGTGTTTACACAGCTTCACACTTTCTTTACTACAAAGACCTGACGCATTTTAGTCACAGTAAATATTTCAGTTTTTTTCTTTTTAAGTCTTTCGATAATTAGCTACAACTTGCCATTGGAAAATAATAATTATAAAACATCGTGTATTATGTCGAAAAAGTCTAACATTTCACTCCTTCTGCCTTTTCAGACAATATATAGAAAAATATTTGGTCTATTTGTTTGTTATATCTACTTTATGAAAGATGACGTACTTGTGTTCTGTTTAATTTGTCCTTTTTTAAGACCACAAAATTTGATTATCAAATATTGTATGTGGCAGGATCATTGGCACACAAGGCTCACCCATGCCCATGGGAATGAAAGACCTTTCTGTCCAGTCTAAGTCCATAGCAAAGCCAATGAAAAAGAAGTTAATCATGGCCATGATAGAAAAGGCACCTTAACACCCAGCGTACCACAGCCATGCATGGAGCCTGGCGGGCAAAGAGCCCAAGGCCGCCAACTCAACCTCCAAATATCCCACATCTCAATTTGATCAAGCACCCATGGGATACCCCCAGACAAACAAGTCCGATCTATGGAGGCCCTACCCCACAATCCACAGCACCCAATGGAATTGCTGCCAACATCCTGGTGCTGGAAACCACAGCTCGCCCTCAGAGTTCTTGTGGAGCTATGGCCAGAGGAACTACTCTGGCCGCACAAGGGGAACAATGTTTTTTCATTGTAATCTTGTCAGTGATATGGACTTGCATGGTGGATGCGCTTATAATCTAAGACTACTAATAAGCAGTATGAGTAAATATGCATTGCTTCAATTAAAAAATAAATTTTGGGTTAATGACTTGGGTTCCAGTATATTGTAAAAACATTCAGATTTCTTGTATCCTTTGCCTCAACTTCAAAGTGCGACAGTAAGGAAACTTACACACTGTTAGTGTAAGTGATGACTGATCTGTTTCACTGATGTTCCACAAAGAGAAGTTCTTGTTCATCAAGACATTTTAATTATAATTATTGGTACATTGTTGACTCTGCAGGATAAACTGTTACTGGAAGTCACCCCTATTGGGCTGCATTGTTGATTATTTTACTATAATAGCATTTTGCATTTTATGCCTTGAATATTATATAAAATAGTAACTGCTGTTTGTGAGAAAAACTTAATACTTATTATAACCTGATGACACATAATGACATCATGTGGCTCTTTGCCCCAATAGAACAAAAAGTTCAGGGAAAAAAAATATTTATTAGTTTTTGCTGACCATGATCATCAGTGTCCTCCAAAAACAAACCGAGCTAATCAACTTGTTGCTGAATGTATACAGAGCATTTCTTACAGTCATTCATTTGTTGCTTATTCTTTTTTGGAGGAATGATGGGAGCTCTTGTAGTTACTGTCTCTCAGCTCGTCGGTAAAGCAGAGCCAAACGTAGCTCCTGGGTGCTCTTCTGTGATTAATGGGGTATTTACGATCACTGACGCTCACTGGGATCACTGTACCCACAATGCCCTTTGACTTCTGTCGTTCGTATAAACGCTGGGGTAGATGGTAGGTATTGGACGTCTGAGGGTTTGCGTGTCTAGCAGGGGGGTTTGTTGGTGCAGCTGAGGGGACAGAGTGCTGTGGTTTGAAGTAACACTGTGGCATGTTTGTCAAAGAACCCCATTAGTGACATCTTACGAGAGAGAAAGAGAGAGAGAGAGAAATAGAGATAGCCTGGAAGCCATCTGCCCCCCATGATCCTGCCCTCCTGATTCCCTCTTTTACCTTTATGAAACCTATAACTTTCTGTGTGTGATGTAGCTCAAGAGTTGCCTGCTTGAATGTATTCTAGCCTTCCCTTTTAAACACATAAAATTTACTGTCTTTTTTTATTTATTTATTTATTTATTTATACATATTTTCTGTTTCTGTTTATCTCCACATATGTAGGCTTAAACATCTGCCCCATATTTATTTACCCAACACTTAACTTTCCCCAGTTCTGCAAACAAACCTTCACTCCAGGGGATCAGCGTGGACTCTGGCTGCTCTGACTGCTACAGACTCAGAAAAGTCCTAGTATTTCAACACCATGCTGACTGGCCACACAAGAACTGCTGAGCGTGAAGCTTCTATAATACTAAAGCAACAACCAGCATGCAACTTTGACTCTGCAGTGAATTACTGTTAGTCCCTGGGCCATGCATGTAGGTGACTCTCAGTGTAAACAAGAAGATTTTTCTAAGCCTGTAAACCTGTGGGAATTCTTGGAGTATTTTAAGCTTGTTGTAAACGGCACCATGTTGAGCGGCTAAGCGGGATATCAGTGTAAAACTAATGTCACACACACTGACAAAACTACCAACATCTTCTGTTACGCAAATTAAAAGAATAGAATAAATTATACAATCGTCTGTGAAAAAAAAAAACATGCCCAGTTCAGAGAAAACCAGGCTAACAATTTTACCCAGCATTTGCCCGCCCCCAAATAAACAAATAAACAGGTAAACAAACAAGTAAACAAACCCTCTACCAAAGAACATATGCATCCATGACCAAATGATATTTTGTTACTACTTGTTTTGTTTTTTTTAATGGGAATGAAATACTGAGCTTTTAATTTTGAAAAACAAACTTCACCAAACTTCTACCCGAATAACACCATCAATTATCACAACTTAGTTAGCTACAGATTTTAACTAGTCTGACTGGTAACATACCTAAGGTGCTTTCACTATACTAAAGTAATAGCGCAGGAACTTTAGTTTCATCTACCTTTGTAACAAGGATTGCAGTTTATTCAAATTCAAATTCAAATTTTATTTGTCACATACACAGTCATACACAGTACGATATGCAGTGAAATGCTTGTA
>JAQMYJ010000040.1:10392666-10394514 GCA_030014305.1 Clarias laeviceps | reverse complement strand
CCAGCAGTTGGCTTAACTTAAAAATTCTAGTGGAAAACGTTAACATATTTTTTTATGTCAAACTAATGTTTTATTTTTTAGAGTGTACAAGCTGTCCCCAAAACCACTGCTAAACTCCATTCAACCCCCAGTCTTCATATATGTTATTATGTAGGCAAGCAGGTTGACAGACATCTTCTTCTTAGTGTTTTGGGGCCCATCTTGCACATACCAGCAAATGACTACATGATCACTTAGGGAGTGTGCAGTGCTTATGGATCAGAGGCTAGTCGAGAAATAGATGCTACAGACCCCTGGAGTAACCCTTTGACCTTATCTCAGTCTGGAAGTCATCTGCTCACAAAATAACGATGAATAAAAAAGCTGTAAAAATTTATTAATGTCTGAATGCAAAATAGATGGATGTTTCCAGCGGAAATAGCCCAAGCCTGCGTTCTCAGATGTGCAGTATCTCCAATATCATCACAAGCCACTGGAGACAGTACCACTTTGAACTATGTCCTTACGACCTTCCACTGCAGTGCTGTTGGGAGAAAAGCCCCAGAGCAGTAACTATGAAGCAAGTGCATGTGAGCATGTATGTGTGTGATTTAGCTTTGTGGAATTGGGCCCTTGATGCTTTAAGAGAATGCAAATTATATTTGCAGTAGCACTTTATCAATCCAAAGCTGATGTAGACATAATGGCATTCATCTGATGGATTTTGCACACAGACTTTTAGTTGAATGAACGATAGCAGTCAAATCAAATTCTTCTTGAGCAAGGCCAAAACCTTTTATAAGGTAATAATGATGTAGGCACATTGTTAAACATTTTATCAAAAATCTTAGGTAAATTCCTTATGTGATAAAAGTAGTGCATTATAGAGTTAAAGTTTTAGATCATATATATTAACTTCTGCATTTATAGTACCACAAAAATTACCCAGTTAGAATTAATCAACTATTATTATAAATCTTAATAAGCCTTAATACAGTACTTATTATTGGACCTTTAAATGCACTACACTGGGACCTATTTATCATTCGTCTAAAGTATTAAAGCTAAAGAAATTTCTAATATTATTGACAATAACACAATGAAACTGTAATCTAAAAAGGTCATATAAAAGTTTTGTAAAAGCCACCATTACCAGTTTAGTTCCCTTAGCAACCACTTGTTGGTACAACAATTAAGTCATTCAAATAAGACAAGCAAATTGCTTTTTATACATTCTTAAAATGAGCTAAACAATTGGCTTCTACACTATACCATAACATCAGCCACAGCACTAATCCCACTGCCAGGTGAATTAAATAACCATAATTCTTTGTTATATTGTTTTTTTATTATGTCTAACATTTCACTCCTTCTGGCTCCTTCTTTACTTCATGTACTTGTCTTTTAATTTGTCTTTTTTTAACACCACAAAACATTAACACATTAACATTGATTGTCAAATATACAAATTCCCCAGAGCTCAATCCAATAAGCATTCATAGAATTTGCTGGACAAACAAGTTTGATTCATGGAGGGCCCACCAGACAACTCACAGCACCAGCAGTACTAGACACCAAAGCACACCACTAGAAGTCTTGTGGAGTCATGAGTTTAAAGTTTTGTATCCATGTGATCTGTTGTAACCAATCCCACAGGTATACTTCTCCTCTGCTAGTGGAGTAGTGGAGATGCTTAATTTGTGTTATAGTAAAAGACTGACTGTATACCAGACAGTGACTACAGGTGATTGGCACACACACACACACACACACACACACACACACACTGATCACCAGTAATCACTGTCTGGTCCATTGCAGCAATAATGACAAAACTAGAATATAACATAGTAACATTAAAAACATTTT
>JAQMYJ010000040.1:10377666-10390166 GCA_030014305.1 Clarias laeviceps | reverse complement strand
GCTGCGCGGAGAAGCGGCGGCGCGTGGCGCGCAAACCGGCCGTGGGCAGTGTGCTCATCGTCAAACAGAGGAACGCGGCGAACGCGCGGGAACGCGACCGCACGCAGAGCGTCAACACCGCCTTCACGGCATTACGGACTCTCATACCCACCGAGCCGGTGGACAGGAAGCTCTCCAAGATTGAGACTCTGCGCCTTGCGTCTAGTTACATCTCCCACCTGGCCAACGTGCTGCTCATAGGGGACGGCGGCGAGGATGCGCAGCCGTGTCTAAGCGCAGTGTGCAGCGCGCAGGGAGAAACTGGAGGCAAACAACCACGAACCATCTGCACCTTCTGCCTCAGCAACCAGAGGAAAGGGGTAAGGAAACAGGATGTTTAAAGTTCACTGTTGACTTGTTTATTCATAGGGTTCACGGAAAAGCTAGAGGTCAACAAATCTGCGTCTGTTTATTAACACCACATTGTTGTACTACATAAATAAAAGGAGCGTTCTCACTCGATAGAAGACATTTTTAAACTCTTTGATACTCTTGTAAACGATATCCACACACGTGTCCTTGGCATGTACTTTAAATACAGTAATATACTGACCCAAATGGTACCATAGTATTTGAGTCGTACAGTAGATCTGTTCCCTGTGTAAAGTTTTATTCAGACCATAATAATATCGAGGTCAAAAGTTTATATATTACTGAAACTCATTCACAGTTGTCAGCTAAAGAGAAACCCTAATTAGATTGGCTATAATAATAATAATAATAATAATAATAATAATCTGTTACACATCATACTTTTATTCGTATTATTATGCATGGGTACTCATTTCAATGGAATACATTTTAAAGCCATGCTTGTGTTATTTGCAGGTTAAAGACGGTAAAGATTGTCTTAGGATGCGGGGAATCAGTTCCCTGCGCATGAGCCGCCGGTAGCCGAAAGAGATTAAGGTGACCAAACTCAGGGACCATGAAGAAAAAGAGAAAGAGAGCGAGAGACAGAAGAGAAGGAGACAGAGGGGCGCACGTGGAGAAGCGCACCGAGAGCTTGCGCTGGAGCACGCAGAGACTCAAGGACTCGTAAGAGATTCAAAAGACGGCTCTTTATTGATTTTTTCATGTATTTGAACATTTAATGCAGTGCATAAATCTTCTTGTTTTAAAGAGAATTTATAGAATTTTTTTTACAAAATGTGTGAATGACACAATTAATAAAGTATATTTTTATCAGATTTCAATGTGCACGGTTTTATTGTAAGATGTCACACTACAATATGGCAATGTCTTGATCAAGAAATTGATTACACTTATTGTTTGCAGATGCAGATAGTTAATCATTTTACTTGTGTGGTATTCCAACGGCCTTTGTTTTTGACTGCTATTCATCCATGGCTTATATGTATTCCGTTATGATATACAGTTTCTGTGGATATCTTCCATATATTACACTTCATGCACTGTATTGGGGGCTGTACATTTATCGAATATAATAATTGCTTTCACAGCCAAGTGTATGTTATTAATTATAATGAGGCATACTCTAATTTGCTGGCAATAATTTTTCTCCCCACATTTCTTTAACATTAGAAGTCACAGTTCAAAAGAAAAAAAAATATATGAAATTCCCCTGGGGGAAAATGTATGTCTTTATGGCTTATTTATGGCCTTACATTTTTTTAAAGCTCATTATGAATTATTTTAAAATATGCAGTATTATTCTTGACACCTGTATAGAAGGAATGCATAGCCTTCTATACAGGCTCTCATTAAAACAACTAAAAGGATTTCCCCTGATGCCCACTGTCTTGACACGGAAGGGACTGTTTAGTGCGCCAGCAGCGGCATTGGAAGAGGTCAAGCTCCTTTCATCTTTTCAATAGCAGTGGGCACAAAGGGGAAAAACAGGAAATGAACATTTAGACTCCCTTTGTATGTGGCACTAAGACTGGCAGCTCGAAAAACCGCCTGGCTGATCCAGCAAAACACCCACAGGCTTTTGTGAGGAAATCAGGGAAACGGACACTCCACGTCAGTGAGTTAGTGATCCCATGCAAATGTCAATATTAACAAATAAACATGCTCAGATTGAATGAATCTAAAACATGAAGTCTGTATATATAATGAATATAACACCAGGGATTAATTGAATAATTCCATAAATTTATCAATAAATATCAATATGGCTTTGGCTTTAACCTTAAAGTAATACTTTAAGTCATTTTTTCTATTCCTCCCTACATTTTCTTTTTGAGTATCCTCTTCTCCTCTGTAATGTTTTGTATAGTATAGCCTATACCATAGCATCAGTGTAGGCTCCTGAGCACCAGTGTAGTTTAGTGTATATCTCAGGCTTTGATGCTTTTCCTCTCTCCCTCTGCTTTTTGAAGTCTGGGATGGATTAGTCATGGTGAATAGTACCCCTTGGTCAGTGTGGGGACCTTGACACAGCTGTGTGTCTGCAAGTTGTATAAATCACCAGTGGGGTCAGAAGGAGCGAAGGAGGGAGTAGAGAAAGCACAAAGGGGTGGAGAGAAAAAGGGGTGTGTGAAATATTAATGTACCCAAAAAAGACTGAGAGTTCTTGCTGCAGCCATGTAAACCAATCCATAAGGCAGGCCTGAAAATGGGAGATTTTGGATGACTGACAAGGTCACTAAACTGCTGTGTCTGATGTGAATTTAAAAATAGTGAAATCATAAATAGACAGAACTCTAAAACCTAAGAAGTCATGAACAAAAACTGATATACTCTCTCTGAACTAATATGTTGCATTGTACTGGAATTAGTGTTGCTATAGATTCTCACCAAGCTACAGAAATGTCTAGGATTAGGTTGCTTTAAATCATTTTTTTTGTCATCACTGTACTTTTCTTAATAATATCCTGCAAAACACACATACTCAATTTTCATCTGATTTATTAATTACTAATGTGGCTACATACGGCTATGCATACACCTAAATATACCTGTAACCCATTATCCACAAATAAACACATTATATTTATTTATTTATTTATTTATTTGTGCTTCCTATTTTTATATTTGTAGTAATATTTTAATGAACATCCAAGCAAATGTACCTTAATGTGGTCAAAACTATAATTTTTTTTCTGTCTTTGGTGGCGAGGAAAATTGGTTTTATATACAAAAAGTTCACCTCTCTTACACCCCTCCCCCCACACACCTACAGTAACTCTTGTCCATGGTGACCCTTTCACTCTTCTGACTCAGACAAATAACTTTTCAGCATCCTCTGACTCATGACATATTTACCGCATCAACTGCAGCTTCCCGAAAAAAAAAAAGAAAAAAGAAAACCTTTGCCAAAAACCTATTGTTTAATAAGCACACAATGATATATGCCAGGGTTGCACTTTTTACATTAATGAATTAATTAAATGTCTGATTTCAGCACAGGGTCAGGAAATTTCCAAATTAAATGATCATCAAGGCATCTTATTTTCAAGAGGGGTTTTTCTCCACAATATTATAAAATAATTGATATTTTTAAATAAAATATTTTACAAAAGATAGAACTTCTCATTCTAGAACTATCTAGTGCCCACTTCTAAAAATCTGTCAAGATACCTGAACTGAATATGCACTTTTTAAATGAATATGCATTTGTTTTATTTGTTTCTAGTGCAACTTAAAATATGTAGGTTATTTTACCACATTACTTTTATATTTCAAATATTATTGTTCAGAGGTGGCATGGTGGCTTAGTGGTTAGCACTGTCGCCCTGCACCGCGAGGGTCCGGGTTCGATCCCCGGTTTGATTCCCACCTGTGTGTGTATGTTCTCCCCGTACTTGGTGGGTTTCCTCTGGGTACTCCGGTTTTCTCACACAGTCCAAAAACATGCAGGTACATTGCCTGTAGTGTGTGAATGAGTGTGTGACTGTGTGTATGTGTGTGCCCTACGATGGATTGGCACCCCCGTCCAGGGTGTACGCCGCCTTGTGCCCTAAGTGCCCTAGTGCCCTTGAAGCCACTAGGCCCCCCACCACCCTCTATACAGCATAAAGCGGTATAGACAATGAGTGAGAGTGAGTGATTGCTTAGAAGTTGTAGGTTAATTTGCAATACTAGCATGTGGTTCAAACAGTCATTCAGATTGAACAACTGTTTGAATGTGTTATAATGTAACATGAATGATAACAAGAATGTCTCACTAATGTTCCACACGATGATTCTATTTAACCACAGAAAAAGCACACCGTGTTGTTTATTAATATATTAAAATTGTACTTGTGGACAACCTGTTCAGGTATAAGAGGAATAAAACAACCAAATAAGATATTATTATATGAAATAATCACTTTAGACTTTACAATTGACTACATTACAGAATGTTTATTTATGATTTAATTATTACTAAATAACTAACATCATGACAGGGTTACAGTATATAGCTCAATTAGAAATATCACATTCCAGCTTTTGCATATTAAACCTCTATAACAGGAAATGTTGCATATGGCAATGTGGATTTTGGTATGCAATTTTTGTGTTATATGAACACAAGCCAAATCTCCTATATAATGATGATTTCCTCTATAAATGTTTAATAAAGCTGTACATTATGTATGTTTTTTTTTTTTTAATCTTGCACACAGAAGTCCTGGAGTGGTCATGGCATTGTACCAACAATTCCTAATAACTCTTAGAGGTCAGATCAGTTCAACCAAATGTCCCCTGACATATCTTTAGTGCCCATTGTCTTCAGTAATTATTCCACATTTATCAGAATCAAAGGAAGGAGGTAAAGCTCGAACAGGAACACAATTAAATGAAATCTTTGATGTAAATAAATGATGCCAAAAAAAGTTATGAGACATTGAGGAATGTGACAGCACCTTGGCTCCACTACAGTAAACAGGACACGTGCTGTGCCTCCAAGACACGTTCTCTTGGCAATATGTTGAACCTGTAGCTCAGGAAAAACACAGGCTTTGAACAACCAAATAAAAGCAGGCATTAAAGAAAATGTGTTAAAAAGACAACAGTTATGCTTAAGCTGGCATCCTGAATGACAGCAGGGAGCATTTCCTCTTTACAGCTCCAGGTTCCATGGTGGACTCCTAAGCAACAGGCTTGTGTGAATGTTCTCCCCACTCTGCTTAGGTTTCCACAGGGTTCTCTGGTTTCCTCCTATTGTTCAAAGGCATGAGTGTGTGAATGTTTGTGGTACCCTGCGCTCCCATTCGGAATCAGTTCTCTGGCATTATTCCCACTGTGCTCACATTTTTTAAATTTTTAAAAAAAATTTTTTTTTTTTTTACTTTTTGGCAGACACCCTTATTCAGAGAGACATTTTATCTCATGATACATTTAGGCAGTTCAGGGTTAAGGGCTGCTCCAAGTTGTATAAATGCATATAAATTGCTCAAGAGCCCACGTTAGGCTTTAGATCCACGATGCCTATGATTTCACTGTCACTTTAAAATTATACTGATTCCTAATTAAATGTGTAAAGTCTTTCTTTCAGTCCTAATCAATGGATATGCACACATGACTGCATCTATCAAGGCAAAAGAGAGAAAATATTTCAGATAGTCAGACAGATTAAATATAATAAGCACATAATAATCAACTGAAAATTAGTCATAATTTCTAGTCATACAAGACCTCTAAATGTCTAGAAGGACCCAAAAGGACAATGTTTTAAATTGCACATCTGCATGAGTAAAGGTGGAATTCTACTCTGAACAGTGCATATGCAGTGATGAAGGGACCTGGTGTATACAATAAATTTAACAGCATATTCCAGTGTACAACTTGTGTAAAAGAAAAATAGGCCTTGTGTTGGACTGGTATCCCATCCAGGGTGTACTCTTACCTTATACTTAATCTTCCTAAAATAGGCTTTTGACACACTGGGACCCTGATCAATATAAAGCTGTTATTGATTATGAATACGCCAAGATATCTGTTTCATGTACTGTACAAGTGCTATAGCCATGGTAGCTTGGATACATTCAGTTTTAAATTCTCAGCCTTCTAAGCATCAGTGAAGAGTCTTAGGGCATTTTCACATTAGGGCCCCGGGATTGTTTCAGAGAACACTTGACCCCAAAGTCTGGATCATTTTGATCAGTGAGGACATAATCGTTCCATGCTCGGGAACCGTACCTGAATCTGCTTGAAGAGATGGTCTTGAGAACGATACAGTTTAGTCAGGCATGAATGGAATCAGATATGGAAGCAATTGTACCTGAGAGCAGAAGTAGATCCATCTCTTCTAAAATCTGTTTTCTCGTAGCTCGTACCAGTCTCACCCTCTGAACTACACACCCATAGCTGATAAAGTAGGAAGACATGTCTGGGCGCTGCATTTTTTTTTTTTTTTATTACTTTCTGCATTTTTACTACTTGTGCTTTGCTGTATTGAGTTTAAAAATTTTTTTAAGCCTAAAAAAGCATAGCAAATTTTATGTCATTCAAGGACACCAATGGTGTAATTATCTGTAGAATTACACTTAAACCAGCCTAAAAGCAGGGTTAATTATGGCTTTTAGATTTTTAGCACTGAAACTGGAAACCAAGCTTCAATGAGCTCTACACAAGCATAACAACTAAACTTTCCAACTTTCTCACCAAAAATTTTATCAAACTTGTATCAACGAATGATACATGGATTCATTCATTTTTCAACATTCCATTTTATCATCTAAAAAACAAAAATCCTTAAAACAACCCACATTGTGAGTTCACTGAACAGACCAGAGAGGGAAAATAAAATGAATCATCTAAGAAAGTCTGTGAGAACTCTTCACTTTTTGACCCAATATCTCTTGTCTTTTAACTATTGTCTTTTTTATGCACTCATTTGCCCAGTTTATCTGCCCAGACAGAGTTGTTGAACTATGTGCAAGCTTTTCTTTTCATATGTTTTAATAGCTTTGCTACACTATATCTTTATGTACTCAGGTCAGTCCACTGTAATTACTATCCTCATCGGGACGACGGCCTTCCCATTGATAACACCTGGCCTAATACATACGTTTTGACGATATGAGGTGTTGCACTTGGTTTTTATTGAATTTTCCTGATGTTCAAACAGTCTCACCCACTTCTCCATTACTAAGCACTGTACCCCTGTCTGATTATAGTGATCTCTGAAAACTCCCCTCTGTACATTCTGACAGGAAATGGTTCAAGCCAGGTTTCACACACACACACACACACACACACACACGCTTTGGTCCCGTTTTTTCAGCATATCAGTCCAAAGCCAAACTAAATGATTTTGAAAGAAGCAAAGGAAACTCCCCAATGTTCATATGCATGGAAACTTCATTACTGTATAATGGAGAAGAATATTGAGGGTCCTCATTCTTTCTGTTTCCCTGGTGTGTGTGTGGGTGCATGAGTGGTGGTGTGTGTGGGGGAGGGGGGTATGTGTGTGGGTGTACTGCTGGCCCAGGCATTCGATCCAAGATGGCTCCCCAAGGTTGCTGTTCAGCAGGAAACTGTCTGAGACACACCGGAAAACAAAACAGACGTGTGCGACCCCACCACGGACATCTCCCTCACCACCATCGTATCCATAGACAGACACACATACACACACCTTGCTGTGGGTCAACTCCAGTCTTGACATCATCCGGGAGACTCAGCAGATGGATAGCTCCCAGAAGCCAAAACCAGGCAAAAGAGTAAATGAAAAAAAGAAGGGAAGGGGGTGAAAAAAGACAAGCATCCGGTTTTTTGAACAACAAATTCAGCAGACAGGTTGATGGCACAGGAAGAAATGAATGGAGACACTAGAGAGAGAATTCCAGACGAATTAAGCCTGGTTCTTTTGGGCTTTTCACTACATTTACTCTGGTCTCTGGTTTTCTAAAATGGTGTGTAGTGGGAATTGGCCGGTACAGAGGAAAACAATAGAGTATGTCTAGAAAATAACATATTACTGGATAAGGACCACAGATCTATTCCTCTAATGCTCACATTGTGGATGCATGCAACTATGACCAATAAATTCAACATCACTGGACAAGGATTTGAGAGGCCACAGTATAAATGTCTAGCAGGAGCAAGAGGCTAACATTAGCATCGTATATTATCTTAAAGCATAATTAGCATCAAACTGACATTACCTGTCATCACCCAGCCAGATTTTACTCTTGTCTATCTCTGAGTAACATATTGTTTAGTATAAAAATTAACAAATGTACATGTTTCTAACCGGGGGTGGTGGTGGATCAGGCTCTAAGTTACTGATTGGATGGTTTGAGCCCCGGCTCTGCCAGGTTCCCACTGTTGGGTCCTTAACCCTGTCTGCTCCAGGGGCACCGTATAATGGCTGACATTGTGCTCTAACTCAAGCCTACAAACAAAAATCTTGGATATGCAAAGAATAAGGAATTTTTCCGCCACCCATCCTGGCCCATTAGGCAATGGATACTCCCAACACAGGAGAAATATACTTGGTTGCTGTGGCAGTTACTCATGGGGTCGGGTTGCCAGCTTGATGCCCGATTATATCTGAGTGGTGAAGCAACAACCCAACACCTTAATCACCAAGCCACCTCTGCCCGATGCAGTAACGTATATGTGATGAATAAAGTTTGAACCTTTAGACTCTGAGGCCCCATTAGTATGATGATACTGTAGTACTTCATTAAATGAAACACTAGGGACCTACAATTACATGTAACAATTAGATAACAATTGCATTGCATGAAATACTAGAGAGCCTACAATTTGAAAAAGTGTTTGAAAGGTCTACTTAATAACTATTGTTATCCTAATTAAGAGGCAGGCCTTTACAGCAGAAGAAGTGGAAACACTGGGCTGTTGGGACTTTAGGGATGAAATGAACAAATCCATAAATTCATAAACAAGGAAAAAAGTAATGAGTGTGGTTGTATGGTAATGTGCCACCCCTCCAATTAAGCCACCCCTCATTTTGTCATATTTTGTTTCCAAAAGTCAGACTTTCTTGTATTTTTTTAAGTAGACTTGAAGAACAGTTCTCCAGGTGTCCTGGAGGACTTCCATTTACACTCCAGTCCCTGTAACATGAAGTTTCAGTGAATGTTCTTTTGTTTGTTAAGCCACATAGTAACCTATGAACCATTCAAGCATAAAAATCATCTAACTTAAGGCATGAAGCAATCAGAAACAGGTGCAGAGGATGGCAGAGATGAGGTGCAGACAGTGATTGGAATAGACAAGAGGGCAAATGAGGTTGCTTCTGAGGTTGTTACATAAACAACCAATTTTTTAATTGTATATTTAGGCACTGAGCAGCTTGTCACAGTAAAACATTTGTTCAATTTGCGTAATTCAATCAGCATCATTTAATTTAATTAAATTTAATATGAAGAAATGAGGGGCGGCTCAAGTCTTTTCCACAGTACTGTATCTTTGAGAATAATGTACCAACAGTGAAGAAATTGAAAATAAAAGTGAAGTTGTTGACCCAAGATACATCGAAACTGCTCTGCAGACTGATTTATGTTTTGAAATTGTAATGGGTAATAAAATCTGAAATGTAATGTGAAATTTAAGGACTGGATATTTGGACTAGACTTGTTTAAACAGAAAGTGAGTTGTGTGGCTTCAGTGAGGTTCAAAAATATGTGGACAATGATGCAATTTTTGTAATTGTGCCTTGGTATATCACCACAATAGATTTGAAATGAAGTGATCCAGATGTGATTTAAATGTAAACCTAGCGTTAAAGAGGTTTAACAAAAATATTGCATTAACCATTTAGTAATTACAATATTACACTACAGTACTTTACTGTAAAAAAAACCTGACTGATAAACAGTTTGATGGCCTGATACTGGACTGATATTGATTCCAATTGTTGAATTTGCAGTTGTTAGTTATCCATGGGAACTCTTAATTTGCAATTCTAAAAGGTGACAAGGTTAATACGCTGATGAGCTCAAAAACACCTGTAAAAGGCGTTGAAGACCATTGAAGACAAGTAAAATTAATGATCACAGAATTCCTTCATTGGTGAAGAAAAACCCTTCACCTTCATCTAGGCAAGCCAAGAACACTCTGTAGGGGGTAGGTGTATTATTGTCAATGTCTACAATCAAGAAATGCCTTCATGAATGCAAACACAGAGCCTTTACCTTAAGATCCAAACCACTGGTATCACTCAAGAAAAGCAATGTCACAAGTGGAATGTTCTTTAGGCTTAAGAGTCAGTCATCTGACCTCAACCCAATAGAGCATGCTTTTCACTTACTGAGGACAAGACTGTAAGGCAGAATAACCCACAAACATGCAGTAAGTAAAGTGATTGAAGTAAAGACCAGCCTAAGCATCTCAAAGGAGAAATCTAAGCATTTTGTGATGTCCATTACATTTACCTCTGGCAGACACGTTTAATCAGAGTGATTTACAAAAGTGCTTTGAAGTTTTTGTCATTGGATAAATCCTTACACTGGATTACTAGGTCCATATTGGATCCAGACTACAGCCAGTAGTTGATTGCAAACAATATTAATTAGTCCAACTATTTATGGTTATGTTAATTTGTCCAATGACTTTTGAGTTTGTGAAAATGAAGATATGATGTACAAAAATACTGTAAATCTTAAATGCTTAATGTAACATTTTTGCAAGATTAAAGCTGAATGTTTACGCTCCAATCTCATTTTGAAGTTTAGAAGTAATCACAGCTTGTATGAGAATATAAGAAGTTTCTGTGGTCAGTTTTTGTAGTTGTATAAATCTGCAGGATCTATTGGTTGAGGTAATGTGATCAGAGGACTTTAGCAACAGCTTGGACTAGTGACAGCTGCAGCTAAGCCTGAAACTACTAGCTGGAAAAAAGGAAAAAAAAAAAAAAAGAGGAGGAAAAAAAACCTTAATAAACTACATGTTTAGATACAGACCAACTGCATTCTTTTACTAAAACAGGGAACAAAAACAGAATCTTCTACTTCTACTTCTAATAGTACACTATTTGAGTGCATAGTTCTTCATGAACATCCATTTGATCCAGGTGTCATTAGATTCATTTGGCCTTAAGAAAGAAAGGTACAATAAATGTTGTGTAAGACTTAAAAGGCTTTGCTTAATTTCTAGTTAAGGGGTGAGGAAATATTAAAAGTAAAAGTACAGTACAACACATGTATACTGTACATATACACATATACACACAGAGTTATAACTGCAGAATGAATGCTTTTTTCAGCTTTACTGAGGAGCTTGCTAAAAAGATTTTGGACAAATTGCAGGAGAGGGAATAATATTTTAATCATATCCTCCCATTGCATGAAACATGCAGACACACATGTACACATGCATATTTCAGACACCCAGTGACAAGGGAGATGGCCATTCAGTCAACCTGCACGTCATAGTTACTAATGACTTACAGACGTGTACTGTAGCTACTTCTCTCTCTTCCAAAAAATAAATTTTGAATATTACTGCTTCCGTTTTTTTCCAGGATATTCTTTATTTCCTCTGAGACATAAAGAGGAGGAAGGATATTTAAAAGAAAAAGCATTAGGCTATGTTATTGCCGTCTCTCTTGCTTTCTCTCGTACTGCACACACACATTCACGCACACACACATTCACGCACACACACACACACACACACACACACACACACACACACACACACACACACACACACACACACACACGCACGCAAACACACACACACACACACACATTGTTTGTGCAATGTCTTGGGGTGGGGAAGTGGTAAAGGAATTCCCTGCTTTGGGAATTGCGGTACAATGTGAACTCTGCGCCGTGATCAGCTCCGAAAGTCGTCGACGTGGAGACGTGACCCACCCAGACATTAAACGCCAACTGTTCTGTCCATGAGGTGAGGAGTCAGCCATGGTGTCGTGCGGACAAAGCTTCCGAAAGAAAACAATCGAACAATTGAGACATGCAGTGAGAGGGTGGAGAAAGACGAACAGCCATCATCCTCATCACTGTTCATCTATTTAAGCATCATGCTTTGCTCCAAAGAATATAGTAAATCTATACTGTGAAGTTTAGGCACTAGGAACCTTTTGCAATAAAAACACACACACACATGCACAAATGCACACACACACACACACACTTACACACACACACACAGGAAAAAGGTCTCTTAAACAAATATCTAGAAACTTGTCTATTAATATTTGGTATGAAATGTGTGTGTGTGTGTGTGTGTGTGTGTGTGTGTGTGTGTGTCAGTTTGTGTTCATCCTAGTTACTATGTTTTCACATGGGAAAGTCTCCCAGCTGTGGAAGGGTTGTATGAGTTTGCCGAAGGAACTGATCAGGGCGTTCCTCTGTAATGTGTGTGTGTGTGTGTGTGTGTGTGTGTGTGTGTGTACGTGTACGTGTGTGTAGCGGGAACGATCATCCAGAGGATATCCTCAATCAAGGCCAGAGAGTGCACACTGAACAAGCTCACTGACAGAAACATAGATCCTCACACGCACACAAAGTCTACTAACAAGCTTGGGGACCTAATGCAGCACACACACACACACACACACACACACACAC
>JAQMYJ010000040.1:10366566-10377652 GCA_030014305.1 Clarias laeviceps | reverse complement strand
AAAAATATAATACTTTAATACATTTTAATAATACACACACACACACACACACACACACACACACACACACACACACACATATGTCTGGCCCCAAAAAAAAAATCACCACCTTGATTTGACTAAGCAAATAGTTAAGAGCTTTCCATTGGATAATTAATGCAGAGATTAATATATTTTAAAATATTTATTTACTTCTTTAAATGATGCAAGGAATAGCTTCATGTTTCTTAAACAACCATGTCAAAAGACATAACTTGTGATTGTGCAAATACAAAAAGGTCAAATTATTGGCCTGCATCAAGCAAAGAAAACAACTAAGGAGATTGCTGAAACTGAAAAATTGGGTTAAAAATTGTTCAGTGCATTATTAAAGCTGGGAAAGGTAATGTTGAACCGTCATCTTCAAGGAAGAAATGTAGTCAGAAAACATTCTCAATGAGCATGATGGGAAATCACTTTAAAGCTTCATCAGGCGAAATCAAATCGTAACAACAACAAAAAAGCGCTAGACCTCTCAAGTATGTTTAACCGTAAAAGTAAGAGCATTTTGAAACACCCATTGCAAAGAGGATTCAAGAGATTATGACTAAACAGCTGTGTAGCCTTAAGAAAACAACTTATCAGGTAAACTGGTTTCAACTTGCTTGGCAACATAAAGAAAGGATTGTGGAGCATTGAAAAAAGATCATGTGGTCTGATGAGTCCAAATGTACAGAATGTTCCAGAATGATGCGTGCATCTGGGTAAGATGAGAGGTGGATAAGGTGATTCACCCATCATGTCTAATGCCTACGATAAATGCCTGTGGGGGCAGTGTTATGATCTGGGGTTGCTTCTGTTAGTCGGTCTATGTTCAGCAATGTACTGTAATATGTCCCCAAAATGAAGTCAACTGGCTACATGAATATACTGAATGACCAGATTTTTCCATAAATAGATTTTTTCTTCCCTGATGACACGGGCATATTCCAAGATGACAATGGCAGAATTTATAGACCTTAACTCCATTGAGAATCTTTGGGATGTGCTTGAGAAGGCTTTATACAGCAGCCTGACTCTTCTGTCATAAATACAGAAACTTAGAGAGAAAAATAACCACGGTGGCATAGTGGTTAGCACTGTGGCCTTGCACCAAAAGTTCGATTCCCTCCTCAGGTCTGTGTGCGTGGAATTTGCATGTTCTCTTCGTGCTTGGTGGGTTTCCTCTGGGTACTCCAGTTTCCTTCCACAGTCCAAAGGGAATTTCCCATACTGTGTGTGTGTGTGTGCACCCTGTGATGATTTGGCCCCCATGACCCTGTCCACTGGATAACCAGTATAGAAGAAGAAGATGAATAATAACAAAAATGAGGATGATAATAATAATAATAATAACAACAACATGTTGTGGTTGTCATTCAGTTGGTTTGAAAATTTCATGCACTTCTGATGTCCTAGAATTTTCATCCTGAACAGTTTCTTTACACAGAAAGAACACATGCACACACACCAGAAACACTCAAACACACAAAATAAACCCATGTTCTGAGAGAAGTCCTAAGAAAATGGCCAGCAGAAAAGCTTCAAGCAGATGATCTACTGGAGCAGAAGACCACATCAGGATTCAGCCAAGAACAGGAATATGAGACTACAGTGGGCATAGACTCAACCTTCTACATCGTAAAGATTAATGTTGTGCATTTTGTTTATATTTGACATGTTGTGCTTTCTGAAATCTGTATCTGTTATTTATATACAGCCCATAAACACAGCAGCAGTAGCACCTGGGGTTGTGGTTGGTATCAAAGAACCGCAAGCTCAAATAAATAAACAGTAGTCTCATGGCACAAGACAGCATCATTCATCTTCAGTAACCATTTTTCTTGGTAGATCTGAAGTCTGTCCTAGGACAACTGTCCTAGTGTGAGATGGGAATACACTGTAGATGGGATAGCAGTCGATTGCAGAACTCCATGCATACTGTACACGTTAACACCTGAAGACAATACAGTGCAAGAACTCTTTATTTACTGAATAACAATAAAACAGATGGCAGACTCTATGAACAAATCATGCATCTTATTGATCATATTTCAATTTCATACATCAATTTAAAATAACATTTAATGCATGCATTATTATTAGAATATGTCCAGTAATAGTGACCAACCAACAATGTTTATCTTATAATTACTGCTAAGAAGTACAATATAAACGTTACTGGAGAGTATGGATTTTATTTTCTTTTTATTTACATTTTCTTGTGCATGTACAAATAGTCTAAAACATAAATGAAGATGTATAAATCAAAGTAAACATCTCTTTATCTTTTCTCCCATTTTCTATCCTCTCTGTCTATCCCCTTCTCCTCCATTGTGTCGCTCCATCCTGAAGTAGCTCAGGCTTTGTTTTATCCAGATGGTGTGATCTTGGTGCTCTCTGTCTTCCTCTTTCCATTTGCTCAGCCTCCTATTAATAACTCTTATCCCCCGATTCTTTGTTGACAAGACTGACAAGTGCAAAACATCCAGTCCCAGCATGAGCAATCAGGGGAGAAAAGGAGATTGGGGGGAGCAGGGGATCCCCTAAACGACCAACAACAGGATGGAAGTAAGGATGTCTTGCAGTAGGTTAAACACACAGGAGGGAATTTCTCCTTCGGTGGAGGAGAAGAGAGAGTTCCGCTAGCAGAGGTTCCAACAGCAGTGTAATTTACTGCTGAGGAAACACAGGTTTACGGCTGTGTGCTTCAACCATTTGTGACCTACAAATGGGCCCCAGAGGAAACCAAGAACTTCAGAGAGAGAAGGGGGTTTGAAACGAGATAGAAGGTCAGGGGTAAGAGATATGCCGAAGGGAAGAAGAGTGCAGATATATGGACACATCTGCAGACTGATGGCTCTTAGAAATACCTTTGGCTATGATTTGAAACCAGAGAAAACCAAAAACCTTAATGTATTTGAGTCATATTGGAAATATAAAATATCTAAACCTCCTGGCATGGTTTTGACCACAAATATGTTGATATATATCAGAATTCAGGATGATCACAATCTTCTCAAGAACTCCTGAACTACCAGCTACAAATCAGTATCACTGATCTCATCTGCATATCGTACAGTCAGTGTATCAGGTGCTTTCTCCTTGTATCGTAACCCCTTTGTTGTCAAATATACTAATGGTGTGTGCATGACCACATACTTTGTCTTCGGTCTCATTTGATCAAATCATATGACACCAGCTGTACTTCAGATGACGCTTGATGAAGTGCAGGCCATGCATTTTGTCATATGCTCTTAGAAATTATGTCAAATTTACATTGTGACAAGCGGTCTGTAGAAACACGATACAACACCTCCACCTAGTGGTTGTGTTATGCAATGCTCTTTATGCAAAGCAAGTTTTATTTCCTGTTCTAAACCAAATACATTTCCTTAAATTAGTTTTGCCACTTGAAAGCAAACAGTTTGAACAACAAACATAAAACACACGTTTGAAACATCCTTATGTCTCTTCTTACTTTAATGAAAACTATTTATGATCAGTTTTAAATTTCTATGTCAAATAAAAGGACATGAAGCCGCAGCTCTTTTGTCTGAGTGCTGTCTCATCTTCCCGTGTTCACCAATCACCAAGCAGCTATAACGTCTAAAAACTAGTTTTCAGTTTCGTTTTGAGCTGATCTTTGACGTGATTTACTAGGAACTGAAGAAAAAATGCGTAAATACTTAAGTAAGTAGAATATTCATAACCGTACTTTCTACACAAGTATACAAACACGTTCTCGTATTCTAGATGTGTGCAAACAGGTCTTCTGCAGGAGCAATGCGAAAAAGCGGTCTTTGGAAAACTAAAGCTCTAGGCGGTCTAGGCGGAAACCCTTTGTCGTTTAGTGCACGTCTTTAGTTAGAAACCTGTAAAATAGTTTATCTTTAAAGCTTAAAGTTGAAAGCTAAAAACTTTTAATAGGTTATGAGTGGGTAAAAATATATATCAAATAAAAGCGCACAATATAAAGTTAGCCGACTTCAAAATCTAGTGACAGGAAAAGTTTCATGGTAGTCATATGTACATATATAAACAGCAAAACTAACATTTGGTCTAATAATGTATAATGTAATGTAATATATATAGACCATTAATACGTTTTAGCTTAAACGACATGGGAAATTAGAAAATTTTATTTGGCCTAGCTACAGTACATGTAAGGAACCAGTTTTACAAATAGCACTAAATTTACTCAGTTTGTCTAAAACTTAAAGATGTCTAAACTCTGTAAATTTGCAGTGGTGTTTTCTCCCGAAAGCCAATGAAAGTGAAAAATAAATAAATAAACTACATATTTTATAAAACATATATAAAGACTTTTTTATATATATATAAGCTCCTCCCTCTGCACTGTTGCTGTCTGGTACATTTTCTCCATTTGTTGCAAATGTTTGCATCGCGCAAACAGCGCCCCCGTAAATGTTATGGGGTGGTTGTAAGGTCAAACACGGTATTGCATCTTTACCGTTTTCCCCGAAGCGAAGGCAGGCCGAATTTGGTTTCTCTTAAAAAAAAATCTAAAGATTAACCAATCAGAAATGCTGTAGATAGCATTGACCAACTGTCATTGGTTAAAAGCATGCCAAGGAAGACCAGGGTATTATTGGCTTCTCTTTGTAAAAAAAAAAAAAAGGGTTATCCAATCAGGGTCCTGTTATATTGCTGCACAAACTGAAGCCAGACGCCTTTCTACATAACCATTGTCAAAACATTAGGAAGTGCTGTTATGACGTATAGAAAACTAGAAAACTAGGTTGAGCAGCAAATAAAAATAAAAAACAGAGCTTCATACAGACAGGAAAAAGGGAAGGATTAGGGCTTTCAGTGAGGAAAATTATGATAATTTACTGAGAGAGAGAGAGAGAGAGAGAGAGAGAGTCATTTTATTGCAGCTGTTTACCCAAAAAAACTGTATGGAAAGAATTTGTTTATCAAGGTCATATAATGGGGTTGTATAAATCTTGTGTTTAATACAGAGCCCACTCATTATTTTAATACAAATATAAATTAAATGTTCTGTGATTTCATTTGTAATGAATGCTTCTTTTATTTATTATTGAATCTTTGCTATGCATTAAAGGTTTGGGAGGGGAGTTGAATAAATTAAATATTGTGAATCATGTGTGTGTTTGTGTGTGTGTGTGTGTGTGTGTATATGAGAGAGAGAGAGTTTGAGTGAGAGAGCGAGAGACTTGGTAGACGCAAGCATCAGCTGGAGTAGTAAAAGATGTGTAGCAGCAAGTTTCACATAACAGACATCTACATAATGCAGTTTTGTGTTAAATCATACGGGGGCACTGTAGAAGTTCTTTCAGTTATATTTCATTGTTAAAGCGCTAATGTATGATGAACAACACACACACAGCGATAAAATAGAGGTTGTCTCCTGTTCCTTAAACAAATTCCCCATGCCATGCTACGCCACTAGTAATCAGATACCAATTCTCAAAATGGCTGCCATGCTCATGTGCTGTAGGGCATCAGAATAAAATCAGAACGTTTGCTCAGTACAAATTACAGCAAAGTTACAAAAAAAAATTACATTATTTACTACAAAGACATAGTAACAAGAACATTTAGTCAAGCAACCTGAATAAATAAATCAGGACATACAGTATCAAGTTATTCAAACAAAGTGACAGTCATTTTTTTAAAAATTGGAATTGGAATTTTTAAATGCTACTTTTCCCCTTTTTACTGTGGGTAATCAGATCTTAAAATTTAAACATCTTGTTATGATACTGTATATACAGAGATGATGTTTTAGTTCCTGTAATACTTAGAACTGTGTAGGCTACAGTGTTAGTCATGTGTTGTACAATCAAAACATTCACCATTTTGTCAGGAAATCATTCTTTCTTAGATGATAAATAATGATGAATCGCTGGCTAGTACTTTTCCACTTTAAAGAACAGTGCACTGGTAGATTTATTATATGTTGATATTTACAGCTAAAATCGTTGAGATAAAAAAAGTGTGGCAGGAGTTTTTTTTTACTAAGGAAAGATGGAGACAGATGGTAGATGGGAATTAACTTTAGCACTCGTTGTGAATTTAACAGGTGCTTTTCAGTCACATTCGTTTAACAAACACACCCAAGGTGCTGCGAGTGAAGTTCTGCCTTTGGTTCTACCTCTGGGCTTCTCTCTGCGAACACAAAAACACCAATAAAATTACCTTGGAAACAAGCCACTGGTGGAAAGCACTACATGATACCTGTAGGCTCGATCATGCTCCAGCTCCCACAAATAGATTCACAAGAAAAAAGAAGCTTTAATGAAACAGCAATTTAACAACAAATGCTAACTGAATACCGTTAGAAGCGTAATAACACTAATGAAAACAAAACAAAACAACAGGCCCAGTCCAGTTTAACTCCTGCATGTTTTTTAAATTAACAAACATAACACAAGTACATCATGCATTTACTGAATATTTATTTCATGATTATGTTCCCTGACATAAGATACTCATTAGCCTCATATTTCTGCTGGCTGGCTGATAATTACAATATTCTTAAAACTTATTTTATTTTTGTCAGAGCAAAACTTTGACAAGATATTGTGCCACTCATCATCCTCAACAACAACTGTTCAGGATTGTAAATCCGCAGACACATTGCCAGACAAAATAGTGGCAGGTTTGGTTTTGGATCTAACATCTGGCATGCAAGAGTTTTGTAGTTGGCAATGTAAAATTTTAAACTACAGTGTTTTCCTAAGTTACCACTGATTGCTGAAACTGTAACTGTGTGTATTTTTCTCCCTATTTTACAGTGCTGTTTCTCATTTTTCCCATATCTGATGTATCCTTATCATTGCAAGTTCCATGTACAGTCAACCTGGAAGAGGGTGTCGCATATCATATAGTAACCTGGTATAAGGTAAGTTTAATAATCAGCAATAAAATTACAACAAAAGGACATACAATATTACTCCTGCTGTAACTTTTTTTTTTGTGTCCAGGTGTCAGTCGGGTCTGGCTCATTGGCGGGCCTTGTAAGGAAAGACCTCCGCACTAACACAACACAGCTTTACAAGTTCGCCAATCACTCATATAAAATTGGAAATGATCTTTCGCTGCTGCACGTTCCTGAGCACAGCCAGAAAGAGTGTGAGCTTTACCGCTGTTGTGTGTGGCCACCTGTTGGACATCGCATTCTACAGAGTGACTTCAGCCTCCCACAAGGTAACAGTCCAAGTAGCGCTCATTAAGGTTTCACGCTTTGAAATTATATACATGATTTATTTATTTTCATGCATTGAATTTCTCTGCATTTGTTGTCTACAGGTTGCCAGAGCAATGCTGTTGGAATAGCAGAAATTTCTTCTCAGGTACAGAATACACATATGAGTAAATACGTCATCCTAGCCGGAGTTTTGCTTGTGGTTACTTTATGTATAGCAGGCCTTGTATGTGTATACAATAGGAGAAAAACACACAGCAAAGTTCCAGTACATGTATCCATTTGAAATATGTGTAGGAATATATATAAGAGGTATTTTGTAAAACATATTTTGTGATGAATTCCTTGTTTGTTTAAAAATAATTCATGTCAAATGTCTATACTTTTTTTTTTTGCCTTCCTAACCTTTTCATAAGTAATAAACAAGAAAACGATTATAAAATGCATCTTGTGCTTTCATTTTGAGGGGATCATAAATATATATCGGTTCTAAATCACATGAAGCCAATGCTAAACACAAGAACAGGATCTAAACATTGTGGTTTCTTGACATATCCAGGATTGGAAGAGTGCAGTCTACACAGGGATATTTGACAGAGTATGTTAAATCAAGCTTTTGGAAATTAAAGTAAATAATTGATTTGTTGACTGTTATAGAAGATATAACAGAACATAGACAGCAATAAATGTGCAATTTCGGTTGGAATCCACAGCATGTTTGCAACACAAATACCACCATTTGTTGTATCTACATACAGGGACTTTCCTGGCGCGTCTGTAGACATGCATCCTGACCAAATACTGCATGAAGCCTTCACATTTAAATAATACACAAACTGACCATGGCTGGTGAAACTAGGGAGTAATTAGGGACAATTCATGTCATGGAATTGAATATAATGTACCACATTATACAAGAGTTACCTTTGAACAAGCAATCTGATTGAACAAGAGGCATTGCATAAGTGGTGATATAAAGTAAAGAAGCATTGGGACGTTTAGGTCTGTATGACTCTGCGTCACAGGTGTTCTAACTATTAATAATTACACTATAACACCAGCATGAAAGTAGGTCAGTACGAACTTAAGTACTGGAAAGAGGGGAGTAGCTGCCTCCTAAAATCCACATTCAAAACCAGTCACAGAAACACTTTTTCCAAGAAAGCACATCTGATAAGGTTATGTCATAGAAAACAACACTTTGTCTCTTTAGTAATTGCTTATAAGTCATTCTGAATTGTCTCTGAATTGTCAGTGTTGTTTTGTTTACAGCTAACATGAGCTGCATAGCTAACTAGTTTCTTGCACAAGGCTGAATCCATAATCCCTCTCTATCCCCTGATCAAGGGCACTACAGTACTTGGTGTGTGGAACTACCAAAAACCTCCATGGTTTATCCTCCTCATCGTTTTGCTACACAGTACCAGTAATAAAAAAATAATAATAATAATTTTACCCCTGCTAAGTCCACTAACTGTCATCACTAACTGTTGGTCACCAGCTCAGGGCTAGTTTTGCTATTTGTGGAAGGATATGTGTTGGCCGAGCAAAATAACTGGTTAAACAAACCAATCTTATTTTGTTAATAATAAATGGCATTTGTGGAACTATTGTAGAAAACAGCTAAGAACAACCGCATCCTTGTGTCTATGTACGACCACATAACAGCCATACTGATATTCAGCACTCCCTTCATGTGATATTGCTATTTATTATATACTGTATAAGCAATTATACTGAACTTAAACTGACAGTTTTTCTTCAGATAAACTGAGACATAAATCTGTGCTTGAACTAGAATTTAAAACTATAATATAATAATCAACACATGTAATTAGCTTAAAGTGTAAAACAGTCAGACAGACAGACAGGTAGATAGAGATTTAAAGACAAAAGAGTGACAAAAAGTGAGAGAAAGCTACACTGTAAAAAATCCAACTACTCACCTTCTACACCGCTTTATCCTGTACTCAGGGTCGCAGGGGCCTGGAGCCTATCCTAGGAGACTTAGGGCACGAGGAGGGATACACCCTGGACAGGGTGCCAATCCATCGCCGGGCACACACACATACACCCACATACACCCTCATTCACACACTACATTCATACACATTTGGGAACACCAATTAGCCTAATCTACATCTTTGGACTGTGGGAGGAAACCGGAGTACCTGGAGGAAACCCATCAAGCACAGGGAGAACATGCAAACTCCGTGCACACAGAGAGGGGAATCGAGCTTGGCCGGGAATCGAAGCCGGACCCTGATGGTGCAAGATGACAGTGCTAACCACTACACCACCGTGCTGCCAAAATCCAACTAGATAAATGTCAAATGAATTAGTATTGTATTGATGGCCCAATTTCTTGCTATGGTATTTGTTGAGACAACATGTAACATTGTGTTCTTGAAAACTTTGGAGACACAGACTGAATAAAAAATTTTTTTAAATCAAGTTGAGCCAGCAATTTACCTTCCCTTAGATGCAATCACAAGATTCATAAAACAACCTCATCCCCTCCCCCTGTTGGACTAATGCTATCAAACTGCACTAGGGAGTTGAAGAAGTTTTGTGGAATCTTTATTTTGGGTAAGTATTTTATTTATTCATTTAAATAAAATAAAAATATTTTTCAGTGTTTCCGCATATCGTTTTACTGAGGAACCCTGGCATTACTGAGGTGAGCTAATGTTAGGCTTCATGTTACTGCACTGTACAGGAGTTGGCGAGGGAAACGTTCATAACTGTATCTGTCTTTTCCCTCACTTTTCCCTGACTTTTGCCCAGCAATAGCGTCCTGCTCCACCCCAGCGCACATGGCCACACAATCGAACGAAAGTTCAGGAAAAACAGTTGAAAAAATGTTTACCAAGGAGTAGTGGTACTTCAGTACTCGATAAGTTAAGAGATATAAAAACTGCGAGAGTCGCTAATGCTCCTCTACGAGTGTTATATCCTTGACAAGATCAGACTCTTTTAAATATGAGACAACATGTAGCTTTAACTCATCATTAGAATTCCAGAAAGTCTTTTACAAACTATGGTGGTGTATAGCCTTATTAATATCTTCTATTTTTATCTTAACTAGATATTCTATAAAATTTATTTATCTTTGTCTTTACAAGACTCCTCTTGTTCTCTTTAACCAGAGCTCTGTTGTGGAGGATTGGGTCAGAGGGGTGACGGTTGGCCTTTTGGAGCTACAGGAGGAACATGAACAAGCTGTTGGAGGGGACTGTAAACATTAAGGGCCTGGGTGAACATACAGCAGCTTTAGGAATGATGTTTGGACAGGTCTGTGCTCTAACCTTTGAATTCCCAAAGGACTGGAAGGACACCTATGAAGCCATCCAAACCATTTTTATTGAACTATTCACGTGGTGAGAAACAAACTCTTGTTGCCTAAGACTCTTTTTTGTGTCTGACACATTTTGAAAACAAACAAACAAACAAACAAAACAAAAAAATGGTTCATCATCATTGCTATTTTTTTTTTATAAATGCTTATGATTTTGTAATAGAAAAGAGTCAGTAAGATACTAATAAGCATCTGATGTTATCCGGGTATTTTATTGACCTTAAAGCAAAATAGAACCTACAGTGGGGCAAAAAAGTATTTACTCAGTCACCAATTGCACAAGTTCTCCCACTTATAAAGATGAGAAAGGCCTGTCATTTTCATCATAGGTATATCTCAACTATGAGAGACAAAATAAGAAAATAAAATCCAGAAAATCACATTGTAGAATTTTTAAAGAATTTATTTGCAAATTATGGTGGAAAATAAGTATTTGGTCAAACAAGCAAGATTTCTGGCTCTCACAGACCTGTAACTTCTTCTTTAAGAGGCTCCTCTGTCCTCCACTCGTTACC
>JAQMYJ010000040.1:10335235-10347242 GCA_030014305.1 Clarias laeviceps | reverse complement strand
CATGGAGTTAGAAAGTGACCCCAAACCTTTGAACGGTAGTGTGTATATATATATATATATATATATATATATATATATATATGTACAAACACAGCTGACTCTGTACTTTGCAAAATAATGCTCAGTGTATGACTGACTAAACATACCAAAATTTGCATTATCTTGTTTCTGATCTTCTTATTTGGACTGACATCTTGCAAGAGCAGCTTAACCTAGGTTATTTAAAAAAAATTAAAAAACAATCTTTAAATTATATTAACACAATGCACTTCAAATTTTGGAAGTAAGAAGCTTTGCATACTGAGGAGTAGGCCTAATAAATGTTCTATATTTCCCAGACTACTGATTGTTAAGGTGATTCATGCATCCATTATAAAACCTTAATTTTTGAACTCTAAATTAATGGCTTTAATTGAATTTATTACATTTATTCTCTTAAATTATATAAACACAATGCACCTACACTTTTCTACTTTATATTCCCCAAGCTACCTTAGTCATCTGATTCTTAACATGGTTCATGCATTCATTATAAAACCATAATTTTTGATCACTCGGTTTGTTTTAGGTTTATGACTGTCCTAGTGACCAAGAATGATGATGAAAAAAGGACTGATTTATATGTTAATGTTTCTTATGCACATTTAATATTGCATAAGTCCTAAATCATGAAGATAGTGACCCTGTATGTATCTGCAACGTCCCCACACAGTAACAGCTTTGGAAAACGTATAACATATGTGTTATAACGTATGTGCTAGGCTCTGGGATCTAGCTGTTCATCTGTTGTGTATACGCCTATTCAAACTGTAAGCAGGAAGGAGTGGTGCAGAACTACTGGAGCTGCTGCAGAACAAATCCTGACCTGCAGCAAAACATCAACCTGAGATATAATGAAGCGACTGAGCATCGCTATGAGTGAGTGCATGTTCGCATTTCCAGTAAATTAGATAGATAGGTTAAGGATAATTGGGGAGAGGGGGGATTTCCATTTGGACAGAAAGTATACAACGAAACTGAAAGTAAAATAATAATAATAAAATAAATTTAAAAAATCCAGTGACGCAGAAGGCTTTTTGCAGAAAAAAACAGCAATTGAGAAACATAACATAGGCGATTAAATGCTTAAAGCATTGAATGACTATATTATTTAAATACATTTACAGTATTTCTTTTTTTATTCTCAGTTGTTAATCTGCTTGAGCTGTCTATATCTGTACGAGTTGATCAGAGCTTCATTACAATCCCATGTCAAGCAAAACGTGAATCAGCTGTTCAGTACAGGAGAATCACCTGGTACAAGGTAATGCAATGTTCGGACCAAAGATACTCGTCAGTAGCAGTTTCACACCATATGGTGCGGGTTTCCTTTCAAATCATAACAAAAGACCAGGAAGTGATCACAGAGTAGACGAGGCATATAACCGACCTCACTACAAACGCTTTAAAGAGTCCTATGTATTACAAGTCTGAGTTTTATAATTAAAATACAACCTAAATGCTTGGTTTGAATGGACTCGTGTATAGTATGAGCTTTTATACACTTTATAAATTCAAACCCCTATCTGTGTTTGCTCTTCTGTGTTTATTTCCAATGTTTTGAAGCGTCCTGTTTTTATAGACCTATCACATGGCGTTGGTGTGTTCCTCTTGACCAATCACTTATCCGCGGAGGAGGGGCTTCGTGCTTAGAACGAACTTGCTGTTTAGCCAGAGCGGCATCATAAGAATAAGAATAAGAAAAAAAAACATAATATTTTAACTAAATTTTTTTTATTAAGGCCAGTTTTGCTAATTTATACAGAACAACTAGTTATTAATTATTATCTAATTTCACAAGTAATTTATGTGCATAAGTTACCTGCATAAGTTATGTGCATAAGTAAAGGTATCCTAGGCTTTTGCATGAAAACTCTAGGGTTATAGGCTGCATTGACATTTACACTGTTAATGTCAAACATACAGCATAGGTCAATGTATATTAGGCTATATACATATAGTACGGTATATATATATATATATATATATATATATATACTGTACTATATGTATATATACACACAAGACCCTATGGCCATGATTTTTTTTTGTTCACTCCATTACTGGTCCTAAAGCCTGGATGAGAATGGCATCTTGTCTACTATATTGTCTATTGGCTTCTTGGACTCAGATCCATCTGGCACTTTGAAGTATAGAAAAAACAAGACATATTTATTGTCATTCTAGCCATATACAGTAGTATAGTATACAGAGAGATGAAACAATGTTCTTGCAATGTCTTTCTCCATAAAACAGCGCAGAACTACACAAGACCATACACAACTAAAAATTACAAAAAAGACATAAAGGGCACAAGTGCAACCATGTTTACACAGTGCAAGTCAGAACAGAATCAACAATCTGTTGTCAAATTATATAATTCTTCTTAAAAATTCCTCTCTCATCATAGTTTTAAAATTCTTTTATTGAGGAACAGTCATCTAGCAACTGGCAGTTAGTTTTGAAAGGCTTTAGATGCACCTTTCTTCAACTTTGTTTGAGACAGAAGGCGTGTTTCCTGTTGCCACAATGAGGGTCTCACAGAACAGATTATATCATGTTTTTTTCCCTTCTTTTTCAACATTTGCATGAAAAACAAAGACATCATGGTGCAAACACATTTCTGATGTAAGGACACTTGTCGCTCCATACTCCACCTTTCCCTTTTTTATTAGATTTTATTCCTGATTATTTTCTATAAAACCAGACATTTTGAAAAAATTGGCATACATGGGCCACCTTGGCGAACAACTTAACATTAGCTCCTCCTGTACTTTAAATTTCTCAGAGCTAGCATAAGGTGGCATGATTTCACCCCAGTAGAAAAGAGAAATATTTAAATGTAATGTCCTTTGTCCTTTTTAATTTGATAACACACAATTGTATTTTGTCTTTTACAGGTGGAAGTGGGGTCTGGTGTGCTAACTGGTCTTGTAATGAAAGACCTGCATACAAAGGAAACTATCCTCTATAAATTTGCTAACCAGTCCTATGAAGTTGCAAATGATTACTCTTTGCTAGTTCCAGAGACTGGAAAGAGAGACTGTGGCCATTACCGCTGCACTCTCTGGGCTCCACTGGGTCATTACATCCAGGATGGTGACTACGAATACTATCCACTAGGTAATTTTTACTTATCCTCAGTGGCAAGTTTGACTAAACTATTATCATTATCTACTACAATTGAACATATCCATACCAAACATGTACTCCTGAACTAAACATAAGCCTGTAAGGTCTATATGAAATGTGATTTTATGCTGAAGCTGCCATAATTGGGCAGCAAACATACTGATGCACTCACAGGTTTATGTACACACATCATAACAACAAATTTTATGGCAGTATTGGATTTGTAGTTTATTTGAACTTACCAGTTTGTAGATCTAAATGATAGTCCCACATACACCTTATCGAAGAATGGACAAAAATTGGTGAATAAATTAAAATTTATTTTGGTAAATTTTAGTATACAGTACAGTACACCTAATATTTGTTTAAATGTCCAGCATTGACCCAAAATGTTGTTGGCAATCATATACAAAGCCTTTTGCAGAATTCAGCATGGATATTTGATCAATATTTTCTTATCAAAATTGGTAGAGTTCAATTAAATTTGTTGAGTTCCAGGCACAGGCTTAACTTTTAAGCACAGTCCACAATTTTTTTAAATAAATTAGAGGCTCCTGTTAGCCTGTGCATGTAGGTCTGGGGTCATTCTCCTCTTTAAACATTTAATTACTGTATGTCCAACTTACAACCAAGCTGATGAGGTAGTCATCTATCTACATAATTCCATCCACTCTGTACAATACTTCTGTTTCACTGGCAGCAAGACAGCCACAAAGCGTGATGCTACCACCTGTTTAACAGAATGCCTCTCCTTTACTTCTCCAAACATAACTCTTTCATCATGATGTTTACTTATTGTCTATATGGTCAGTTGAAAACTTTAATCAAGCTTGAGGGTGTTGTTTTTCATGCAAGGGCTTGAAAAACAACACCTCAATGCCTCTACCTGACCCAGTTTAAAATTTTTTGCTCAGTTGTTTTTGGGGAAGTTGGTTTAAATGAACTAAAATTCAGTTCATTATATTGCCTATTTTTTGCTGAAAATTATTTCACTCTGTACTGTACAATCCTGAGCTCTATATGTATGTTTATAAAAAAAACAGCAAAACAAATAATGGCTAAAATGCTCTGAGCTTTAAGGGCTACAGGAGAATGGCCTAACTGGTTCGAGTTGATAGAATGGCCACAGTCGCACGAATAACACATCTTGTTACAATGGAGGTATGGTGAAGAACATCTCTGAATGTATATCACACTGAAGCAGATAGGTGAGCTACAGGCTACAATTTGCATGGCCTCACCAAAATAGAAAAAATACACAATATAAGATTTTTGCGGTGACTTTTGGATGGTAGGGTCAGAGTTTGGCATAAACAACATGAAACTGGTTTCTTGAGCATGACACTACAGTATACTCACATGGCCTCCGCAGTTACCAGACTTCAATCCAATAGAGCAAATTTGAAATGTGATGAACGGGGAATATGCATGATGGTTGTGCAGCTGAAAATTCTGCAGCAACTGCATGATTCTACCATGTCAATATGGGCAATATGGATATGTTTTCAGCACCTTGTTGAATCTGTGCCATGAACAATTAACATATAGCCATTACTGAATCATTTAAAAATTATATAGCAGTGATATCTACATATTAAGAATGTTCAAGGTTAGGTGTTTAGTGGTTTCTTACAAGACTTTGGTGTCTTTATATTTCATCTTTATTTTCAGCATGTAAGTATATTCATCAAATGTTAAGGTATGTTTTTCATATATGTTAAAACAATATACTTTCCTGAAAGTAGGTTAAAGTAGGATGAAATTGGAAACTAATACCACATAGCAAACAAAAGAACTGCTGACTAAACCATAACACATGAAATAGATGTTAGTTAGATGTATTTGTAGGCGTTTAAAGGAATAAGTGTGGCCAAGACAAACAAAGCTGACAAGTTAGGAAACATTCTGACTTCCAGTCAGATTATGCACAACTGTGCCCATAATTACAGAAATAGCTGCTAAATCATATCTCTTTAGTTACCATAGCAACCAAAGTTCTCATTTAGGAGAATGGCTGTTACAGAATAACAGTTTCTACTTTTAGGATTGCAGAAGTTTAGAAACTTGCCATAGTTTCCTGAAAATGCTGTAACATAAAAGATAACTGTAAATGTAGCTTAATTTTCTGGAGAATGTTTTGTTCACTTGCTAGACAACTCCATAACACTATATTAACTTGCCTGCTGTCTTCGACTAGCATAATGGGGTGATGTTTATTTACACTGAAAGCTGTAAAAATAACTACATAAGGCTGTATCCAGAGTTAAATAGGTTAGGAGTTAATTCTAAAGTATTTATAAATAAATCTATTCATCTAAATATTGGTGTAACATTTTGATTTAAACCAGCAGCTCCAAATATGGCCTATAATAAAGTTGCTTTGAAAAATTAGCTGGCATAAACAAAAATAATATTTTCAACAACAAACACTCATTTGCAACTTTTTAGCATCATTATATCCAGCTGTGAAGAGAGTAATAAAGCTAATTTTTTGTATGTTTAGTATAAATATGGCTGAATCAGAAATAATGCCATACTTCCTATATTGTGCATTGTATGTGGTTTAAAATAATGTCTTTTAAATAATGAAATAAATATAAAATTATAAGCCATTTCATATGAACGATAACAAATGCTGCATATGCTTAGTTGTTAGGTAACACATACACATACAGTAACACATTGATCACTTAAGCATACAATACTGTGCAAAAGTCTTTGCTAGAGCCAAGCACTTAATTGGATAATTTACATAATTGTAATGTAGTCTTGATTAATAGTTCTCCAGGCTTTCTAAAGGAATGCTTCATTTTCAGTCCAGTCCCTGTAACTGACCAGTTCAGATGAATGTTTTTGTTTGTTGTTTGTCTGATTTTAGCATAAACGTACTAAGATATAAAATAATCACTAACTTGATTATTTAAAAATGACTAAACCTCAACTTGCAAACTAAACATTTTTGTGCATAGTACATCCAGATGCAATGTTTTTAATGGTTCTTCTTCTTCTTCTTCTTATTATTATTATTATTATTATTATTATTGCTGGTATTATTATTATTATTATTATTATTATTATTATTATTATTATTATTATTTTCAGGTTGCTCCAGACATCATCAAAAATCTAAGACCATCCAAAATGAAAAGACCAAGCTGAGTTTGTTTAATGTTCCTGTAATTCTTGCAATCTCAGTTATGCTTATTGCTGGTAATATGGGTTTTGTTTACCTAATCTGTCAAAAAATAATGCAAAATAAAAACTCAAAGCAGTATATGGAACCTATGTGAATGTGTGATAATGAATTAAAAGAAATCTTAACCATTTCAACTATTATGTATCTATTCAATCTTGTAGTATAGAAATATAGAATGCAATATATTATTATTATTATTATTATTATTATTATATATACTATACTGTAACATTAACAACAATGATAGAAACACAGTACAAAATGTTTTTATTTTATTTTACTTTTTACTTTGTCGTTAATTTCTTTTTAAATAAGGCAACTCTTAAAATAATTCAGAAGCACTTGTTGTCATTTAAACACAGAACTGCATTCGCAAAGCAAATTCACCTTCTGTGGGAAAAAAAAAAAACTTCCTCTGTTCCTCCCTCATGTACTTACCACTTGCTCACATGATGTTTGACTTGAACTTGACAAAGTACAGTAGGATAAACCTTAGATGAAATATGAAGAATTACACACTTTATAGAAGTCTGGGTAAGTAAATATTTTCATTTCACTATTTTCTCATTTTATAAATACTCTTAAGGCTGCAATTTAAAATTTACATACAGTATATAGTTTAAGGAAATACAAACATTTGTTCATAGTGTCTAAACATAGTGGCAAAATACAGTAGTGTGCAAAAGTCACCCCTCATTTCTTTATACTGTTTTTCAAAGAGCTACATTTCTTTTATTTTTAATGTAGTCTTGAGACCTATTTCCCAAGCTTTCTGTGGGACTTTTTTTGGTTCTGTTTTCAGTCCTGTCCCTGTACTTGACCAGTTTCAGAGCAAGCATGAAACCATCTAACTTAACTCAGAAATCAGTGAGAAACAGATGCAGATTATGACAGATGATCAGGCCGGTAATTAGTATCCTGGTCATACTTAATGCTGAGTGGTTGTAACAGATGAGAGGGGAAATAAGGTTGCGGCTGAGGTTGTTACATTAACAACCAATTTTTTTTATTGTATCTGTAGACACTTTGCAGCCTGTCGCAGTAAAACATTTGTTCCTATTTCTTTAAGTAAATCTACATCATTTAATGTAATTTAATATGAAGAAATGAGTGGTGGCTCAAGACTTTTGCATTGTACTATATGCTTAAGTTATCAATGTGTGGAAGATAATAAAAGTTTGGCATTTGTGTTTTTTAGGGAAAGACCGTGTTGTGTACATTTTCTTTATTAGCACCTGACAATTTTGAAATTCATCTGTGTCTTCAAATTAAAAGTAGTTTGACAAAATCCTCAGTTAAGGATCACACAAGGATGCGTAGACAATGTAGTTGGAAGACAGTTCCATGTCCTCATATTAAGATGACTCAATTGTGTTGTTTTTAATCGTATCAAATTGTGATTTAAGCAGATACTAAGGTGTACCTACAGTAAGGCTCCTATAATGAAATGCCATATTACAGTTTACTCTCATGAAATTGTGCAATGAAACTCATAGCTTTACAATAATAGCACATTGAGGAACAGTGTGTATTTGGAGTGGTTTCATTTAAAATCAACCCCATTTCTCAGGAAGGAGTGACTGTTAAAAAGAACGAAAACAGACACATAATACAACATAGATATAAGTACCCGTGAAAGAGGTTTGTGGTCAACAACCTCATACTTTCCTGCTATGAAAAAATGATATATGCCTTTCAACTCAGTGTCTAAGTGAATAACGCATTTACTCTGTGAGTAGGTTTTGCTTGTGACTTTTATGTATTAGGTTTTTTGAGTTGCAGATAACTAAATAGTAAGGAATTTTCTGACTTGTTTTTCCAGCCTTCTGTCTGGTTGTATATACAGCTCTGTGTTACACCAGTAAAGAAGGAACTAACATAATCCATTCAGAGTACAACACTATTGCCACCCTGCCCTGTCATGCACTGTCTTACAGTAAACATTACACGTCGATCAACTGGCATAAGGTAGAGTGCAACAATGCAATATAATAATCTACTGTGAATAGACCCATTTCCATTAGATAAGATAGATAGATAGATAGATAGATAGATAGATAGATAGATAGATAGATAGATTTACTTTATTGAGGAAATTATTGTGTGTGTGTGTGTGTGTGTGAGGTGTAATATAGTAGGTGTAAGGTGTATGGATGTATGTGTTTATGTAAATATATATAAAATACATAATCTACTGTATAACTCAAGTCATCTGCATGAGTGAGTGATACACATGCACCATTACGTCTATTTCAGGCATTAAACAGGAAATGCTTGTAAAGCTTAAAACTTATGCAGGTTGAAGTATTATACATTTTTCAATATACAGTATGCTTTTTTCCCTTTTTGTTTAGATTCACCCAAACGAAGAGGGCATTATTAGAAAGTTAACAAGGGTAAAAAAAACACAGCTATATCAAAATTATGTGAATCGGACAGATGTTGACCTAACAGAAGAAGGTTCTCTTGTCCTGAGCAATGTTAACTTTACACAAGCAGGGACGTACAAGTGCTATCTTGCCGGAAAAGTTGGACACAGAAATAATGAGTCATTTGTCATGCTGAATATATCAGGTAACTGAGGAATGTAAGAGGGGTTTGAAAATGTATGTAACTCAGCTAGGCTCAATGCATTTGATCACAAACCACAGACTGCTGACACAGACTTTTTTGGAGGGAAGGCAGTGGTTGTTGGTTGTGAAATTGAGACGTTATTTATATACAGTTTTTAAACAGTTTGTACATCTTTTGTTTTGTTTCAATTTGATATATTCAGTGTATTAAGTATGCAGCAATTTACAGTAATCATGGCAAGTTGCCTAGGGCCTACTGGACTTTTAGGAAATGATTGTCACCACCTTTCTCCTCATCAGCAGTGATGATAATAGGGAGAATGATAATAAGTCAAACATTACATATGGTATTCAGTAATGTATTTATTTGATTGGTCATTTTTAACAATAGCAAGAAATAACAATACAGTAATAATAACAATACCAAGGTGGCAAAAAACAAAAACAAAAAAACAATAAGAGTGATGTACTTCTCAAGAAAAAGAGGGACGGAAACTACCCTAGCAATCTATAAACTACTAAAGAAAATTTTCAATTAGGCTAACGTTCTTTCATCTCCCAACTTCCAGCAAGATCTTAAAGCCTTTAAATTATAAGAATTTTGTGTTTTGTTTACTTTCTACTGAAATATTTTGTAATTTTGAAATTATTATTATCTATTGCTTATTATTATTATTATTATTATTATTATTATTATTTATTTTATTTATTATTATTTTTTTTATCAATATAATAGAAAGACATACTAAAACAACTCCACCCCTGAATGTATCCACCACGTATCTGAATTTCACCTGGAAGAAACCTTTCCAACTTGAACTGGTTTCGCCAGTGGACGTGAGCCCCTTGTCTGTCATGATTGGATTCTTCAGTCTAAGTCTGAGCAAAGCTCTACTCTGTTTTGTGTGTGTAGGGGTAAGTTTTTTCATGTGTTTTTAAAATGCTGGCAATTGTATTTCATAAAATGCCATTGCTTCCTTTAAAGGTCAAGTAAAGTCAAGTAGCTTTTCATTGTCATTGATGGTACTTCAATTAACATGGGACAACATGAGGCAACAGTATACATTATTATGTAATATTATAATACAAATAGTGCACAATTAATAAAAAACAATACACCACTCAGTCCATACAGACTATAGAATATTAGAACAGACTCAGACAATTAAATACAAATGACAATAATGTAAATATACTTTTGTTGATAGCCCTGAGCATGTAAAGTGACTTGTACAAAATTATAGTCCCTCTGTATTATTTGAAAACCAAAAAAAGCTGAAAAATAAAACTCTGATATAGTTACTGGTTCATAGTAAGTATGTAATCTACTGTTAGTTTCCTAATGCTTGGTTTTAAGCAAGCTGAATGGGATTGTCAAACCAACCATTTTTCATAATTAATCATGCTAGCTAAAAATGCTTTCATTTTATAGTATTTATTACAGTCTTTCATTTAATTGGGTAAAATATTTAAATTGAATTTAAAGTATACTAAGTTTGTGTTCAATATCTCAGCTAAACATTCCTGACTATGAATGAATTTATGGCAGAGATGGCTTATATAATCATTTAGTAAAAAAAAAAAATGTGTAGATATGTCCAAACTACATTAAGGTTATGATGCAAAGAAAAATTTGTACTGTATAAAACCATTCATTTCTATGATTTCTATCAATCGATCAGTTTACAATTTTCATCTATCTTCTTCTTTGTCTTTCGGCTAATCCCTTTCAGGGGTCGCCACAGCGAATCATCTGCCTTCCCCTAACCCTATCCTCTGCATCCTCTTCTTTTCACACTCTCACTTGCTCTGGACTGTTGACCAGTATTTAATGTCCTGTACCTTCTTTACCTCTGCTCCCTGTAGCCTCACCGTTCCTCTTGTGCGGCTAACCTTCATTCCTCTGCTTTCCAGAGCATACCTCCACCTCTCCAAATTTTCCTCCACCTGTTCCCTGCTCTCGCTACAAAGCACAATGTCATCTGCAAACATCTTAGTCCATAGAGACTCCTGTGTAACCTCATCTGTCATCCTGTCCATGACCATAGCAAACAAAAAGGGGCACAGAGACGAACCTTGATGCAGACCCACCTCTACCTTGAACACTTCTGTCACACCTACAGCTCATCTCACCACTGTCTTACAGCTCCTGCACCACTCTAACATACTTCTCTGCCACTCCAAACTCCCTCATACAACACCACATCTCCTCTCTCTGCGCTCTGTCATACGCTTTCTCTAAATCTACAAATGCAACTCCCTATTACCTTCTCTGTACTTTTCCATCAGCATCCTCAAAGCAAATACTGCATCTGTTGTATTCTTTCTAGGCATGAAACCATATTGTTTCTCACAAATGCTCACTTCTGCCCTTAACCTACCTTCCACTACTCTTTCCCAAAGTTTCATTGTATGGCTCATCAGCTTTATTCCTCTGTAGTTGTCACAGCACTGCACATCCCCCTCCTTCTCAAAGATCTCCTTGTTCTCCTCCTTGATCCTCCCACTTTCCAAGATCTTGTTAAACAGACTAGTCAGAAACTCTACTGCCACTTCACCTAAGCACTTCCATACCTCCACATGTATGTCATCAGACCCAACTGCCTTTTCACTCTTCATCCTCTTTAGCACCCTCCTCACCTCACTCCTACTGATTTTTGCTACGTCCTGCTCCACTACAGTCAACAGTCAGAACTTCTAGTCGTCGTTCTCTTTAATTTTTCCTCATTCATCAACTCTTCAAAGTACTCCTATCATCTTTCCATCACCCTCCTGGCACCTGTCAGTACATTTCCATCCCTATCTTTAATCACTCTAACATGCTGCACATCCTTTCCATCTCTATCTCTCTGCTCGCCAACCTGTACAGATACACCTTTCCCTCCTTACTGTCCAACCTAGCATACAAGTTCACATATGCTCTTTGTTTGGCCTTTGCCACCTCTACCACCTTACGCTGCATCTCCCAGTACTCCTGTCTACTCTCTTTATGTCATGCACACTCAATCCGCGACCGGCACTAGGACCCGGAAGTAATGCGGTCGCGAATCAGGAAGTATAAGAGGAG
>JAQMYJ010000040.1:10289192-10326080 GCA_030014305.1 Clarias laeviceps | reverse complement strand
ATATATACTGTATGTGTGTGTGTGTGTGTGTGTGTGTGTGGTGTGTGTATATACAGTATATTGTTGTATAATATTTAATGTATTTATTTATATGAAAAATGCTTCACATAATGCTTTTTGGAGAAATGTTTATTTACTTAGTTTCATCACATGGTAATGATCAGTATGTTTTACAGTACTTTCAGTATCTTGGTAAATTTTATACTGTATTAAGACAGAGAAAGAAGAAAGGCTGGTAAAAGAGTGACTGTCCATAGCTGCTATAACAAATGGAAAAATTGCCAAATTTATTACATGGACACTTCATAAAATGAAAGTTGACAATTAAAAATAATTAAAATGCTTTATGAATTATTTAGTAATTAATTAAAATGTATTATAATTCTTGGAATATGATATAACACTTCAGGACTTTCTGATGGTAATGGTATCACTTCAACTTTCTGATGGTAATACTATTAATAATCAGTGTTGATCAATTTCCAACAACAGCTCATACTGTCACATTTTATTCCTGGAAACATGAATGAATATTTCCTCCATCCCATTTATTTCAAAAGGTTTTATGTCTACACTCTAATGTCATTACTGGGAAAAGCACACTATGTCTCTTTCTCATGAAAAAGTGTAAGCGACTGCTTCTGAAAAACAAGTTGCAAGAAATAAAATAAAAAAAACAGACAACCCACACAATTCATTAGGCCAAAATGAACTGAATAGGTGCCCTTAGTCATAAGTCACTAACAGTGAGCAGAGAGCACACCTGACTATTAATTACTTATAATAAAATTCTCTTGACATAGGTCGACTGTAGAAAGCAGCTTCAAAACAACATCTATTGAGTAAAATTATTTTTAATTTAAGGTTCTGAAGAGCAATTTTGGAGCAAGAGGTTTCAGGTCATACGAGTTGAACTGGGCTTCACAGCTTCAGCACTATGATGTATTAATAGCTATTTTTGTGTTCACAGAGAGGAAAATATACTGTAGTTTTCAATGTGACCGCTTGTGGATTGCTGTGAATGTAATGCATAAGCACAGAGTACTGTATATATCATCCAAGTGCTCTGCAAGTTTTATTTCCATGTTCAACATTACAACACAAATAATAATTTACAATTATTCACAAATAATTTACATAAAAATAAAAATAAAATCTAATAAAAAAGAGTAAAACATTGTCATGTTGCTATAATGTGTAGACTCTCACAAAATTCACACATAAATAAATGTCACAAAAATGTCACATCAATAATGTCGATAAACTACCATGTATTCAAAATATATGATCATTAATACATAATGTTTATTTTCTTATTTTTTTCTTTTTTTATTATTTATTTAAGATTTGTCTGTGCTGTCTTCAAGAGTTAATGCAAACTGTCTCATTAAGCTTTTCTCTGATGTGAGACATTTTGCAACACATGAACAGGTAAATGAAGCAATTTGCTACACATAAACAGGTAAGTAAAGCAATTGTTGAAGGTACTGTAACACACACACACACAGACACACACACACACACACACACACACACACACAAGCCCACGCACACAGAAGCAGCTGCTCACTCAAGGGCAACACAGTTTAAAGAAACAGTTATTTTACTTGAACAAAGTTATAAAATTACTGTAAATATCAAGGACATTAAGATAATTTATATTTTGCAATACTATTTATTAGAAATTGTATTTTAGTCACGAGACTACACAGTGATTTAGCAACTGGAAACTGCCTGCAGTTTTTCTGAACAGATCAAATTGAACAGACAGCCAGAAGGACATTTTACATCCTACAAGTCAACAAGTACTGACAATCTCTTCTTCTTCTTCTTCTTCTTCACAGCATATAATTATTTAAAAAGTATCCTGAATATTGGGTATATACATACCTAAAAAGCAATAGCAAAAATGCTTTGGTAGCATTCATAATTTTAACAAAAACTCAATTTCCAAAATATAATCATCCTAATGTCCTGTACAAAATCAGTTCAGTTATGCATTCTTCTTTAATTTTCCTCTCTCTCTCTCTCTCTCTCTCTCTCTCACACACACACACACACACATAGCAAAATTAGTTCAAATAGCTTTAATCTTTACACGTTAAGCAGTAATTTTCTCCCCTCTATTTTCTGCATATTTCCAGCACACCCACCAACTCTCCTGCCCTCTGTTATCTCACTCTGTCTCACTCTCCTTCTCCCATTCCTGTGGTCTCTCCCCCGGTCTCTCTGTCTCCAGATCTTCTTCTCGCTTGCAGGCCGGTTCTGGGCACCCTGTGCCAAAGCAGCAAAGAATCTCCCTAAAAGTCTTTCTCATCTCCAGGCTACGGAATGCGTAGATGATTGGGTCGATGACTGAATTGCACATGATTAGCACCAGGTAGGTAGTGAAATGTGACATGTAACACAAGCAGAGTGGGTGGCGTGGGCATGCCACAAGGAGGATAAGGTGGAGGAAGAAAGGTGCCCAGCAGCATACAAACACCCCTAAGAGGATGCTGATAGTCACTGCTCCCTTCAGGCAGCTGCGTTGCCGTGGCACCGGCTCACCAGCAGCAACAGCTGCAATTGGTAATGCAGCAATGCGCTGGACATGGAGTCGGGCAAGCAAAAACATGTGAACGTAGAGTGTCGCCATTAGTGCCAGCATTGCAAAGAACATTGTAATTAGACAAATGATAACCATCTTGCTCTCGGAGTAGACGATGAAGACAATGCCAGAGATGATACAGGTGAGCCAAATGGTGCCGATGGCAGTTAATGCACGCCGTGCAGTTACGATGCTGTGGTACCGCAGTGCATAGAATATGGTGACATAGCGGTCAATGGCGATGGCCAGGAGATTACAAATAGACGATACCAGAGAGATACAAATCATGGAATCGAAAATATTATCCATTAGACGCACAAAATAGTCGCTGAGTTTGAGCAGATTGTTTTTAAGAATGGCGATCACAATTGTCTCCAGTGAATTTGAGACACTCACGAGCATGTCCGCTGCTGCCAGGCTGCAGAGGAAGAAGTACATGGGCGAATGTAGATTCTTGTTTTTCGCCACTGCAGAAATGACCAGGATGTTCTCCAGAAGGCTGATGATCCCAAGTGCAAGGAAAACTTCAGCCTGGATCTGAACCTGCTGGCACAGTGTCCCTGGTGGCGGAGGAACGACACTGCTGTTAGACTTCCATATCGACCTGCTTCCATTCTCGTATTCTGCTTCTTCTGTGCGGTTGATCAGAGAGCTGTTCCGCAGGAGCATGTGATGGTAAGAGTCACTCATGAGTATCTACAGGAAAAAAAAGGAATATAAAAAAATGAAAGAGGCTGAAGTTGAAAAAGAAAAGTTAAAATGATTAATGAGAGATGAAGAGTGAAACAGGGAAGAAGAGTCGGTGGGAAAACAAGATTATGAGAGAGATTGAACTCAGATTACAGCATAGAATAATGAAAAGAGAATAGAATGTGAGGTAAATGTGAATGAATGAGATCAGATGATGGTGCATAGGTTAGTTAAGAGTCCTCTCGTGATGGTATCTGACACTAGCTTCCACAATGATGCTCAGCACAAACTGACTCACTGCCTGATTCTGCTACTCGCACTCCTTCCACCTGACTCTCTCTCTCTTTCTCTCTATCTGTGCTTAGATATGTCTGTGCATGTGTGTGCGTGAATCTGTCCTTGGTTCTGTTTCCCTGTACATGTGTGTGGCCATGTGTGCTCAGTTAAAAAAGTAAGAGATATATTGGTATATATAATTAAATAGGATAAGGATGAGGTAAGGACATTTTAAGCATTGCAGAGATTATGAAACAAATTTCAGTGAACACACATACACAAAACACACCTATTTATTAATGGGCTTTTCATAATCTTTTTTTTTATCATTCACAGCGTGGAATGATTATAAAGACATCAAAAGTATGAAATGACACAGCACCGACAGATTGGTTTACACAACATATTTATCAATCAAGAAAATAAGTAATTAAAATGTATAGATCAATATATTGTTCATGTTAGATTAGATTATATTAGATTAGATTATATTAGATTCAACTTTATTGTCATTGTGCAGCATTGTGTACATGTACAGAGCCAATGAAATGCATCTAACCAGAAGTGCATAAGTGGCCTATTTACAATAAATAAATACAATATGATTATAAAAACAGAAGATGCATTTGGTAGTAGGGTTATGGTATATATAGTGATATAGTAATGTACAGTTGTGCAACATTGTGCAGTGAATGTGCTACAGTAAACAGAACGTGCATTTGGTAATAATATATATATATATATATATATATATATATATATATATATATATAATGGTGTATAGTATAATACAGGCTAATGCGGAATTGTGCAAACATTGCAGTGGATTAGCATGTCTGGAAGATTACATGCCTAAAAGTGACAGGATATGCATATGTACATGTGTGAGTTCTTATTTGTACAGTTAATGCAGAATAAATATGGATGGAAAATACAGTAGTGCAATGATACATAGAGGTAAAAAAAAACGAAGAAGTGCAATGTGTTGAGCTTATATGTAAATGATCCATGTAAGGTTTGTCTCTCTCTCTGTTTATGTTAACAGAAAACAAAAAAAGGCAAAAATTATATTTAAAAAATGAATGTTGAATAAATGTAGTAAGCACCTGACACCTAATGTGAATTAATAGCCTTTTTTTTTTTTTAAGAATTATTTAAAGTTGCTCCCTTTCTAGCCTTGCTGAAATCTGAAGTTTCCAGATGACATGAAAGCTGTAAGATCAGAAAAGCACAATCAAGGGCATAACTTTGAGTTCAACATGGAGCATTAGGTTGAGTACTCCGCCCTTGTAGTGGTTATCTGAGATGAATGTGCCCCCCCTTCCTCAATTGATTTCACATTGATTTGAAGATGAAGTGAAAACAACATGCTCTGCATATTACAGGTTTTAATAATGTGTCAATTCCAGTAATTTCAATTCTCCTTAAATATTTTAGGTATAGTATCATTACCATTAATTTGACCTTTCTGAAGTGGTGATTTTTTTTGGGGGGGGCAGGGTATGTACATACAGGACATACATACATACATATGTGCTGAAATGTTGTGGGAACTCCAAACGACTCAAATTGAGTACACATCCAACACTGTGTTGACTTTTCACAGTGCACACAGACTGACTTGTTAGTCTCAGGCACTAGGCTATTTCAATCACTGCAGGCCTCCTTTTCATTTTATTTAATTACCCCTCTCAAGACATGTTTTTTTCTGTTCCAGCAAAATGTAGGGACTACTGCAAACAACCAAATTTTAAGGAGTGTCGTTGTGGTGTGTCTTGATTTTGGAACAAATATGCAGAAATAAAAATAAATATTTTCCTGTAACATGGTGTTCTCTGTGGCGGTGGGAGATGGCCTACATAGAGGACTTGTATGAATTGTGATGCAATCTTTAAACTCAACTCCAGTATGTAACAATGGCTAGAGACACAGGGATCAACTCTCTCCATAGTTTTAGAAGGTTGTATTGGTATCTCCATAGTACATTGCCTCTACAAATTTTCATTAATACCTAGTCAATTTAGGCAACTTATTGTATGACAACATCTAAAAACATTTCTTCATGAACCTTGCTTTGTGCATAAAGCATTTTCATGCATTGGTCCATTTTAGCTCTAGTAAAGGAGAACCTATAATGATACTGCCTCCAGACATCCCACATGTTCTCCTGATGTTGTGGTCACAGTTTTGTGAAGGCACAAATAGGGATGGATGGGATGGTCTGGTGCTCACATACTTTTGGCCATATAGTCTAACTAATCCACCTGCTTGCATGTTTTTCAGAGGTGAGAGGAAACTAGAGAACCCAGAGGAATCCAATACCAAAACAGAGAATATGTGAAACTCCACATGGCTGCTAACCAAAGCTCCTTTTGAACTGAGGGGTAGCAAAGCTTTTCACTTGTATACCATGTTTTTAACTAGTGTTTCTTAAATGTTATTAAAGGAAATAAGTTTTTTTTTTCTGGAGCGGTACAAAAGGTTATTGAATAAGCACAAAAAAAGAACAAAAAAAAGAACAAAAAACTACTTTTAAAGGCCATTTCTAAGTCACAGAAATATTGATGTCTGCAACCTTGAAGAAAAAAATAACCTAACTGAAGTAGTGATGTAATATAAAGTAATATGCTCATTGATTTCTTTTTCTTTAACTACTTATATCACAGTTGTCTTCTCTACATCAGAGTCTATTCAGACATTTATACATTTATCACATTGACATGTATTCCGTTTTTGCCATTCAATGACATCTAAAAAGGTTTTTGCAGTGTTTTTTTTCTATTTGCAGAATCTGAAAGACCGAGGGACAGGGAAGGGGTAGATATTTGGGAATTGCAGTACTGGTTATCGATTGTGTATTTCATACCTCCCAGTGTCCCTGCGTCAGTGCCTTAATCTCTAAACCAAGACTTACACTCCAGTGCATAATTCCTCATTAAATATTCTGATTCCTATCATCTTTTTTGATGGATCATTTGGCATTTGGCCCAACTCACCTACTGTATAGTAAATCATGATGAATGGCGTTACATAATGTACATTTGTTAAAATAAGAATGTGTAGTATTGGTAAAGTGACATTTAAAATATACTGAATCTAAGTTGAACTCTGCTAAAGAGTAGGGAGAGGACAGCAAAAGTTACTATGATATGTCAAGGCAATTTACCTCAAAGGCAACTTCACGTCACCCACAGTTTCACCTTTATAGATATTTTTTTCAATCAACTATAAAACAAAACAGGCGGTGTGGTGGTTAGCACTGTCGCCTTGCACCTCCAGGGTCTGGGTTCGATTCCCGGCCAGACTTGATTCCCATCTCTGTGTGCATGGAGTTTGCATGTTCTCCCCGTGCTTTGTGGGTTTCCTCCGGTTTCTTCCCACAGTCCAAAGATATGCAGGTTAGGCTAATTGGTGTTCCCAAATTCCCCGTAGTGTGCAAATGTGTGTGTGTGCCCTGTGATGGATTGGCACCCTATCCAGGGTGTACCCTGCCTAGTGCCCTAAGCCTCCCCTAAGGTCCCCGCGACCCTGAATACAGGATAAAGTTGTATAGAAGATGAGTAAGAGTGAGTGAGTGATAAAACAAAACAAGAAAGAAGAGAGGCACAGTGGTGTAGTGTGGTGTAGCATTGCTGGCATAGTGCTCCATGGTCTCCAGTTCAATCGGTCACTGTGAGGCGTTTTGCATGTTCTCCCCGTGTTTGTGTGGGAGTTCTTTAGTTTCTCAACACTGTCTAAAACCATGCAGGTTTCACATAGGTAAATGTGTGTATGTGGCATCTCATCTCTCAGCTACATGTCTGAATATGCGCACAAACATATTTTTCTCTCACACACAGATGTCTCGCTATTAACAGGTCGTTGTAGTTGTTGTCAAGGCGAAGCTGAGCTTCATAATGAGTTTCTTCTACCCTAACCTAACCTAACCTAACACACACAACCACACATAAACACACACACACACACACACACACATACACACACACAGCACTGCTGTAATTGTTGGAACTAAACACACAATAGTATAAAGCTGCTAAAAGCACTGTATTTATACAGTACCCCCCTCCAAACTCAGCCATTTTCCTTTATTTCCTTACAGTGTTTTATGACTCCTAATTACCATTATAAATACCCTTCCAATTTGTAATGATGTTGCTGACTGAAGCAGCAAGTCAGGGTGAGCAGAAAATGACTCAGCGGCACAACACTATGTACAACAGTACATGAATTTTCTATTCAAAAGAATTTTGAGCAGCACAGTGGCTTAGTGGTTAACACTGCTGCCTGTCACCTCCAGGGTCAAAGGTTTTATGCTCACCTCGTCTGTTTGCGTGGAGTTTGCATATTCCCACTATTCTTGGTGGGTTTCCTCCGGGTATTCCAGTTTCCTCCCCTAGTCCAAAAACATGTAGATTAAGCTTATTGGTGTTCCCAAGTTGCCCATACTATGTGAGGTGTGGTGTGTGCATGTGTGTCCTGTGATGAATTGGCACCAGGGTGTGCCCCAGCTTGTGCCTGAAGTTTCCTGGGATAGGCTTCAGGCTTCCTGCGACCCTTCTATAGGATAACCAGTATAGAAGAAGAATGAATGAACATTTTTGTATGGTGATAACACACCCTATTTCATATAGTATAGTAGTAGCAAATATTAAGTTACTATAACATTAAGATGGATTATCAGTTATATTCCAGTAAACAAATAAAATTTGAATTTGAATTTGAATAAACAGGTGGCAGGATCAACACCCAAAGCTCATTTATATCTGCTGGGAGCAAAGACCAGTCTGTCTGGTTTGATCTCATAGTAAAGTGAATGCAGCACAAATTGTTTAGTAAAGATACTGCTGTAGATGATAGAAAGGTATCAGAACCCTCATTGCAGCACAGCTTGCTATATATAGGGCTTAGCAGGCAAAGAGTTCAAGGTTGCTGATCTGGCCTCCAGATTCTCCAGTCTGATCAATGGAGGCCCCATCTTGCTAACTGCAGTTCTTAAAGGGTCAGCTGCTAATATCACATTCAATGGTGTTGTGGAGTTATACCTATGCAATAGTGGGTGTAATGTTTTAGGTTTTAATGGTATGAGTGATCGGTGTTTATTTAGATATGCAATACTGTAGGTAATGATTTTGGAATTTGGATTAAAATTTTTATTTAATTTACAAGATTATTTATTTGGCAAATTTGAAAGTTCACAATTGATAGAATTTCATTTAGAGAATTCAGAGACAGTTTTCCTTTTAGAAAATTCTTTTAAAGCCAAATACAAGGCCATCCTTGGTGAGCCCCAGGCAGTTCACATTTTTGCAATTCTACAGTTCTGTATTATCAAAATGAGCTGTGTTCAACAACTGAATAGCACAGCAACATGAACTGCTGTAGGCTCTAGAGGACAGGATTAAGAAAATCTTTTTAAACATCTAAAATGTGTTTAAGGGTATATTTTTAGTATTTATTCATTTTATGGCAATCCCCTAAATGAGACTTAACCATATTACATAAATACATAGTGCATGGTGTATGTTATATACTCAGGACTCTCCCATGGCAGCCCATTGCTCACTACAACAATAAGGTCAAGGCTGTAGAATTGGGTTAAATATTGGGTGTGGATAAGGGTTAAACATTAGACATTTCTTTAGGAATTGCTGTGAGTGATGTTGAAAGTTCCTACTGTTTTGCTACTTATAGCCAATAAATACATACACCTCCTAGTGGTATCATACTGTAGGATTTTGATCCAAAAAATCCTACAGTCTGTTATGATGCAAGATCTTGTTATACAAGTAGAGGCCCACTTATTTTAGGAAACTATGTAATGGAAGTTATGGAAGACAAACAGTTGTTATCTTTGCAGTGCATCTTTGCATTGTCTCTTGTACAGTTTAGCACCATTCTTCCTTTTCTCAGGCTGTTCACAAACCCAATACAGAACTGCCTCACTGCAAAAAAAAAAAGAAAAATCCTTGATTGATTAATAGAATCAGACTGAATTGAAACGTTGTGTCTAATCATAGATACCAGAAAACTATAAAAGCTGCCAAGAAAAGTAAGAAAAGGCAGTTTTCTTCGGCAAGCAAAGTTGCAAGCGTTAATCAAAAAATTGTGCTGTTTGAGCATATTAAAATGTTATCACATGTCCTAATTGCATACTTATTAATGCTCGATCAAGATTTAATTTCTACCTTTGAGTAATACAGATGCTAGACAAGAAAAATGGTAAGAAGTCTATACTCCCTTCAGTTCATCTATTCTTCTCCAAATAGCATGCAAGATGACAACTTGTGTACAGTAGCTACCCAACATTTAACCTGTGACTGTGGTATTTAATGAAAATGCCATGGTCTTAACAGAATGCTAGGTCTAGCATGGGCAAGACTATGTAAAAAATAAAAATAAAAAAAACTCTTCATAATTCATGCACCAAACCCCAGAATCATAGGTCATATATATAATTTGCAATTTCAGTCCAAAGGGGACTGTAAGTAGGTTTAGATTCTTATGATGTGGTATGTGAGCAATGATCTGTTTTTAAGACTATTTTAGGGTTATTTAAATACTTTGTTTGATTTAACGGATGTGCTTTAAATCATCCTGCTTCTACTCATTACTTCATATCTCACACAATTATAGATATATGTAACTTAGTTTATGAAAATCCAACTAAAATCATTTTTATATTCACTGTTTTCATTTATGATTTTATGTAGCAAACAGTGAGTCTCTCAAAAAGAAAAAAAAGCTTTAGCTTGGTTTTCAGACAAAGTCACATCATGATATACAGTAAAGCAAAGTACAGTATAATGACATATATTTACTATATACTATATGTATTTTTTCCAAAATGCATTTTCCATACCCATGTTATATTCTTTTAATGAAAGTGCTTAATTGTGCTTCTACTGTCGAACTTCTGTTGTTTTTCATGGCAAATTAATCATGTACCATGCATAAAATGCTTTGCTGGAGCCCTACTGTATATATTGGACACAATTAAATTGGATTAGTTCATAATAGCATGTACTGAAGGTTTCTGATATTTTACATTATTTGTTTAATAATCTTACTTTTAAAATCCATAACATATATGAAATGCTGTAAATTAATTCAGTTGTTTCGTTCATAGGATCAGGGGTAGTTCAGTGGTTAAGGCATTTGACTATGATTGAGAAGATCCCAGGTTCAAACACCACAACCAGCAAGGCTCTTAACCGTGAACTGCCCATATGTATAATAAGATAAAAATGTAAATCGCTTTGGATAAGGGCGTCTGCCAGATACCTGTACGTGAAAAGCAGCAATTATGTGGTTATTAGAAAGAAAAAAAAAACAACAGAGTAAAAGATATTGTGCAATATATGTTGTCTTAAACAAATTTTCTGACAGCTTACATCTGACATCATGCACTTTGTTTTAGTTTCTCAGTTTTGTACCACAAAAAAAAGTTGGTATAAATTAAAGGATTGAATAGTTATTATGTATATGGTCATATATTTTCTGTGCATTCTTATGTCTACATTATCTGTTTATGCGCTATACATCAAAGTCATAGATAGCTTTTCCATACCGCGAAAAAGCAGAGCAGTGGGATTGTCAGGTTTTATTTCATATGGAGATGATGTGAGATAGAAAGCCTGAGCAATAAAGACATCCACTTAAGTGCATCTTTTTACTAAAGGACAACACACTGAGGAAGACAAAATGTGTGCTGTTGTGCAACCCACCAAAGTTGCTGTAATGGTCTTTTAAAAGAAAGAAAATCCTTAATTCAGATGGAAATAAGATTTTTTTTTTTTACTTTAAAAGCCTAGTTCATTTCTTTCCTCTTTCAATTGCTTATGACTAGGATTTATGGGAAGAACATTTGCAGAACTGGTTTAAAGAACAAGTATTGAGCCTGAGGGTTGTTAAACAGTATCTTTGTATTAGAAGAGGGTCATACTTAGCATGCACCTGTGAAAGCATTGCTGAGACTTGTTATTACATAAGTACAGCTGTATTTTTTTATGATTGTTTTTCATTTTTCTTTTGTTTTGTTTTTTTCTCAGTACCAGGTAACTTGTGACTAATCATGTAACAAATATTCATGACAGTTGTTTAACTGTTTGAATGATTTACTTGTATGACAGATGACTGTGCACATGTATAAAATGAGTATAGAGAAAAGCAGGACGTTTAGTTCATAGTTACAATTCATTTATATATATTATTACATTATTTTATATATATTATATTAATTTCATTTATTATTTTTTTTATGAATAACTACCCATAAAACAAGCTAATAAAAGTTAAAGCATTAATTTTTTTTATGTATTACATAGCTCTATTTACTTTATGTCTTATTCACTTTATAGGGCACTCAATGAAATACTTGGAAATTCAAAACTTCAAAATGTCAAGATATTTTACAAAAATACTTTTTTTGTATACTTTTTAAATGCCCATAAATAATAACGTTAAAGGCATATTTATTTAAAAATTAAAAGCGCAAAAAATTGTTTATTTTCTACAAATATGTTTCTTGAGGTACTGGTACTAGCACTTGTAGGTTACCAAATATGGTTCTTCGCCCTGTTACTGTACTGTAAGTGGTTGATGTATAATTTGCTTCTCTTGCTTACAACTACAAGTAATACCACTGAGAAACTCTATCACATACAGTAGCAAACCCTAAATAGCAATATTGTTTTTTACATTAGAAAATGATATCTGTCAAAATATTTGTTTTGTGGAAGAAATTTTCTTAAGGCAATTGAGGGAAAATTGCCAAAACATGGAATAAGCAAACCATTGGAATTGTAAGGTCATATGGAGATTATGTGTGATTAATGAAACATCTGCAGCAAATAAAAAGATTTAAAATGCTTAAGTTGAGCTCAACATTGCAAGAAAGACAGAAAACCTTCAAATTATTATTGCATAGATTTTTGCTGTTGCTGGTTTAAAAGTCTTGTTGAGTTCTCCTCTGGCAAGAGCCTGAGGTGTACTGATAACAATATTGGCATTGATGCTTGAAAGTCAGTCTGTATATATATATAGGAAGGGAAAACAGACCCTTTTTTTAGACGTTTCAAAAATTCAGTGCTGGTATTTGTGAATTCATAGCGTGGAGGCGTGCACGCGCGCATGTGAGTGTGTGGCAACAAAAAAGGGAGTAACCCGTTTCTAACGTATATACCCTTAGCCTTTATGTTATTGCGATGTGTTATCTTGGCTATATCAGTGCGTAAAGCAGACTAGTATTGCAGTTTCGATGCGCCCTTCCCCTGACTCAAATCCTTCTGACCTCCGCAGTGCGTGTTGCGCAACACTCCTTTACGACCCACCTTCTTGGCGAAGCAATAGAGCACCCTAATGGAAAGCTCGTTTATATAAATAACCCGCGGAATTCGATGTTTCCCATACTGACCCCCCTCAAGGGCCTCGCTTCGAACCTGTAACCTTCACATTGCGCGTTTCCCGACAGCATGTTTCACCATTTATTACGCGTGAGGAGTTAACGAGTAAACCAGGAGTTAATCTTCTCCCACGGTGTAAAATCAACAAAGAAAACGTGATAAAAAGTGGAGACGGAGCATCTAAGTTGTGAAGCCTACAAACTTTGAAGTCGCTTGAAGAAAAAAAAAAGGAAAGGAAAAGAAACCCTACTTTCTCGCGCTATGGATCTGCTGAAGTTTGCCAAGAAAGTCTGGTGCGTCCGTAAGGAGCTGGTTCTCCTCATCACACCAGGGCTGCTGCTCCCATTGCTCTTCGTTTTGCCAGAAAAGGTAGGACGCAGAATCCTCAGCAGACCTAGAGTTTGTCAGTACTCCAGTATTCAGATTTATTTTATTATTTATCTCTGACAAGTGCACAGAGAGAGATCACGAGTCTCCTCATGCCTGCGTGGCCTTGCAGCTTGTGTAGGGCACGAAATGCCAAATGATGCGAGCACTATTTAATAAAGTAAAAGAAAAAAAAGAATAGAGTGAATTCCACAAGTCTGAAAGCATTCGTGAACATGGTTCTTTTTGGCATTATTTTTCAGTTTAACATAAATATTTTCATTGCAGATAATATTCTGCAAATAATAATCAGCAAAACCTTAATGTCAAAATCTTACAAATATTTCCCCACATTTAAGAATGTCTTAGTGAATCATGTGTCACTTGATTTTCACTTGAATGAGTGTGCACTCAGGATGACATACTGTATACTCCACAGAATTGTGTCAAACCTGATAATCCATGTTTGATCAAATCTCTCAATGTGTCATGTCAACACTTGCTTCAGTGAAAGAGATAAGACTGACCTTTTGTCCAAAGCAGTTAACATAATCAGTATCACAAATTAGCCTAAACGTATTTAGTGATCTATAAATTATGCAACATCTTGAATACAGACTTTTCATTACGTTGTTTATCTCCTTTGTTGTTGTTGTTGTAGTACAACAAATTTTTAAAATTCCCAAAACTGTCAGTTTATTTCCAGTAAAAATAAAAAAAAACAAGATTTTCTTTCAACAAGAGATCTAATTATACGCAAGGTTTACTTTGCGTCTTCACAAATGAATCCTTTTCAAATCAGATTCTATTAGATTTGCGGAGCCAGTGACTGAACCAATCCCTATTAGATTCTTTAAATATTATCTTACACCCCATGTGACTGTTATGTAAAGGCAGTACCACAGGAAGGCAGGCTGATTTCACTGCTGTAGTTATATTTCCCACATGATAATATGTCACTTGGATTTGTGGCAGAAGTTAGAAGGCCAGCATGTGACTGGATGTACATCAGTAATATGTGACAAAGAAGGATGAGTGAATGTGATGTGAGAATACAGCAGTGCATACTAGTACAGTATTAATACACACACACACACACACACACACACACACACACACACACACACCTTTGGTAAGATGATTGCAAAAGAGAATAATTGTCATCATGCCTTTTTTCTTTTTCCAATGCTGGGAATCAACATATTTGTGTGATGTGTTGGAGAAATTTCAATACAATATTTGCATTTGTGTTTTAAAAAGCTAGCAGAGAAGTCATTTATGGGAACACATTCATAGTGAATCACACTGTGAAGATCTCGCTTGCGTTCTGTTAGTCAAGTATGCTGTATCATTAGTGACAGTGTTTATATGCCAAATGGAAATGCACTGAATAAAGTTTTTTGGCTTTTAATGAGCTTTTACTTTTGTTAATTAAACAGTGACCTTGTATCACTGCCTCGGTAAAGTTTTGTTTCTGTGTCCATGTGGATTTATTCCAGTCTCCTAGGCTTCCCCTCATCTCCCAAAAACATTTTGGTAGGTGAATTGGCTACACTTAAATGACACCCTAGTGGTATTTGTGTGAGTGAATGAATGTGTGAAAGAGTGTGCATGGTGCCCTGTGATGGACCTGGCGGTGTGCTTCACTGCTGTGCAACAAACAGAAGTGGGACCCGACTTGAATAGTTATGACGCCCATGGGAGAATACACCATTCTTTTATTAAAATAAAACATATAACCATACTATGTTTTCTGATGCCCAGACACACTGGGCCTGGGGTTCTGTTAAGAGGTTATGACATGACTGTGGATCTGCATGCATGCTAAACATGCTGAAAAAAAACCAAACAAATCAAAAACTCAAGAACTGAAGTCACAGACATTTGCGGAATATAAAGTTAAGTAGTTCATGCGTTTGGGCCATGAATGTAATTCAGATAGGGAGAACTGATACTGTATATATGCGCTTACTGTAAATGGGATCTGGTTTTCCCATAATCGAGATGGGGCCAGTCTGCTGAGAGTTTGACTAGCCTGAATAGTGATTCAATGTTTGTCTTTTCTGCTCTGTTGTATTTGTTGTAAGATTTGTGAGTTTAGGAGGTTTAGGGGCCTGATGTTTAAACAAATAGAATGTTGGACCTTATCTGTTTTTCATGAATCTGAACTGTGTCTGATTTCTTGGTGTGTCTAAGGATGCACACATTGTGCCATGAAAGCAGCTGAAGAAACTAACTTGTTTCATGGATGTGCCTTTCATGAATGTTCTGAGACAGTGGGTGCAGCTGCAATATCTATATTAATATGCTTGTTCTAATATACACTGTCTGGCCAAAAAATAAATAAAGAAATGTTTCAGAAGGGTCAAATTGCTGGTCTACATCAAGCAAAGAAACCAACGGAGAATTGAAATGGAACAGGATTAAGAACTGTTCAATACATTATTTAAGCCTGGACAAACAGTACTGAAATGCAAATTTTCCAGAGAAAATGTGGTCAGAAAAAAATCCTGACTGAAGATCACTTACACACTTGATGAAGTTCCATCCATCCTTTATTCAATTATGGGCCGTGGAGGGCTATATTGATTACCATTGGTTTTATTCTCATTAGACAATTTCGGTAGGACCTCCGGTCAACATTCACACATGCACACTACAGGCAATTTGTGAATGCCATCTGCATGTTTTTGGACTGTGGGAGTAAACCCGGGGTACCCGGAAACCATAGGAAACTCACAAAGCACAGGAAAGAGAAAAAGAGCATAATGAAGAAAATATTGTTTGGCAATTATAGTTAGATTAATGTTTTGAATTAATGATATCTTGATTATGTTGTCTTTAATGTGCTGCCAGTTCTCGAAATTGTAGAACTGATATAGAACGAATTATACAGGAAATTTATATAAAGATAACACAATCCTGTGTCTTTTTTCTCTGCCTCTTCAACCTTCTGTTAGTAAAGGATAAGAATCTCTATGCATCCATTATTTACACGTTCATGCATCCACCTATCTTAAAGTATACCAAACCACTTTACCCATCAATATATCATCTGTACTGTATATCCATCCATCCATCCATCCATTCATCCATCCATCCATCCATCCTTAACATTCAACTATGTATGTATCAAATTCTTATTACACACTCTTCTCTCTTCCTTGCAGGAGGGTAAATGTCTATATGTGGTGCTCTTGATGGCAGTATACTGGTGTACAGAAGCTCTCCCACTAGCTGTTACTGCCTTACTGCCAATCTGCCTCTTTCCTACAATGGGTATTCTACCCTCCAAGAAGGTCTGTCCTCAATACTTCCTAGAGACTAACTTCCTCTTTTTTAGTGGCCTAGTAATGGCAACTGCAATAGAGGAGTGTGGTTTACACAGACGTATCGCCCTCAGAGTGCTCAAGATTGTTGGCGTGAAACCAGCCTGGTAAGATTAGCCATTTAATAATTAAATATTTTTTTATGTATATTTTTTTATGTTTTTGTTCTGTCAAGTTTTGTTATATAGAATTTTGTGAAAGCTGTAATTTTACATTCAATAACCCATACAAGACATGTCTGGTACAAGAATATAGTATGTCAAATGAAAAGCCATCAAATAGTTAAGTTTGCTTGAGCTTAACATGGTTATACAAGAAACACTGACACAAGATAACCTTTAACAAGAGATCAGAACCAAACATAATGAACCAAGGTCAGTATGGACTAAATAAATTCTGACATCATTAAACCATTCTAAATTATGTACCTCACAGACTTTTAGGACAATCATAACCTTTAAACATCAAGAAAGATTTATTTTTAGAGCCACTGGCAAAGTGAAAGAAGGCTATTTTTCCTTTTTATTGCTAAGATAAGACATGTCTTTTTGGAGACTTCCACATTCTAATTTGGTATGTTTTATTTCTGTTTTAAGTTTCTTTTAACAATAGAAAAACTCCTTTTGCAGCTATATAGAACAGTAAATGAATGATCTTGCTTGCTTTTATTGTAACAGCATAGTCCAGATATTACTGTTTTGAACAGTAACAATTCAACAGTGTACATATTAATGCATTATGTGTTATGCACATATTCTCACTCAGTGCGTAAGTATATATAAGATTTTAACATGTGCATATGATGTTTTATATAATGAAAAACATGCAAAATTATAGCAACCATGTGAGTCGTTACGGGATCTAACAGGTTTCACATTAAGTGTACCGTTAAATATAGTCATGTTCAATGCAAAATTATAGCAACCATGTGAGTAGTTACGGGATCTAACAGGTTTCACATTAAGTGTACCGTTAAATATAGTCATGTTCAAAAGTTAGTACCCCATCTTTTAATGTGTTTTGGTGTAAAAAGGATCCTAGTATTAGGCAATTATAACCTCAAACAAATAACATATAACTTTCACCAAGCAATTATTTATTTAACAAAACCTGTTGGCAATACAGGTAGTCCCTGACTTATAAATGAGTTCTGTTCCAGGAGCACGTTCGTAAGTCGGATTTGTTCTTAAGTTGGATTTGTTATTAAGTCTGACAAAATGAGTCTTATATCCCTTTGACTTGAATATAAAATATAAAGCATATCAATCCAATTAACTAAATCTCTGACTACTTTCCCGATATTGCCATCATGTGGCCAAAATATGTAACTGCGCTAAAGGAGTACTTCTTACAGTGTTGTCTCTGCAACTTTAAATTGCGAAGGGAATCCCGGGCTCAGAGCTGTGTTCCACTGTATTGTATTGTGAATGTTTATTCTAACATTTATTTTAGATTGTTGTTGAGGAAATAATTTTATAATAATTTAGGGCGATTATATATATAAAGAAAGATAATAATTTTAACTATTTAAAGGTGCAGGGACAGCACTATTGCATTTCACATAATAGTAAAACTTTGGATTGCGAGTAACTTAGTTTGCAAGGTGTTTGCAAGATGAGCAAAATTTTAAATAAATTTTAACTTAAATTAGTGATTTTTTTTAACTACGAGCAGTACGTATATGCTTTGTCTACCAAGCCAATGATCTGAGACAATAGTTATTCTCTCTCTCTCTCTCTCTCTCTCTCTCTCTCTCTCTCTCTCTCTCTTATGAGGACATTTGCTCTGAGACAAAATAGCGTCTGGGATTCCCGTTGTGATTTATGTTGCAGAGACAACACTGTTAGATTTGACGTGTGAGATTAAGTACTCCCTAGGCGCAGTTCTGTTTTTGGCCACATGATGGCAGTGTGGGGAAAGGGGACAGAGATTTAGTCAAGTGGATTGGTATGCTTTATATTGTATATTTGTGCCAAAAATGTATAAGACTCACTTTGTTAGACTTAAGAACAAATCTGAATTATGAATGTGCTTCCAGAATGGAACTCATTCGTAAGTAGGGGACTATCTGTATTATATTATGTTGTGCTCACGACTTCCTTCACGTAGAATTAAATTGCACACTCATAAGCGCATTTTAAAAAATGTACAACGCCATCTGTTGAATTTTGGAATTAACAAAAATTTTAATTTCTTACCGTGAAGTGCGCAGAACGAAGGAGTGAGATCGCATTTATTAAGTAGATTTCAATTGCACACTAATATGCGAATATTAAAAAATACACAGCGCCATCTGTTGAATTTTTAGATGATTTATGTTTTTTGTTTAAATTTAAGAATAGCTTATATTCTTTTCCCATGGGCTGATTGCGATGAAACAAAGCCTATATGTTAGCTTAAGCTCAGGCAAATCACTTGTGAAAACCCAATTAAAATTCTTTCAGTAGTTTTTACGTGATGCATGCACAAACAGACAGACAAAAATTCCAAAAACCATCTTGATGTGTTCTATTACTTATAATACATGAAGAAGATACAGACATCTGGATGATCCTCAGTCATCCATCATGAATTTTTTAGGACCAGTTAAAATACTCTGTGATGGGTTATTGGCTGGATAGAAATGCTAATCAAAAGTAAGTGCTGCAAATATATGAATAAATGAATTATCAATTTTAGAACAAAACAAAGGAATACAATTATCTAATAAATAACATGAATTGTATTAGCTGTCTTAGTAGTAAGCACTATTGCTTTGCACTTGGTGCTCCAGTTTCCAAAGTCCAAAGACATGCATATTACGCTAATAGGCGTTCCCAAATTGCCCATAGTGTGAATGAGTGTGTATGTGAGTACACACTCATATAATCCAATGCAATGGATTGTGACCCGTCTTGTCTCCTGGGAAGGGCTCCATGCCCCCTGTTAAAAAATCTTGTTAGCTTTTTCTTTTTACTCCATGATTTCCAGCTTTTTTCAAAACAGATCTCCAGGTTAGATTGCATATTCATCAAGATCTATGGATGTGGCTTTGGTTTAACAGTGAGATTTAAATGTCATCCCACTTTCCTTTATAGTACAGTTCATGCTACTGTAAGTCTGAAAGTCAAATATATCTTCTAGGATTGAGGCCAAATTTTTAAATAATCACAGCATTATATATTTTGTTACATGATTTTGGTTGATATGGTTCCTAAAAAATTATTTTCATCTCAACAAACTATGTTACAGCTCAAGCCCTTGTGGATATGTATGTAGAGTGGCCTACATACTGTCATGGCAGTAGAATAAGTGAATGAGTAGAATAAGGTAGAGTGGTATGAATAGCATATCAAGATACACTGTATTCCTGTATACCTTTATTGGATACATTGTATTTCATCTATTTTGCTACAGTGACATGGTACAAAATGTCTAAGATAAAGTGTAAAAATGGGTTGTTTATGTAACAACCTCAGCAGCAACCTCATTTCAACTCTTGTCTGTTCCAACCACTCAGCACCCATTAGTATACTAATCACTGGCTTGATCATTTGCCATCGTCTGCACCTGTTTCTCATTTTTTTTTTGCCTTACATTAGATTTTTATTTATTTTGCTAGAATAAATTGCAGGTCACAATGTAGCTTAACAAAAAAAAAAAAACATTTTTGTGAAATTGGTCAGGTAAATGAACTAAACTAAAAATGAGTGCCAAACACTTAAAAATGAGTGCCAAGCACTTAACAAAAATGAGAGACAAAAATGCAATCAAGAAGTCTGAAGAACTAGTCCTCAAATCTACATAAAAATACAAGACAGTCTGGCTCTTTGAAAGCTAAATATGACTTTGAAACTCCAACATTGTCCCCCTGTATATTGATGTTACACATTTACATTTATGACATTTGGAAAGCACCATTATACAGAGTGCCAGAGAGAAGAACTTTGAAGTCTCGATCAATAATTATGTTCTAAAACTGGTTTACTAGGTCAGTTCACTAGGTAAGAGTACTATTAATTAAAAAATGTCTGCATACACACCTAGTCTCATAACTTTTTCTTAAATATATAAATAAACAGTTCGTCTGCTGCACAGAAAATGATCAAAGTTGGCATCTTCAGACTGTAAACAGTACATGAACAGTGAAGCAATGTTAAAATGCCATTGACCTGCAAATGGAGATTTAGCAATCTGGTGAGCAGCACAGTGAAAGTCAGCTTTATCCAAATAAATGCGTCTGCTGCACTGTGTTCGGCCAGCCAGTCAATTGCTGTACACAGGAGAAGACGTGAATTAACCACAAACAAATGAAAGGAAACACCCATCTAAAGCAGACAGACCATGTAGTTTCATATAAGAAATGATCAAGTGAACACATCCTCTGATTCATTTCTTTCCAACATGTTACAAAAGCTATGATATTTGATTATGGTATTTCTGGGTGTTTATGGGATTTCACATGACTAGTAAATGTGTTTATAAGTCATTGTCCTTGTTAGATGTGATGGATGATAGCTAGTAGACATCCACTCATTTGGGTGACAAATTAAAGGAAAAAAAAAACTTGTGGCTTTTATGCTTGGCAGGATTCTGGTTTGAATGTTTGACTTGAGATGGGCCGGTCACTACAAATGAATACAAAGTTCATCTGACTGATCACATTTATCCTATGATTTATCCTTTGTGTTCAGAACATCACTTCGATAGCCAGGTGTTTTAAAGTTGGGAGCTTAGACAGGCATATTGGCTCACACTTGACTGGATTTTCTTGTACAACACATTACGGATTGGATGGAGCTACTCTACAGTATATGTACCTGTGGAACTGCACATTTTCTGTATCTACTCTGCACATTCTGCCCTCTGCTCTCTCACACTGAAAGTTTTCATAATTTAAATTTTCTTTCTGATATTAATGAGATCATACCAGATGAAACCCCTATAGCATTCAGTGTTAAAGTTTTGCCAAACTCTACCATTTCTGCTAATGGCATAAGGTGCTGTTATAGTGGAAGTTCCATTGTGGCCGTAATGTCGGTACAACATATGAGAAGTCCCACAGGATGTAAAGTCCAACATAGAGGAACTGCATTTAGTTTGTAGTCATGTGCTCTGGTTGTGCAATCTAACGCTTGCTTGCTTTTTACCCCTTCACACAATTAGACATTTGTCTCTGTGTACATGCAAACCATCATGAAATCTAATAGTTCCACTGCTGTCTCTTTGCAGACAGGGCTATACTGCATACAGTACTGTTATAATACAGTGGTCTTATTTCCTATATCATTAAATAGGAAATTAAAATTTCCTATACCATTAGATAAATTTCCTAAATTAAATTTCCTATACCATTAAATAGTTTTAAACAGTTTAAGGTCACAGGCGGTCGTATAAGCATTTCACTGCATATCGTACTGTGTAAGACTGTGTATGTGACAAATAAAATTTGAATTTGAATTTGATTTTAGCACAGATAATAATTTTACTACTCTATTACTTACTATTACAAAATGTATGTAATAATAAATAGAAATGTATTGCAGAAACTAAAATAAAATATCATAAATAATGGTAAAATTCATCAGGCAAAAAGACATTGGCTTAAAAATTTATCATGATTACTAAATGACGTACAAATAAAAATTTGACAAAATACTGTAGGAACTGGAAAAAAAAATTTTTTTTCTTTTTGGCTGTCAAAATCATCATACACCCTGTATTTTTTTTTATCCTAAATGCAAGAGATTGGTTTAACATGTTAACCAAATATGATGAATATACAGTACTATATTTGATTCCTTTGGGCCACTTGAACCAAAACACTTGATTTTTAATAAATACATTAATTACAGAAGTCAAACTAGGCAGCATATACTGTAAGCTTCAGGGAAACTAGCTTGTATAGCGGCCATAAAGAGTCCTACAGAGAGCAAAGTTATTTTTGTATATATAAATAAGGCCATCTACTATATGATCTTACTTGGTCTGACAAATTACAACCATGGTTTGTTTGGCCTGGATTAATGTTTCTTTTACATTCAAGCAGATGGAAGGCTGATATTTCATGGCTGGAAATACCTCTTCATGGCTTTTGCCTGCTGAATGGAAAGGATTCAATATAAAGTCTTTCATAATACATTCTCCATATTAATCTATATATTCGCCTGAATGGTGTTAATTAAATTACAGATGGCATACCTCTTTCTTGCATGCACTTTATTGCATGCACAAAAAAAAGATTTTAGTCTCATATGATGATGCAGAAGTTGCTTTATATTCTAAAGTTTGTGCATATAGACTTTCCTCTTCAGTTCAGACCACAGGGTTTTAAATAAGGTTCAAATCCGAGAGCATAGCTTCGTCTCTCTTTGACAATGTTTGTGTTGATATTAGAATGGTGTCTAACTCATTATTCTATTGAAAGTTCTGTCAGTGGCCAACTGTAGCTCCAATAAAGTTGCAGTGATTGTTTTGGGAGAATGACTTTGTCATCACACCCTTACTAACAGTCAGTATCACTATTAAGGCAGCATCAGACAACTTTGTTATCTCCTGACATATTATATAATGTGACTGTCAATGAGTCACCAGTATAACTACGTTCAGTTGTGCTGCTACAGTATATTATTGTATGCCCCTCCTGTCAAAATCACCAGTAAAACAGTGTGTCTTTTTCTTTAGGTTGATTTTGGGGATGATGTTAACATCCTCATTCTTGTCCATGTGGTTAAGTAACTCTGCTACGACAGCCATGATGCTGCCTATTGCTAATGCCATTCTGGAAAGCTTGTTTGGAGACCTGGAAACACTTAAGGAGAGGTGCAAGGTCACAGACGACCCTGAGGGTATGAAAGAAAATTAATAATAATAGCATAATAGAAAGCAATTATTTGATAGCTGGCCGTGACTACATTAGAATGATATAATGTTTTGGTCACTTATTATATACTTAAATGGTATTATAATTCAAAGACTCCAGAATCATTATGCTAATGCAGAATTATTAAATATTCCAAACACGGTTAAATGTTCAATGCTAATTGGTGATTTTTTTCTCATACAAATACAATCTTTATATTAAGACTCATATATATAGACTTCCATTGTGCATATTTGCAAATAATAATAAAAAAAAAAAAGGGGTCATGGGAGGGGCATGGGGCATAACCTGGATAGTGTTCCCCATCACAGGGCACAAGTGTACATACACTCACACACGTAATCACACACTACCAATTTAGAAAAGCCAATCAGCCTAATAAAGCCTAAAAAGCCTGGATTGTTAGGAGAAAATAATGAGTTCCTGGAGGAAATCCACAAAGCAACATGTAATTCATGTAATTATAGTAATTCATGCTAATTAATTTATTATTACTTATTTGTACCAACATTAACTGACACAAGTCGCACATTGTATTTAACTTAAGTAACAAGTTAGAATAATAATATTGACTTATTAACCATTATCTGAGGGTTTGGAGTTCTTTCAGTATTAGCTTTAAGACAGATAAAAATGAGAGAGGCTGTTAAGAGGAACAGCTCTTTAGAACTGCTAAAAGTTATATATATTAAAAAGAAAACCTAATTTGTGGATGTTCCATTACATTAAAATGAACTGTGAATGGATAAAATGTTAAATATATTTATTGACTAAGAAACCACTGAAATTTATAAAAAAATTGCTGTTGCATTAGATACCTAATACACCTCAGGATGTACTATTATTGGATTTATAATTGGTCATATTGCTTTTATTTTTTGCTTGAATAATCTGATGTCTCACGTCAGTCCACTGTCTATTTATCCAACCAATGTTTTTATGTACTTGCTTTGACATAGAGATTATGATGACAGCAGATACTGTATAATAGATTTGTTTTTGCTACAGTATATGTTATATAACAAAATGTATGTGTTCCTAATTTATATTCCTCCCATCTCAAGTTATAACTATCTAATCCCCTCTATAAAATGATATTAGATGCATTTACAGTATTTCATTATTCATATTCTTACTCAAATACACAGTGCTAAACTAAAGTGACACTTGCCACATTGCTAAATGGGAAAATAATTGTTCAACAGATATTGCTGGCTTACTTCAATTAGTGTAATATCACTTTTTTAAACACAACATTGAGCAGGACAACCTAAGCACATTTGAGAGCACACAAGGAAACAGAAAATAAGCTATTTTACGAATACTGTTTTTTAACTAAATCAGTAACAAATGTTTTCTTCCTCTACAGGCCAGTCTCAGGTGAAGCTGCATGTACTGCTAGCTGAAAAACACACTCTGACTGCAGTTGACAGGTGAAGTTCTAAAGAATACTGCTGCAAACCTGAAACGCATATCAACCAGTTTACCTGCTGTAATATAACAGATTGTTTACTCATTGAGAGTTGACCGTCATCAGGTCTAGACAAGTCAGGTTGACAAGAAAATAATTTAAAAATAAGTGACTAAATGACGAACCATGTATTGTAATCAGTAATTCTGGATAAAAAGTAATAGTGTAACTTGATCCTTGCCTTAGAATATCTCATTAACTTGTGAAATCAGTCTGTCCTACAACCACTTATGGCCAGGAGTAAACTTGTTCTTGTCTAATGGTGAAAGGGATAATATCTGTCACTCCTCTGTCAATCACTAGCCATTAATGAGTGTCCATGATATCATGTTTGCAGTAGAGGTTGAATGATACTGTCCTTCATGTATGTTTTACTACCCTGCAATGTAGGCAGAAATTGCAGTTTGCTAATTTAATGTTGGCATGAAGCATGTGTTACCCTCTACCCTTCTTGTTGGGCAGCTGTCGTTTTGGTTTAAGTTGAAACTGGCTGGGTTGGTTAATAAGTTGAAACTGGTTAATAAATTGAAACTGGCTGGGTTGGAAAATGTTGGAAAAAATTATTAATCTGTTCTGACACTATGCTAATATCATAGGGCTGATGGTATAGAGAAGATAGAGCAGAAAAGTCAGGAGGAGGTGAGGAACGAGGCAGAATACCAGCTGAAAGTGTGGAAAGGATTTCTCATCTGTATCCCCTACGCAGCCAGCATCGGGGGAACGGCCACCCTCACGGGAACCGCACCCAACCTCATTTTTATTGGACAGCTAAAGAGGTTAGTGTATGAAGACCAGTAGTAATCAGCAGCATCAACACAACGACCAACATAACAAAACAGACCCACTTAACACTTATTATTCATTTAATATGATAATATTAGATATGAACTTTAAAAGTCAATTTGAGACATTTGATTCAGCTGATTCTGATATGATGGGTCAAATTCATTAACAGATTAAAAGTTTAATAAGGTCAATTAAAAAGAAACATTTTCCACACCAGATTAGAGGATGATGCAGAACCTAGCAAAATTTTTACCTTTGTGCTAGCCTAGCTAGCTAATTCAGCTTATGTTAATAATGAACAACAACACTTTAACTGCTAGGTGGCAGTTTGTAATAAATAAACCAGTGAGAACAGGAAAATGCAAGTCAGTGTTCAGATGCAGAAATCCTAAGTACTCATGCTGACAAACTCACTTAGCTAGGCTGCTTACTATGTTATCTAAGTAAATGATGCTAGGTTTACAAACATATGGTTAAAAGTAGTTTAATGTTCATTTATAATGACTGAAAATATTAGGAGGAATTGTTCAGGAATTGTTATTTAGCAGGCTATAAAAAAATAGTTGATTTTAATTAACTCGCAGTGCCACCCTGTTAAACCAAAATTACAAATTATGCAAAGAGAACATTCATTTTGTTTTTGAGTCACAAAGTTGGAAATAGCTCAAAAAGACTGAATAAATTCTCTGGCCATCCACTGAAATTATTAAGTTTAACACGACTTAACCCGTGACCCTGAATACAGGATTAAGCGGTATACTGTAGATGATGAGTGAGTGGGTGAGTGAGTAACAACACGCGACCAATCATGAAAGCTTTGGAATGGCTAAAAATTATTATTTTTTTAAACAAAACAATAGATGTCCTTGCTCTTTGTTTTAATTTTCTGCGTAAGTTCAACCGAGTATGTTAATATTCTAGAATGAAACGTTAGCCCACCAGTGTTCATTCCCAAACATATGTTTTTTGTGCAAATTCTGATATTATGCATGTAAAATTGCTAGTAAGTCTAAAAAATACTCAAATATTGAAAACAAGTGAGGTGAGGTAGAAAAGATAAGGTGATAAATATTGATGGGAACCTTTTTTTCAGAAAAATAATAATGCAGTTGTTAGACTCTTTATCTTTTTTGATTACGGCAGCTTTTTTCACCCCATTTAGAATCTGCTAGCCAGATTTATATATACAGGATTTTTCAATTTAGAAAAAACATCTTTGAAGCATGGGTCCATAGTTATTACATGGAACAGACAGAAACTCTCACTCTAAAACATCATTTTCTGCTTTCATAATCAAGGCAAAATTGTATACTTGCAAATTTGTACTTCCATGATTTATACTGGAACTGTGTGTGGATGTGTTTACTTGTACAGAAATGGAAAAGGTGAAGGAGACCCCACAGCAAAAAATACATTTATTGCCTTTCACTGTTTTTTGATAACAGTCTATTAATTTCATAATAATAATAATAATAATAATAAATGTGATTATTATTATTATTATTATTATTATTATTATTATTATTATAGTGTACATAATTCCAATCTAAACAAAGATGAAAGATACAGTGAAACATCCTTTTAAATCATAGTATACTGTTTAGATTAATCCAATGTTTAATAGTTTTCCTAAAATTAAAGTTCATAAATTGTAAAAGGACTAAGGAGTAAAGAGTCAGTTACTCTCATGTGAAATATGGTTGCAATAAATGACCAAACCATTTTGCAGTTATTTTCCAGACTGTGACTTGATCAACTTTGGCTCATGGTTCATCTTCGCTTTCCCACTAATGATCATTTTTCTTCTGGTATCATGGATCTGGATTGCTTTCCTGTATGGAGGAATCAGCACAAGGTACAATCACATAGACCCCCTCACACCCACATACACAAAAACACATTAATGCAGCCATCCTATAATTGTGGGGACATTTTGTCCTCATTAGAAGATAAATGTTGACCACACACAAATGCATGCATTCACACATGGGAGATATGCTCATTGTATTCTTCTCAGTGCAGAAAGCTTTAAATTATGATATTTATTATTTATTGTAAATGTATTGTTTCACTCTGTGTGTGTGTGTGTGTGTGTGTGTGTACATGTGTGCATGTGCATGTTTATGTGTTTAGATTGTGTAAAAACAAACTTGATGAACGTGCAGCTGCTGAAGCCAAGGCCAATGCGGTCATTGACGAAGACTACAAAAAACTAGGACCCATGACGTGAGATGCATGCTGGTTTATTCTAAACAAATACAGACACAGCTGAATTAATGCTGAATCATTTTGGGATGGAGATACACTATAGGCCACATGTATGGAAGCAAACAGTAATTGTAAAATATTTACCTGCTAAGCTACCAGTGGTGAACAAAATACTGTACACAAATTCAGTACTTGAGTAAAAGTTGAGATATCCTATGTAAAATATTACTCAAGTAAATGAAACCTAAAGAGAAAAAAAACAAAAGTACTTAGCTTGTATTAGCTCACTGTAGCCTTTACATCATAGTAAAAGACAAAAGTATCCACTAATAAAACTACTGGCGTACAGTACATGTACATTAAAATTGTATACAGTGTGCAGAAGCAAAGAAACTGTACTTACAGTAGTTACTTTCACCTATACAACATTTATGTTCAGTCCATTACATTCTGAATGTGAAATTTGTGGAGATGCTTCCATTTTTAGGCCTCTAGTGTAGACAATCCTCCCTATTACCCGCTCACACACTCACTCATCATCTATACCGCTTTATCCTGTATTCAGGGTGGCGGGTGGCCTGGAGCCTATCCCAGGAGACTTAGGGCACGCGGTGGGGTACACCCTGGACAGGGTGCCAATCCATCGCAGGGCACACACATACACACACACTACGGGCAATTTGGGAACGCCAATTAGCCTAATCTGCATATCTTTGGACTGTGGGAGGAAACCAGAGTACCTGGTGGAAAGCCACCAAGCACGGAGAGAACATGCAAACTCCATGCACACAGAGACGGGAATCGAACCCGGACCCTGGAGGTGCAAGGCGACAGTGCTAATCACTCTATCACCACTCTATTACTCTATTACTGTGTAGTATATATTGCTTTAATATCAAGCTACTGGCAAATAATGTATACCAAACGAATTGTTCTCTTAAGCCGACAGTATACTTCAAATAAAATGTGCGTGATTTTGTTTAGTTGTAGCATTTAAAAATGCTCCCCCTTCATACAGCAATATAGCAGTCACCTAAAATCTGAGTATCTGCTTCTTTTTTATATAATGTAGTCTTTATATCAAAGAAGAAAACAGGAGGGACTATGGTGTCTTAGGTCAATAAAAATATTATAGCATTTTGGTCACCCCAGACTATTGCCTTTGTACTACTGGAAATATCCATCTTGTCCTCCAAAACATTCTTGGGCTTTTGTTGTTTAAAAATTCCTCTCTGTCCGCTGTGACTGCAAAATGTCAGTACAAAGACATTTTCTTTGTTACATTTACTTCATTTGGTTAATTATTTTATTCAAACTAATTGAGAAAGAAGACACCTAAGCAGATGAGTGTTAAGGGCATTTAAAGTCTAACAGCATGTTGTAAATTCCATTGTAATATTTATAAGGAATATGAAATTAAGTAGAATCAATCAATATTAAAAAAGCAAAAAGTAGTCAGTGGCAACACTGAAACACACTATCAAAACCAAGTGAACTGCATGTTTGAGCAGATTCCCAACTGCAGGTGTAGTGGAGGTTCTTATTTATTTATTTATTTATTTATTTATTTTATCATTTGAAATACACCATCAGCTTTACCTGTTTTGCAAACCTTTTGGGGTCTGTTCCAGAAAACAGGATTGGTGAGTTAAGTAGAGCAAGCTGCTTGAAATCCATTATAATCCAAAGTTTCTTATTGTAGTTACATAGATAATTGAAACTAGTCCAGAAAATGACAAGTGAGAATGAGTTAAGTCCAATCATATCTGCAACATCAAGTAATAGGATAAAAGGATCTACTGTAATCATACATAATTTCATTGAGCATCTTATTGGCATGCTGGAACAAATGATTTCATTAGGAGGATGTTTGCTAACATTTAATTATCAATTTATTTAAAAAAATACATTAAAAACATTTTAAAAGGTTGATTAATAAATTACATAACTACATAAATTTCTCACTATGCACATATTAATTTATGTCAAATATAAGTATGTTATGGTGTACATAATTGCATTCAGTCAACTGTAATGCTGTTAGTCTTTCGGCTGCTTCTGTTGAGGGAACGCCACAACGGTCCATCAATTCGCACAACAACTTTTTTTTTTTACCTGACACAACCCTGCCATTTTTTCCAGGCATGGGACCGACACTGCATACAGTGGCTGGGTAGTATGGGGTGTGGCAACCCACCGACAGTGGGGCTCAAACCCAGATCCTCATATCCCCAAATATATTTTGCCAGCTTAAACAATAATAATAAAATACATGTTCATAATTGCATCCAAAGTTTTATATTAAAATGTTAAAATGGCAGGTAAATGGTTATAACTACAATTTTGCATGGTGACTTTCTTTTGTCCTCTCATCATATTGTCTTTTGAAACTTTCATTAAACAGATCCCCCCCCCCCCCTCCTTTTTACCATTCTCAGTGTTTAATGACTGCTTTCAAAATTCTCCGTGAACATATGTGATGCTATTTTAGACTATACAAGATTAGGATATGTCTAGGATTTTTTCCCAACACCTCCAGGTTTAATTTTGGGTACAACAAGATTCAAGTTTAGATGTATTCATCCCTTTTTATGAAATGGACCCATTTATTATTTGTGGTTCTCATGCCACCATGTCATTCAGCATCTTTCAGTCTTATGCATTGCTTAGTGATGTTCCTGCAAAACAAACACATATTTACTAGAGTTAATATCTTTATTATTATTATTACTTTTTTTTCTCCCCAGTTTTGCAGAGAAAGCCATTTCATTCTTCTTCATCCTATTCGCTATCCTCCTGTTCAGCAGAGATCCAAAGTTTGTCAAAGGCTGGTCGATATTCTTCAAAAAAGAGTAAGGAATAATCTAAACACTAGGTTAATTGATACCTGTCTGATAATTATCAAAATTGCACACAGTGAACTTACATAATCATTGATAGTTAAGGGTCATAGGCATTTCTTTAAGATGCAGTTTATACAGTATAAAGTGGATGATGAGTAAATATGTTGTAATAAGAAAAACATGAGAAACTTGCTATACTGTAACTACACCTCAGAAAATCATTCTAAACATCAAGGAGCAAGATAGGTAGAAAGTGACAACATTCAATACCAAGGATATAAGAATAGATCACACAATGTCAATCACCCATCACCTCATCTCCCTACGTTTTCTTCTCACATCACACTAATGAACAGAGACAAGGTGGTGCAGGGGTCCATGCAGCTCTTATATAGTTTCCAATAAACCGGCCTTTCTCTGACAGCAGGGTGTCTGTCTACACTCACTCTGCCTGATTTACACTATGAGAGACTCAAAGCATAGAAACAAGTAGGCAAAAACAAGTGGAAGAGCATTTCAGGCTTTTAACCATAGGCATTGCTTTAAATGCTTTAAATAAATAAAAAGTTTGTAGTGTTGCAACCTAGAAACAACAAGAAAAGTAATACAATTTCTGAATCTTTTCTTTTATGCCTCTCACCTCTTTACACAGTCACTAACATCTGATGGACAACCTCCTTTTATTTTATTTTCATTCCATTCCATTCCATTTTATTCTTTTTCCTGGACCTTTTTAAATTTACCCTTAGTTTTCTTTAGACTAACAAACTCAGGCATCTCCCAGGTACAGTTGTATTTACATTGAGATTAGATGACAGCACAATTAGATAAAGACTGAACAAGTATGTTTTGTTTGAAAGGGTTTGCAGGAGAAAGCCTCTTGTGTCAAAAAAGTACATGGAAGCATGACTGATATTTGCTTGCTATAGATGAAATCAGGATGGTTGGCATTAATGCCCAGAGCCATCTATGTTAAAAACCAAACACAGCATATCCACTGTCAAGCATGGCGGTGAATTGGTGATGATTTGGCCTTGTTTTGCATGACCTGGGCACTTCAAAATTAAACCATGCAACCGGACAATGATCTGAAGGATACTAGAAAGGCTGAAAAATAAAATAATTAAAGTTTTGGAATGGCCTAGTGAAAGTCCAGACCTCTGTGGTGGGGTGCTAAGGGGTGCAAATTTTTTACACATGATGGAACAGATAATTGTAATACATTCACTTTTTCATGTAATTATTTATACTTAAGTATACAGTAAAAGAAGTGGCAATCAGGTACACCCTTATGACAAGGAAAGGTGTATATATGTAGTTTTTGGTTTCCTTGTTACAACTTGTATTTTTCTGACTTGCTTAAATGAAATGGGAAAAACAATTGTTTATAGTGTAGTTGATAAGAGGAATTGGTTTTATGGATTCTACATCATTAATTTCTGGCCGGATGTTGGTGATTTGCTGTAGCAAAAGTAGAGAAATAAAACACAACAGGATGTCATAGGGAAATTATCATATTTGCACTACCAATCATTGATTATTTTTCCCATTAAAACACCTCCTATGTTTTAGAAATTACTTTAGAATAGTGATTTAAACTGTAAAATGATATATGTTTCTGTGACAACAGATCATTTCTATATATCTGATGTGATTTAAAATCTCTGAATTAATATAAAATGTTTACTACAGCACCTCCAACAATTTTTCTTTTAGTTGCAAAAATAGATCACACAGAAATGAAGACCAGATTGAGAAATATAAAAGAAGCACCGCTAATGCACACTCCAGTGATAAGCAATGATCAAGAGTATCATTCTTATTTATATTTTTACGTTTTTATTTTCAGAAAATGTATCAGAAATTCACATTTTAATGAAAATAGACGTTTTTTGAACCCAGCATGTGTAAAACTGGCGCATTTTTGGTAACAAATAGCCAAAAATGTGCTGAAGTACAGTGATGAATGACGATAGAGAGGAAAGGAGACAAAACTCTGTCCACAGGAACCTCAGCTGTATTAACACTTGAGCACAGCATGCATACTGAGCTTAGCTGGAAGAAAGAGACTCAGGACAAAAGCACACTCAGATGATTACTTTCCTTTCAGCTAATCATAAGCATTATAACAAATTCAGCATCTAATGTGGGTTACTAAATCTGTTACCTTTAAGATGAACCAGCCTCATCATCTATCCATCAGGCAGGTAGAAAGAATTGGCTCCAAAAGAGTTTCAGGTGATTTAATAATCAAGATGGACCCAAACAGGTCAGGTCTCCATTAATGTGAGCCTACAAAAACAGGCTATGTGCTGAGGAGAAAACACAAAAATAAGGAAAATAACATTATGTAAATTGTTTTTTTACTCTCTCTCTCTCTCTCTCTCTCTTCCTCTCTCTCTCCTTCACATAAAGCTACGTGTCAGATGCTGTTACTGGAGTCATCATCATCTCCATCCTTTTCTTTTTTCCGTCCAAATGTCCATCACTGCATTGGTGGCTGAACACTAAAGGTAAGAGCATAAGGCGAACAAACTTAAAGTAACCTTAATCTCAACTTGAGTAAAAGAGACTAATAGTGGTCTTTTTCCTCAAAAACATAAAAGTAAAAGTTGAATCATACTATCTCCCTCACCTTTTAGGACCAGTAAGTTGTATGGCATAGAACCTGAACAGATTATAAATGTTGTGATTGTTGCAAATGATTATTACATTACACTTTTTAATCCTGTGGGAGATTTTTATCTTCCACTTGTTAATGTTACCTTAATTAAAAATATTAAACAAACGCTGTATCTCTAGTCAAGAAGGACCAAAGAACGACTCAGGACTCAGATCTGGATGATGTAAGCAGGATTTATTGCAGCAGTAAAATACAAGTGAGTCGCACTTGTAATGCGTAGGTCATAATTCCAAGCATTATCAAGAGCAGACTGTCTGACAGTTACATGCAGGCTCATTATACAAGTTTTCAAGGGGAGGGATGCACACCTTATCTCCTCCCTTAGTTCTTTTTTTCCTTCTTACCAAATTATTAACCCATTATAGGCAAACGTTTCCCAAGTAATTCCCATTATGTTTACGTTCTTCTATCATATTATGTTACATCATATACCTCGTCATCTGACTCCCTACTTCATCTATATCAAGTGATTATATTTTTTCCCATTATACAGTGAAACCTCGGACTGCAAGTAACGCGGTTTGCGAGTGTTCTGCAAGACGAGCAATGATTTTTAATAAATCTTGACTTGGAAAACGAACATGTCTTGGTTTGCGAGTACCGAGTATCATGTATCACGCATGTGCTTCTTGTTTTGACACTGAGCGTCACGTGATCACAACTGAACCAACGGGTTTTCTCTCTCTTGCGCTGCGGAATTGTGGGTAAATTGTCTCCCCTGCTGGGTCTTAGTGCGCGGCTCTTACTGGTATAATCAACATCATAATCAAGATTGTAACTGTTCATTAAAGGCAAATAATCTACTGAACCTCTCGATTCCTCTCTGAAATGTGAGAAGCGGTCCAGATACCACAATCCTTGTCATGGGTGATGTGCTACGGGCCTTCTCAACCAGGCTCCTGAAGTCCTTCTTTAGAATCTCCATCTGCCTAAGCCTGGTGTCGTTCATATCAGCATGAAGGACCACAGCTCCAATGTTCTCCCTCAGGGCCGCGGGCACCTGTGCAGCGACATCAAGAACACAAGCACCAGTTAAACAACGAGTGCGCACCTTACCTTTAGCTGTGGTAGCACGGATGTGCTGGACGATGGAGTCTGCGATGATCAGCACGTTGTCTACCATCTCGCGAAGAGTTTTTGGGTCGAGATCTCGAAGACGTGTGTCGATGGAGGAGGAGAGGTCTTCGCCTGGGGCCTGCCGCGCGTCTTCCGCTCCTGCTGTATCCTGAGGTATCCTGCTGTAACCGAGGTATCCTGGCGCCGGGGTGAAGGAAACCTGGGCGGGCTGGGTCCTTGGTGTGTTGGACTTGAACAGAGAAACACATGGGGTTGAGGTTGTCGGAGAGTTTGTGTCATGCCGAGAATTTACCTGGGACAAGTGAGCGTTGGTCCGTGACGATTCCAGCGTGGCTTTCCGCTGCTGTAGCTGGACCAGATTCACCTGTAGGTTGCGGATCTGCTTCTCCACGGCCCCCAGCTCCAAATCCACCGAGTGCAGCTCCAACGTATCCTCACCTGCACTCAGAGGCAGACACACAACCGACATAGTGTTTAAAAACTGAGATAATCTGTGTTAAAAAGCGTAGGCAAAATTGTGATAGCCGGGCTAACGGGTTAATGATGCTGATGGGATAGGCGGCTAGAAGCGGTGTGCTGCAAAACAATTAAAACTTAACGATATAACAGGCGTTTCGAGTGAATCTATTATAAAATCTGTTATATGTTCACTCTTCGTAAGAGGACGAAGAAGTTAGAACAATAAACTGGAAAATTGGTCAGTTTGGCGGAGCTCGGAAAAAAGCAGCGTCTCTCTTTCAGCATGTGAGTGTGAAAAGTAAAACTACTGGGTCTGATGTAAACACCTTGGGACACTTTGTATAATAATATAATAGAATGAGAACATTAATATGAACTTACGATTTATCTTATAGTCAGAGCTGTGCTATAGGAAATTACTGCAGAGCTTTGGATTCAGGTATTCAGCAGTCCTGTGCAAAGGTGTAGTGTTATTTGTTTACGTACAGGCATGCACATTTCCATAAATACTTCTTATATGGTGCCAATCTTACATATGTTAGATTGATTTTATGAATATATTTAATTAAGTTAATTAAGTAATTCATTTATTTTTATTTTTATTTAGTTTTAATTAATAGTTTTATCATAGGCGGCCTTCCACCATTGCCTTGCACCTCTATGGCCTGGGTTTGATTTCCAGCCAGGTTCGATTCCCACCTGTGTTCATGGGGTTTGCATGTTCTCTCATTCTTTGTGGGTTTTCTCCAGATACTCCGGTTTTCTCCCACAGTCCAAAGACATGCCGATTATTCTAATTGGCGTTTCCAAATTGCCTGTAGTCTGTGTGAGTGTGTGTCTGTGATGGGTTGGCACCCTGTCCAGTGTGTACCCCACCTCGTGCCCTAAGTTTCCTGGGATAGGCCCCAGGCCCCCCGTGACACTGTATAGAGGATTAAGCAGTATAGACAAAGAGTGAGTGAGTAAGCGAGTTTCATCATACTGAGAATATTTTACAGCAATAAGCCAAACAACTAGCTGAGTGACCCTCCATTCTGAGCAACAGTTGCGATTGAACAGCCTATTTAGCTTTTCCAGAAAGAGATTAGGATGATGTGCCACCTTTACATTTACATTTAGTTATCATTTGATAGAAACATGGCTATATTCACTATGCTTTTCTTGAATATTACCCAATTCTTGCATATTACTAAGTGCATGAGTTGACACTGAAACACCATAAATCTTATTTTGACAATTTAGACATTCCATTTTTTTTCATATTTATTATTTATGCATTCCATACACTTTACTGATTATTGGCCAGAATTAGTCAGGAAGGCAGTTTTCCAAAGTGGTTTTGTAGGTGTTAAGGGTGTAAAGACAGATCAGTGCAATCAGTTTTATGACAGGTTCCAAAAAAACCCACATAAATTTACAACAACATAAGGGTTTGACCAATCATCATGTAGGAGTAGTTAGGAGACCCAGCTGAAAGTTGTGGTATACAGTACGTTCTGTGTGTGCAAAATGAGAGAATTGAGTGTGTGCAAAATTGGTGAGAGAGAGAGAGAGAGAGAGGTGGTTTTTGTTCATTCTCTACCTCTACACTGTACAATCCCAATTATTTTTAATGCATTATATATTTTTATTTTATATATATATATACTTTTGTCCTCTCATCATACACTACCGTTCAAAAGTTTGGGGTCACTTTCTAACTCCATGATCGTTCCTGATGTTTATTTATTTCTACATTGTAAAGGAATGCTGAAGGCGTCCAAAAAATGTATTAATCTCCTTTGAACAGTTGATATTGAGATGTTTCTGCTACTTCTGCTCTGTAAAGACTTCATAACGCCTCTAAT
>JAQMYJ010000040.1:10245421-10276666 GCA_030014305.1 Clarias laeviceps | reverse complement strand
ATATATCAGAATGTCTTAGCAAAAACATCCTAAAAGTCATTGCATATGAAGTCCGTAAAAGCACTCGGATTCACAATGATGTGCTACTAGAGATGCACCTGACCCAAACTATTTTGAAGGAACGTGACCTTAGTTCATACAACACACCTGGGTACATTCAAAATTTACAAATCAATCCATTTTGTGTGCACCTCTACACAGAGCTCAGCCTGAGTATACTTGTTGAACATCTCAGGTCAGCATCCCCTGTCTCTTTGTATTTGGATGCCACTGGAGGTGTGTTATCCAAAATTCCTTACCAAAAAAAAAAGGGTATTCTATTACGCCTTAACCTTGCCTGGGGCAGGAAGAGATGTTCCCCCACTGCCCCACTGAAATGGTCACAAATGAACATTGAGTCCCACCTATTACGTTCTGGCTTATGCAATTTCATTTAAAACTTGCCACATATGCAAGATGCATTATAAGACAGATAGAAATGGATTACAGTTGGGCATTCATGCAGGCAGTCATGCTTGCTTTTAACCATGAAGACATTAGTGCTTATCTTGAAAGGACATATGCCATCGAAAAACAGGACAAAGACATGGGCAGAAATTCGAACTGTGACAGTTTTGCACTTATGCTCGGCTCATGTGATCAAATCCTTCACAGTGGCTATTGGCAAAAGAACTGGTGATAAGGGCTTGAAAGACTTTGTCACATTTGTATTTGCCAGAATTCTGAATTGCACATCTGTGCATGATGCCGCCAAAATTTTCAGGAGACTTTGTGTTGTTCTGCTTGAACCAAAAATAACCATCTCTGTGCAAACCAGTCTTGGCCATTTGGAGTCCCTAATTGCAAAAGAAGTCACCGTCAATAGTGATGAGATTACAGAAAGAGAAGAATTGAAAATTCTTGAGAATGAGGAGGGAAGGAAGAAGGCTACAACCATCATTGGCAGGTCACCATATTCAGCCATATACAGAAGAGAGTTTAATTCTGTAATTGCTTCTTTGCAAAACCAACCTGACGAAAAAACTGAAAAGACTAATCTGTACCATTGCCCAGAAATATTAAATGTCCTCTTTGACAGCTATCTGGGCATTTTCCCATTGTGGAGTGGATCAATGCTAGGGGATTTAAAGCGGTATGCTGTGGACAAGCAACACATGGGCACAGAGAAAAAGACGCGAGACACCAACTGGGAGGCTCTGTCTCCCCCTAGTGTGTCTACGTCGGTATGTCTCCTTATCACAAATTATGTTCACCTGTGTCTCTCCCCTGTGTGTCTTTATTTAAGCCAGCCGAACCCGTAGTGTTTTGTCCGTTCACTGTTGTAACTAAGTTTGTTTTGCATGTTTGTCAAACCCACTACGTCTTTCGGTCTCCTCCTCAGGACTGAGCAGAGTCTGCAGGGAAGACGCCAGCCGAGTGCAGCGTGGATCCCCCGTGCCTTTTGTGTTCTGTTATGAATGACTCTCCTATGTTTGTACCCGCCGGCAGACCCAGCCTGAGGAGGCTACGTTAAAGCCCCGTTTTGTGTTTGTTTCCTTTTTTTTGTTTGGTCGTTCTAGTTGTTGAGAACTGAATTCACGAGAGAAGAACCGAAGAGAGAAAAGAAAAAGAAATAAACAGAGACTCAAGTGTTTCAAACCAATGCCTGCATTTGCGTCCGTTTAATCAACACAGAACATGACACCACTGAGGCCTGGCAAAAAAAGAAAACAACCAGAAGAAACATGGTCAAAGAGAAGCACTACTTCTTTGTCTCTCGATGAAAAGTCCAAATTTTTTGCTGCATCCAGAACTGTTCCTAAGCCCAAAAATACTGATGGAAAAGTAAATGTATAAATTTACTTTTCTTTATAAATATCATCTTAACAATTTAGACTCAAAGGAAAACTTCTGTGTACTATGTGGACTGAAGGACCTTCTGGACTCTTCGAATTCAGACAGTCGGGTGATCAACTGGGTAAATCAGAATCATGTTTTACAGACAACGGTTTAAAGTTAAAATTAAGTACACAATAGTATTAATAAATACTGTTTTGATTCATAGGCATTGTCATTGAATTGTCCAGAAGATTATTTTAGATTGTATTTGATTGTGCAATTTATTTATAGTGGTATTCTTAAAAGCCCCTCAAATCTTATGTGCTATACATTTTTTGCATGTACCTGTCTATCCAAGCTAATGTCAAAAATCACTTGCTTTGTGCATTTCTTCTCATTGAATTAGATTCGGTGTGATGAATGCAAAAGGTGGTTTCATGAAGAATGCTTAGCAAATACACCGGACAAAGATTCTTCATGGTTTTGTCAACTATGCATCAGGGCAGCGCCAAGGTGCATAATATTAAAAATACTACATTACTCACTCAACACATGCCTATCCCTTGCTTGAACTTGCTCATAAACTACAGTTTGACTTACTGATTGATTCAAATTAATCATACTGCTAACAGCTTGCGAGATCTCATAATTAATTATATTATTAATAAAAAAGGAGGTTTCAATAACATATGATTAGGTTCTAACATAACTGTTGAATGGGTGGTGTGCTTTTGGTTCATTCACCTAACCATTATCTCTTTCTCAATCTGTCGGCAGGTTGAGCTCCACTGTGACTGATGACAAAATCATTTGTTAGAGGAGGGAAAGAAGAGCCAGGTCTTGAAAAATTAACCTGCAAAATACCACAAATCATGCTTACTTCACAAATTTTGCAGAGGTTATAACTTTAGTAGTCCTTATTTTAAGTGTCAGTCAAGGGTTTAATTTTGTTTATGTTGTTTGTTGAGTGTAAATAGTTAGTACTGTATCTTACATTTTAATAATTTATTTTCTTTTTCTATATAATTGTATAAAGGATAACTTAATTACAATAAAATCATGTTAGGATCTGTCATGAGCATAAACCTTAAAAAAAAAAGTCTGGTATAATACCTTAACTGGGGAAAAAGCTCTTGTGATATGCAGCTGGGATAGATTGATGCATATCACAAGAGAAGATATGGGGAAAAGTGCAACAGATTTGTTGTTTAATTGATTATTGTGGCAATAATTGATTAAAATGACAATAAATGAATATAACTGTAAATAGAGGGGTTTAACTGGGGAAAAGCTCTTGTGACATGTAGCTAGAGGGATAGAGTGATGCATATCACAAGAGGAATTATGGGGAAAAGTGGAATGCATTTATTCTTTAATTGATTATTGGAAAAAAATAATGATTATGCATATACTTCAGCAGCAGCACATCTGTGTATGTGACATCTGCCAATATCCCTTAATGATTGACTGTACTTTCAGTTTTCTACGTTTTCACAGAGTGCATGCACTTTTTACACGGTCCCTAAGGCGCACACAGAGCAGCTCCGCCGTTCCTACTTAAAATACATACAAGGCAAATAGGTGAACATATCACAAAACCCAATTTTCGTTCCAAACATTCCTGTTGCATGTAGAGGGGCGGCAAAAGCTGAATATCAAACGAACATCAAACGGACTTTACCGCAGTGTTAAACGTTTAAAATAGACCAACATTCCGTTAGAAGGACTGTTAAACACTGTCTGCTAAAGTCATTTTTATTTGTTTAAAATCTTAAGAGTATTAATTAACTTACCAGTTTCGCACGAAAATTCCTCTTCCCGTTATAGGCCAGTCATCTTGGTCTTTTGAACACAGTAAAGCCCGCTAAGAGGTTGATGACGTCAGAGGCTGCGTCACCTTTATATCTTTTATTTGTGTTAATTTTTTTAATTGTTTTTGTATTTTTTAATTATTGATTTTAATAAAGCACTCACACTAATAAGCATAATTACAGCAACTATAACTTTATTTTTATGACAAGTAGGTCCACAGAATGAGAACGCTATATTTGGTTACATTACAGGCTCTACTTCTTCTGGCTGCTGAGTGTGTATCATATGAAGTTGAGTAACATCATGACGCTGTCATCATGAGGCTAGTGTTTTTAAACACACTTGGTGTTTGTGGACAGTTACCACTTCCATATGATGTTGACAAACTGTCCTTTACTCATTTTACCATCTCGATCCCTGTACTTTAGTCCATCTTTCTATTTCCTTCACTACTCTGCTGTTCGTTCTCTGTACACAGCAAAATGTTCATCAAGACTAACTGGCCCACATTCAGGTTTGTCTTTTGTCTTTTTTTTTTTTTTTTTGTCTTTTGATATTTTAACTTTTATCAGTGTGCATATATTTCATTGAATACCACCCTGCCAACAATCATTTATAATAATAGGTCATTAGACAAAATGATATTTACTTTAAAGATAGAGACTAAAAGGTAAATTTATTAAACAGAAGTTTACATCTGTTCAAACAGTCGATTTATTAATTCACAGTTGTTTCCTTATGGCACTTTTTGTTCCTCAATTTTTTGGGAGTGGTGCATTGTAAGGAGTCCATAACAGCACCATACTAAAGCTACAAACTGATCTTATCTTGAATTATTTAAATGTAATTAGATTCTGCCATTTAATGTTTTATGATGTGGTGTATGCAGGGGCAAAATGAATGTAAGAAATACTGTAGGTTATGCTGTGTGTGTGAGTTATGATGTATACAGAGTCAGTCAAAAAAAATGTATACACACTTCTGGAAAAGTGTTTTATTTTAATACTAAATTTATTACTATTGTGATATAAAACTAATCCTGATAATGTCAGGTATTAATCCAAATGTCAGCGACAACATTTATAAAAATATTGTAAATTATTGTAAAATGATCTTGGTGTCAACATTTATTGAATTTTTGCCAGTAATTAATTGTTTGTTGATGCAAATGCTTAATGGCTACCAAACAGAAAGAATCTTATACAAACCATATCTGATTGTACAGAGTTTTGTTTAGAAATCTACTGTTAAAGTGTCTTGGAAATTTGAAATAAACCTGTAATTAAATTCTGAGTGTAGGTCATTTTTATATTTTTGCCTGTAGATTACAATATGTTTAAGTTTTGCTAGATGGCATGTCAATATATTGATGCCCCACATTTTAAAACTTTATCTGGATACGACCTTTTAATTCTAAACCCACAATAACAAGAAAATCTATATTTCATACAAGATGGTAATGTTGCCTTATACATTTTTGTTTATAACTGCACATTTTCCAAATCAATTAAAGAGCAAATCTAATTTTATCTAATCAGCAGTCCTCTCTGTAATTTACTATGCTTTGATTATTTTCCCCCCAGAACATCAGTGAGGGATGCCCTAGGTTTCCTCTGGTCCTCCTATTCTACTCCGACCCCAAAAAGTGCCAAACACTTCTTTACCCTCCTGCTGCTTTGTTTGGGCATCTCCGCAAGCACTGGTGCTTTACTCTTCCACTGGCTAAGTGGGCTCTTAAGGTACCACCCACAGACTGCGGGCATCGCCACAGGGATCTACACGATAGCCATCTTGATCTTCACATTTCTCGTACATCCTTTTCGTTGTGCATTCACACTGATGTTTCCAACACTCGGCACACAACAGGGGCGCAAACTCGTTCTCTCCTTATGTGTAATAATTGTGCTGATTTATGTTCTGCCGAACATTGCCACTAACATAGCTGAACTTACACACCTTGTGAAGTGTACGTCGGAGAACGTCGCTCACAGTGTCCTCAATTCTTCGGCATTAAGCAACATTATAAAGAGCGATCTGGTTTCCAAAGTTAAAAATATTAGGGATTTGGGTCTTCCAACATTTGGGGAACAGCTAACTAGTTTTAACCACAGCACAGACATTGACGTGACTGGTCTAAGAGAAAATCTAAAAAAGTTAAGCAAACATGTTGGGCAGGATTTTTCCAAAGCCATACATCAACTAGAGGAACTGAAAATCCTTTTAAGCAGAATATTTGCTGCTGGTTTAGTGATCTACCTTTTTATGGATTCAGCCATTTACCTGAAATCATACCTGACATCGATGAGATTTGATAATGTCTACATTACAGGGCTGCTCAAAACAAATGCATGTAAAAGAGGAATCGAAGTAGAGACGAAGGATGTAAAAAATGGAGTGAACATCACCAGCTTAAGAATGTCAAAAAGGGAACTCTTTAAGTGCTTACTTCCTGTTCTAATGATCACATTGTATCTTATGATGACAGTCATGCTTCTAGTACTTGACCACATAGTGCATTATGCTGTGGTAACAGGCGGGCCTTGGCTTTTGGACATTCCACCAACTGACATTTCCATGGACATTCATTTTAAGGTAAGTTTTGCAACAGTTCTTATCGCCTTGAATAACTTTAATTAATTGTAATTACGTACAGTAAGTGGTGACAGGGTTAACATTTTAACCTCAACCATGATGGTAGCAACAATTGATGGGACGATCATTGATTACATTCCTGTGCATTTCAAATGATTGATTATGACAACTGGCGGTCGATTTTAATGTTTAAACAATCTTGACAAACACCATATTGCATGTGCGAATCTGTGTGTAAGGTCTAAGAAACATAAAGTCACACATAAAGTTTAAGAAACACACACACCTATAATGATGTGCACAAAGGAGAGTGTGTAACACTAGTTGACCTACAATAACAATCTACTTTTGCTTTGATAGCTGTGTCATGTTTATAATGTTAATATTTTCAGTAATAGATGCTTATGTGAGTCAATTCATTTGTTGTACATATGTGTAATGTAATCCAATAATTACCATTAACCACAGAATTTATTATAAAGGTGTAATTTTCCATAGTTTTCCATTGTAACAGTTTTTGCTTACTATTTGTCAAATCCTAACAGGTTTATTATAAGCATAACACCTGTGAAATACTTGGCTGTGGACCCTCTGAAGTGGTGAACTTTGCCAGAATGTACAATGCCACCATTAGTTCTGATGTGACTCAGTGCAAGACCAGACCAAGCCAGCTGAATGCAGGTGTGATCCTCGCGCTGCTTCTGCTCTACTTCCTGAGTTACTGTCTCGCTTTCCTGGAGGTCTATGCTCGACGCTTTCGCAGGAAAGTGGCCGCTTCCTTTTTCCAGCCGCAAGAGGAGAAAAGAATCACATTTCTCCTTGATCAAATTATGACCAAGAAGAAAAAAGAACAAGCCAAACAAGCAGAACTTGAAAGTACTGAGAACAAGAAGCAGGGAAATGATAAAAGAGTATTAAGGTTTTTGCCTCTTGCTAGATTAACTGCATGCTTCCCAGCAAGAAAAGACAATGCAGTCAAGCATACTGATGAAAACCAGAAGCCAGATCCCTGATTTTACTGGTTGAAACTAATAAGTAGCAATCAACATATATGAAAATTTGACTATTATGTTAAGTCATTACGTTAAGTGCAGCATAGCGATGCAGAGGGAGAGGGTAACATTGCAGCTTCACAGCTACAGGTCCTTCAGTTCTATTCATTGCATGTTTTTTCTGTCTCTGTTGGGTTTTCCAAGTTCTATAGTTTCCTTCTACTTCTCAAAAGGTGTGGTTGGGGGAACTGGTTGAAAATGAAAGTGAGCAACTTTTGAAAAGAAAAGAAAACAAAACAGTATTATACTGTATAACAATGATAGTAATTTATATTCATTTTTATGACTTTGTATTCATATTTATGAATATTAAATTATATTTATTACTAACCAATTCATGTTAAGAATTGTAACATAATATTGTTTATCCTACAATTTCCATATACAGGACCTACAGAACAAGGCAAGGATGATATGCCACTAAATGTCCACTTGATGTCAGTAGTTTAACAGATTTAAACTGCCTGCCAGTGCATGCTTAATGGAATTTTTGTGGCATATTATAATAACAATAATAATAATAATAATAATAATAATTCTTATTACAATAATAAAAATATATATATTATTATTATTATTATTATATTAATTGTTCTGTGTGTTTGTAAAGTGTGTTGCATTAATATATGCATACTACATGTAAATGTGTATACACGTAAATATGTGTACTGTATGTGTATGTGTGTGCTGCAACAGTCAAGAGACTCAGCCTGCATGGAAGGCTTTTAAAAAAAAAAAAAAAAAAGAAAGAAAATGCTGGATAATAATGAAAAAAATTAAATTAAATTTACTTCCAGTCATGTACAGTACCAGTCAAAGGTTTTCACTTTAGTTTTGATTTATTTTCTACGGTACGTTCTAACTAGATTCTAGATACTAGATTATTTTCAAAATTATGAAATAACACCTTTGGAATTAGGTGATTAAGTATCAACAACAACAACAACAGTCAGTTGTTATTTTAGGACATGAAGGTCGGATCTTCTGAAAGTATTGTCAAGTGCTTTTGCAAAACTCATCAATCACCATGCTGAAATTGGCTCTCATGAGGAGGATCCCAGGAAAGCAAGACCAAAACTTACCTCTGCTGCTGAGGGAAGTTCATTTAGAGTAACCAGCCTCAGAATCAGCAATGCTACTTTGATTAACATACTTTGATTAGGAATTGATTTTAGTCAGAGGAGGCTCTATCTAAGGTAACTCAGGGCTAAACTATTGTAGGGCACAAGTGCACACGCGCACACACACACACACACTCACATCCTTTGTGCAATTTGGAAATTCCAATTAGCCTAATCTACATGTGTTTGAACTGTAGGAGGAAGCTGGAGTACCCAGAGGTTTCCTCACATTCACACACACACACCCGAAGGCAGAACTCGAACCCCAACCCAGGAGGTGCGAGGCCACAGTGCTAACCACTACTCCATTGTGTCGCCAGTTGTACAAACCAACCTTTTAATTTTGTATTCTTTAACACAGGCCTGAATCTTATTTTATATATTAAGTCTCAGACTGCTGATTACTGTCATTGTGATCCAGTGAAAAAGAACCCGGGCTTTTGTAAAGAACTGTACCTGTTTATATGCTGCAGAATAAAAGGATAAGAGAAAACAGGATATTAATGAAAAGATAATCATGCCTTTATACTGAGTATTCAGGTAATTAGGAAAAGTATATTTCTATGCAGACATCATATTTCTCTTGCTTGGTAACAGATGCTATGTTAGTTTGCAATAATAAAACATTGTGTATGAGGTTCATTTTTTTTTTTTTTTTTTTTTTCAAATTTTGTTTAGATGAATGGTTGGATACAAGACATGCTGTACAGTATCTTAGGTTTATTAAATTTTTACAAATATTTTATTACTATATTTCATTTTATTCTATTTTATTTGTTATTTGTTTAACCTTTATCAATACATCACTGCCATTTTCCAATCTTTCAAATTTATTAAAACATCTTTCAGCTCTATACGCTTCTGCTTTTTTGCAAATCTACTAAAAGCCTCTAGTGTGTTTTTCTTATTCACTTCAGGTTTTTCTGATGGCACTACAGCACCTCTTCTGGATAACACTCTAAAACCCTTTGAGGGCTGTGCATTTTATAGTCCAAAAATATATGCGCATTCTTTTGAGAGCTTTGTTAGTTTAGTCCATGCTCATGCCATCTTTGATGGATATCATTTTTTTCTGGTTTCTGAATGTGAATATAAATGCATTGCTTGCTGAATGTGACTATTAACGGTAATTTCTAAGGTTAGCTCTTGATAGTGAGTTTTTATCAAGTTTTTTTTTTTTTTCAAATGCATCAAGGCTCAAAAACTGCATGCTTCCTATTATCTGCATGCCTCCAATTATTTATTACATGTTTACAGACTTCAATAGAGAGCTATTGTTCACAGTTTTTCATTATTTACAACAATCCCTTATTTAAATCCGTGTTAACACTAGCATAAGCAGTGCACCTTATTATAGGATTTTACTGGATTTAAAAACTCCAAACACTTCAGTTCTAAAGTTTCTTATACTAATGACAGAAACCCTTTTCTTTCTCTCAGACAGAGATTGATTTCTATAGATATTTTATAATAATAATAATAATAATAATAATAATACATTTACTTAATATTACAGTAGTTATATTATTACAAAGTAATCTAAACCTGATTAAAAAATATATCCTATTTCTCACAACCAAAATATTTTTGGATGCATCCACCAGTTAATTCTGTCCATCAAATGACAGCAAAGATGGTGACAACTAACACATGGTTTCTCTGAGTCACATGAAGCTGTTGCATCATTTCAGCTGGCTGCTCATGTAGTGTCAGAGGACAGCTGACACAACTTAGAAAAAACAAACATTTGGACCACTGCATATTTATTTATTCTTGTAAATTTGAGACTCGATTGTTGGCCATGTCAAGTGTTAATAGGAAATGATGTATATTGCTTTAAAAATGTTAGCATAAAATAGTTAAATGTGTTAGTACTGTATGTAGGCACTTGATGGCTGCAGCACGTAAACAACAAGATCCTGTCTTGCATCAATGGTTTAGACTGGTGGTGGTGTAATGGTGTGAGATATTTTCTTAAAATACTTTGGGCCCTTAGTAGCAATTAAATGACAGAGCCTACCTGAGCAGTGTTGCTGACTATGTCTATCCCTTGATGCACACAAGATAACGTGCCATGTCACAAAGGTAAAATCATCTCATCTCATCTAGTTTCTTGAATGTGACAATAAGTTCACTATACCCAATTGCCCTCCATTCACCAGACCTCAATCCAACTGAGCACCTTTGGGATTTGGTGGAAGGTGAGATCAGCACCATGGATGTGCAGAAACTTGTAGCTACTGCGTGAAACGATCATGTGAATATGGATAAACCTTTTAAATTTATGGCACAACATGTGTGTGGCTGTATATGTGTGCCCACAACTTCATTCATGTTTTACCGTAAAATGCGTGGAAAGATGTGAGATCATGTTTATTAAGATTTCAATTTCACACTCATATCGTAGAAAAAAAATTACAGCGCCACCTGTTGTACTTTGATAAAAAAACAATGTGTGTAAAATGTATGTATACTGTATAAGGACGTTTTCCATTTAAATTTCAAATTAAAGCTCAAGCTCAGCCAAATACACCTGTGAAAATGTTTGTTCAGTAGTTTAGTTTTATGTGATATGTGCATAAACAAAGAAAAACAGAGCCAAAAATTCTAACAACCATCTTGATGTATTCTATTGATGTGTTCATCTTACGTATACGTACTGTAACAAGGTAAGATGTTCATACTTTGTTCTAAAATTCGTTTTTTCAACATGAGTTTGTACATTACATGAATGTCCAATTTGTTTCATATGGTTTTAGTCTGAAAACTGTAATTTTATATACGTAAAAATTTCAGCAGAGGTAAAACTTTATCTTGTTTTATTCTTTCTGTCACAAATAGCCTTTCTTTCAATGTCTTTCATATTGTGTGTGTGTGTGCCTGGAGGTCTCTTTTGGTTTCCCTCTAAATTCTGGCTGTCGGTTCCACTCAGAACTGATTCGTTGCTGTAATTTACAGCGCATTCTCTGTTGTAAATTGTAGATTTCATACCACTGAGTGCAGTAAACCAGCAGTCAATTGCACAAAGAGGCCCTTTTCTCTTACTTTATATCTGAATTGTGGGCAAGCAACGGAGTGACATCTCTGCCCCTCTTGCTTCCATTTGGGCTAAGTAGATTTGTGTGGTGTTCCAAAGTCACTGACAAGCGAAAAAGATAACACACGGTAAATGGAATCGGCTAGGGAGACCTCTTCAGATTCTTCCAGCAGAACAAATGAAAGCCTCTTGTCATGTCTTATCACTGGCAGGTCCCACACAATTACAGCCAGAAGTGGAGGCTGAGGGCACAGGCACCCAGAAATTAGAGTAAAATGGAAAGCTAGGCAGCCAGACAGTGAATAGTAAAAGAAACAGGATGATAAAGGGTGTGTGAGAAAGAGGGAGAGAGAGAAGATGAAGAAGAAGAAGGGGAGCTGCTGACAGACTAATTGGATCATCATTTGCCAAAATAAATGGATCCCCATTCGCAAGGTTTCAATTGTGCAACTAGATGTCGGCTTATTATGATTAATAATGGTGATTCTAAAGACAGGGAAAAAAAGTGTGGAAAACTATGAACATAGTATATTTAATACATCTTTCTGTCTAATGAGTAATGGACTGAAGGTATTTGCTTCACAAATCCAACAAATATTAGTTCTTCCTGTTCTTCTCTGATGACTGATGATTATATTGTCAGAGACTTGGCTCATTGGAAACTAAAACTGGAGCCAAAGTCAAATGCATTACCTAAATTATCTCACTTTGTCACTCATTTGAATCCGAAGACATTTTCTTTTAAAACAAAAATCAAATCAAATACAGTAAAAACATTATATATATGCTTTATGTATATGCGTAAAGTCAATTGGCTCCAGGCAATTCGTATACATACAGTATGATAGGGAGGTAGTAATGAGGCAAAAAAAAATAATAATGCAGCTATTAAAGATGGAATTAGAAGAAAAAAAAGGTGGTGACACTAAAGAAATGGGAGTGTGAGGGTGATGAACAAGTGAGCTGGGGTAAAAAAGAGGGCTGGCCAATGGACCATAAGAGAGATAGAGCGAGAAGGAGGGAGGATGGAAAAAAGGGAAGCTCATAGAGAGTGCTGGCACTCTGCAGCATACTGCCACCTTATTAGATACTGAGGAACACTGAGTTGGTATAAATATCTGCATGCACATTATATACATATATACTATTCTGTTCTACAAGATCAAAGGAAATGTTCATCAAATGTAATCATGGTAAGTTATCTCTTTTTTCTGCATGAATAAAATTGCTGCTTTTTTGTCTTCATACAGTATAATTATCTAGACACATGAAAATATATGATCAGTCTGTGAAAACCCAGCTTAGGTCTTTTTTTACAACATATGATTTTATGTAGAAAACAGTAAATCCCCCAAAAAATAGTTTGCTGGGTTTTTACAGACTTGGTCACATATTTTACTTTAAAAAACAAAACAAAAAAAACTATGACTTCTAAATAAGATAAATTTCTTTTTTCTTGTTGTGTATGACTTACAGGATTTCTGTCGAGTCAAATGATCTTGAAAGTATAAATCTAAGCAATCATTCATATCTATCCAGAGAGCCAAAAGTGCAGAGGACAGTTGCATCACAATGGAGAACGTGACTCCTAGCGCTGTCACTAACCTCACCAATACTGAACCCCTTAGCAAAATGCCGGAGAACTCACTGGAAGTTCAGGTCATTACCATATTTCTGTCCCTTCTCATATGTGGGGTTGGAATAGCCGGCAACATTATGGTTGTCCTCGTCGTTCTCCGAACCAAACACATGATGACTCCAACTAACTGTTACCTGGTCAGCTTGGCCATTGCGGACCTCATTGTTCTCTTAGCAGCTGGACTGCCCAACATCTCTGAAGTGGTTTCTTCTTGGATCTATGGCTACGCTGGCTGCTTGTGTATCACTTACTTGCAGTATCTGGGAATCAATGTTTCCTCTTGCTCCATCACAGCCTTCACTGTTGAGCGCTACATCGCAATATGTCACTCTATCAAGGCACAGTTCATATGTACTGTATCCAGAGCCAAAAAGATCATCGCCTGCGTTTGGATTTTCACCTCACTCTACTGCATCATGTGGTTTTTCCTTGTCGATATACATGAGATGGTTTACGCCAATGGTGTTGTTGTGAGATGTGGTTATCGGGTGTCAAGGAACCTTTACATGCCAATTTACTTTTTGGACTTCACACTGTTTTATGTAATTCCACTGGTCGTGGCTACGGTGCTTTATGGGTTGATTGCTAGAATATTGTTCATGAACCCTTTGCCTGCAAATTTGTCAGAAAGAGGAAATGACTCGATCCACCAAGGAAGGACGAACAGCACAGTGAAGGTCTCCTGTAAGTCAAACAAGGATGCAGTTTCCTCCAGAAAACAGGTAAGCTACTGTTTAAGAAATTTAAGAAATTAAAACCTTAACCCTATATCATCAAAGGTTATAAAGTTGGATTGACTGACAAACCCTCTTAATTGACAACTCTCTCTCGAATAGCTGAAAGTTAAGAATTGAAATTTTCTCAAGTAGGCCATGAATTGTCAAACATTCACAAATTAATTTTCTACTTTCCTTCTGTCTATGGAATTCTGTCACTGATTTGGTTATATTTGGATAATGCATATGTACATTTTTGTTTTACATTATGAACCATATGTCAATATTATTCAAGTGAAATTTTAATAGCATCTTGCATTTGTCAAATGCATACAAAGGTACATAAATATTGATCTGAAAACAATACAAAAGGTTCAGTTCTGCACAGAGATACAATAAAGCCATTGCTTCTTTGTAGCAGTATTGTACTAAATAAATAAAACTGAAGCAAAATCATATGAGAAAGAAAGACAGGCATGCTTTCAGACAAGGATTAAAATGAAACAATATTCTTTCAATAGCTGCAAGTGTGAGACAAGTATAATCTCATTTTGCTGCTAATTAAAAGTGTACCTACAGTATGCACTTGCAATACACTTGCAAAGTGACCATGAAACACTCATTCTAGCAAAAGGCTTACACATAGACTGACACATAGTCTCTAAAATTACTCTGCATCTAACACCACACTTTGATTTTGGCAGTGATTCTATAACTGCGGTTATTCCCAGTAATTCAATCAGTGGACCGTGAGGCATCATGTAGGCTACAATCCACCATATGACTTGTCCACCTTCCTACCTAATGTATGAACATTATTAACTGCACTTAAAAACATTGATTTGCATGGCAGAGTGATAAAAAAAATGCATAAAGGAATATGCATATGGAGCTTGTGACTTTTTTTTTTAGATTAAACACAACAGGACTGTCCTGTCATAACACCAAAAAATTACACATGGTGAACTTCCAGAAGATGTACTTAAAGATATCTTAATTTAAAATATTTTAAATCATACTCAGGAAATCATTTGCCATATTATTAGATTATTTGAACCATTGCACTATAATGTCACAGCAGGTAGAAACACCTGGTTTGATCCTGAGCTCAGGTTACTCACTGTAAGTTTTTTTTTATTTTTTAGTTCAATAATTTCCTTTTACTGTGCATAAGAATGCCAGTAGGTAGAATGGGAACTTTATAGTTAGGAAAGTGTGTATGTGTGCGCATGGTGCAGTGCGATGCAGGATGATGTACTGGCATCACATCCAGTGTGTATTCCTGTCTCACAGCAGGCTTTCCTGAGATAGGCTCTAACCAGGATAAAGTGGTTATTGAAGACAAATAAATGAAAAGTGATACCGCCTTAGTCAATTCTCATGGGAAATGTAAACTATTTGTCCTTTAAAACTGAAGCTGAATGTATCATTTAGTAGAGAAGATAAAAGAGAAATGCTTTATTTAGTCTCAAGTACAATTGCTAGCCATCAATACAGAAAATATTTATGTTTTACAAATACATGCTATCTGGTGGTCTTCAGTTCCTGTCCTTTCTTATTTAAGGTGACCAAGATGCTGGCAGTGGTGGTAGTATTATTTGCTCTCCTCTGGATGCCCTATCGCACTCTGGTGGTGGTGAACTCACTCATGGACCCTCCATATCTCAACACATGGTTTCTGCTCTTCTGCCGCATGAGCATTTACACCAACAGCGCCATCAACCCCATCATATACAATGCAATGTCGCAAAAATTCCGGACGGCTTTTAAGAAGCTCTGCCACTGCAAGGGTGCCACTGCTAAGGAGAAGGCATCTAAATGCAATGTCCCAGTCTACTACAGTGTCATCAAAGACTCCTCAAGTCCTGAATACGAGACAGAGCAGGAGGATATTAGCACATACAGCGTCTCAGCCAAGAGGGTGAACTTTTCCACCCAGACTGGAAGAGCAACCACTCCTGGGGATGTTTAATATTGAGTAAAGCTAAGGATGAAGAGGCTTAGTTTTGCTGTAGATTGACACTTGTTAGGATGTTAGGGCATTCATTATGGGGATTAGATGAAAAATTTGATATTCCAGCATCTGAGTGGTCCAAATATTTATTTTGGAATTAGTGCAAAATTTCTATGGTTATAGTCAAAAATTGGCTGTACAAAAGATTCTTGAAGTTGGCAGTAAAATTGTAAGGTGAAAAGTGATTTGAGGGTGGATATTATTGAGTGGGCTGTTGAAATTTGTGCCAGGTAGAAGAGCCCTTTTGCTGGCTGACTGCCTGATAAACTGAGATGTATGCTTGACATGTGCATGCTCAAGGCAGTCATAATATGTACAGATATAAAACATAAAGCTGTCTGGTGCTTTTTGTCTGTTTGCTTATGCCAGTGGGTACAATATCCAATTGGCCTATTGGTTTTTTGTTTAAAAAGAAAAAAGAAAATGAAATGAAAGAACATAAATATGTTACACACACACACACACACACACACACACACACATATATATATATATATATATATATATTTGTGTGACAAACAGGCAGAAGCTACAACTACTGCAAAATTGTTTCACTACATCAAACCTTTGCAGACCAAAAAAGTTAATATTAGTTCTGGATGTATTAAATTAACCTGCACTTGAGCACACAAGGCGTCAGTTTTAGCTGTGGCTCTCAAACAGATGAAAATAGTCTGACAGTCAAGTGAAAAAAACTGAAGGGAACCTCGAATTAAAATATTCAGGCATTAGGGTGCCAACATGAAAATTTAACGAAATAACCGTGATGAAGCATTTATGACGTTCACTTGGCAAAAGTGTTTTATACTTGAATAGTTGTGCTTTCTCCGTTTTACAGTACATGTTTATTCATTTTTACTGCAATTAAATATTTTTTGGAAGAGTTTTTCTTATGTAATAATTAAACTACTGAAAACTTGTACTTTAACTGAAGTAAATTTCCAAGAAAAAATATATACTTTTTTACTCTTTAGGTTTTCATTTTGGCCATAAAAAATATAAATTACAAAAATTGCTTATTGCAAAATTTTAATTATTTCATTTTTTTTCCCTTTAAATGTTTTCTTTTATTGGATATATTGATTCATACAACCTGAGCTGTCTTATTTGTCTCCTATGTAAAAACATCAGATTTTAGAATTCATCAATAATAAAGTATGTTAACTTAAATTTTGGATTGCACAGTGGAGTAGTAGTTAGGACTAGTAGTGTGTACTTGCATCTCCGAGGGTTGAGGGTTTGATTCCCACCTCGAGTCTGTGTGCGTAGAGTTTGCATGTTCTCCTCATGCTTGTTGGGTTTACTCCGGGTACTCTGGTTTCTCCAAAGACATGCAGATTAGGTTAATTGGTGTTCCTATATTGCCTGTAGTGTGTGTGTGTGTGTGTGTGTGTGTGTGTGTGTGTGTGTGCGTGTGTGTGTGTGTATCTGTATGCTCTCTAATGAATTCGCACCCAGTCCTTGGTGTACCTCGTCCTGTGGGAAGTCTCCTGGGATAGACAACCCTGTACAGGATAACTGGTAAAGAAGAATTAATGAATAAAGTAATTAATGAATAAAGAATTGAAATTACAGTGAAATCTCGGCATACTACCACTACCCCCTTACGACTGTTCACCTTAAGAACAAAAATTTAGAAAAAAAATTGCATTGGTATACAAAGAATTTTCACCATACTAACAAACCAACCCAAACCGAATGACAGCTAGCTGTAAGTTGTGTGCATTTCTGGGAGCCGTTCAAAATTGTTTGTGTCAGTGAAAAACCAAGCGAAATGAGTTTACTTTTTTTTTTTTGTTGTCTTTTCTAAATGTTTTGATGTTTTGATTATTTTTATATGCAAAAATATGATTATAATGTTGGAAATTTATAGTATTGGTAAAAATTTTTGGGTGACTGTAACTTGGTTACGGTGATTTTCTGCATTTATATTATTTCCTATGGGAAAATGCATTTCACATTACAGTTTCCCTTGACACCACTTGCGTAGCAACATAGCTAAAAATACAGACGATGCAGATGATTTTTTTTTGGTCAGATGTTTTTACAAAATTAAATTGTTTGTTGATGATGAAGTTGATTGTTGCACCAAAAGAGTTTTTAATTTAGTAAAATGTTGAGACACTAATCATACTTTTTACCTAAGTGCAGTTTCTCCATGCTTTTTTCACCCCTGCTATGTGACAGCAAATCTCTATACAAGAGCACAGCACTTTGATATGTCACAGGAATTTATTTCCTGTTCATTCGCTGTTAATACAAATTCATATGATCGTAATTATTATTATTATTTTAATCTTATTTAGCTGTTAATCAAGCTGTCCCATGATTACAAAAATAATATCATATATTAATATTTATTGGGACTTGATTTACTTTGTTCTCAGTATGAATTGTATCAGTACAGCTTACAGTTCAACAGTGTAATAATACTGTATGTGACAAATGATTCAGTCTTTTTTAAGCTTTCAACATATTTATTTATTTTATTTATTTATTGTATGAACATATGACAGCTTTTTATTTGACTGCTGTGGTGATATTAAATATAGGCATTTTTGGGAAAAAAAAAACATTTAATGTATCAGCAAAACAGTAATGACTTTCTATCATTTGGTATTGTTCATATTCTTATCAGTTGTTGAACAGTTGTGAATGGGTATAATTAATTTTAGGGATTTAATAGGCTGTTTTTTTTTTTTTTACAGTGTCTAAGTATGTTTTGTGAAATTAAATAGCTCAGTCTGCACTGTGTAATATAAACAAAAATAAATATGTGGCCAGTTAAGATGCATGAATATTATTTTGTGTTGTGTGATATATTTTTATATGTTCACAAAAATTTACATAATATCCTAGTAGACCGTGTTAAGTCATTGGTAATGGATTGTTCATTATTTAATTTATTCTTTTTTCTGATTTCCCTTTGTCATCACTTTGAACTGAATTTTAACGATTACAGTAGTAATAAAAAAAATAATATGCACTATTGATGCATGGATTTTGGGATGCAAATATTAGTGATATGAAAATGATATTGATTGTTTATCTCCAATGCAATAGCACTAAAATATATTTGCATGATGAATTCCATTATTGTTACAAGCCAGTTCACAAATCCTTTCTACAAACTTATAGAAAGTCTTTAAATGATCTTATTTACAGGGAATATGGGAAGATTGATGGATAAATGAGTTGATTACACACTTTGTGCTAATGTTGGATTGGACATGAATTTTTGTTACAGTCTAGGTCGTCTATGTTACAACATGAAATCATACATGAATTGTGAAATGCCATGTTCTGGAATTTTTTCACATCTTTTCATTTGATGGAAAGTGTAGATTGAATAAAAGTTTTCAACAATTCATGTGTGGATGGATGTGATTAGTTGAAAACAGATCAGATGTTTTGGAAAACATCTACAAAAGTTACTACAGTATATACAGTACATTACCTGTAAGTGTCACTGTAATTACAGGACTTTTTAAGTATCTAAATAACAAAATTTACTTTACTTTAATGGTTTGTGACTGATCAACTGACCAGGACAAATACTGTACAAGTTACTAACTTACTTACTAATAGAAAGAAACACAACTAAATAAATGAGGTGGAATAAGTGCTCTTTTTCAGCCATTCTATAAACAGGAATTCTCATCTTTAAATTTAAGATTTGTATCTGCAATGTCACTTTCATTTACAAAAGGATACAAAATTGTGTCGAAACTGTAGCACAACAACGGACACAAGTATATTAATAATTAAAATATTTTTTGGAAAGATTTAGTTTCTTTGCACTGACTATATACTGTAGAAGATATCACGACGACATGCTTGGCTGATTAATTTGGATTTGGCTTAGTGATGATTCTGAACCAAGCCTGACAAACAGCTTGCTGGTTGCAAATACCCAGACCTGACAATAACTAATAAACGGCCAGAAAACAGTCTGACTTCCCCTGTATACAAATCCAGACTTTGTGGCAGATATGGCTGAGCTAACATAAATGATTTAGGAGCTAAGACTGTAAACCTCAGAGGCTTGTAATTTTTCACAGCCTTCTGTTCAATGGCCAGACATCTTTCCCCCTCCTTACTAGGAGATGCTACATCAAAGTCTCTTCGGGACCCCTTTAAAACCCCTGATTTAGACACAGAAACCAGCCTGTCCTGAAACCAACTGTTCATCAGTGGAGACACAAGACACAAGGAGCTCCCTTGTTTAAGCAGAGACCATCATAATGATTAGTGGACATCATCATTTGATCTAAAGATGAGTTGACTGTCCGAACTCTGTGGGTCATGGGTCTTATTTAGCCAACTAGCTGCTGGCATCATTTTTTACTTTCTCCAGATTCTACAAGGTTAACATTGCCTCTCCTTATAGAGGTAGCCTTCTTTAAGAACTTATCAGGGTAATCCAATGGTGAGTCCCACGACTGCCAAGTTGTACCTGTTGCGCCCTTGACTCTCAACTGCTTACATGTATAATGAAACACAAATGTAAGTCACTCTGGGTAAGGGCATCTGCCACATGCCTAAATACTAGTGAAAAACTGGCTATTTGATGATGATCCTCAATTTTTGGAGCTATGGCCTGAGTCATCTCCAGACATAAACCCAATGAAAAACTGTTGGATGATGGTGTAGAAGTTCGGCCTTTAATTGTCACATATACATACAGAGCCCAAAAGTGGCAACTTGACAAAGCTGAAGTTTGAACTGTTAAACCCTCCAATCAGTAATTCATAGCCTTAACACTGACCTTTGTTGTATAGCAATTTAATTGCATGAAATAACACAATATTCTTAATATCTTGGTCATTTTTCTAAGACACAACACCAGACCAACACTCAAGAAGAATGGCATTAAAACATTGAACTTAATTTTTTTCTTAATACTTTTGTATACCACTGTAGGTTATAGGTTCTGTGAACAATGGTTTTTATTGTCTGTTCTTCTTCTGTGTCTGTTCTACTCTAACAAATGCAGTCTCACCACATTTCCACATTTATAAATGAGATTATACTGCAAAATATGATACTGTTCAGTATTATTAGTATTAAAATGTAATGGATTATGTGCATAATTCGTTCCGGAAGCGGGCTCGTATTTCAAAACACTGAAACCAAATCGAATTTTCCCATAAGAAATAATGGAAACTCAAATTATTCGTTCCACAGCCCAAAAAAATAAATACATAAAAATTAATTAACACAAAATATGAAGTAAAAATAAAACAAATAAACCTGAACTTTAACTTAAAAAAAAAAAGTAAAAATAAATCCCGACAGATAAGTGTTCCCGTTTGTGTTCGCAGGCGCTGTGTATGTGTGAATCTAAAGTAAGGAGCCCCCCCCCCCCCCTTCTCGTCTTACAGTTACCCTTCCTCCATTCTTTTCTTACACACGCATGCACACAACGGAAACACTGTTTTATTGATAAAATAAACAAGAAATCTCTCTAATGACACTCGATTAAGCGACACATTAATGGAATCACTGCTGTAAAGTAAAAATTAAACAAATGAACCTGCACTTTACCTTTGAAAAGAATCTCGACACAGCTGTGTTTCTGTGTAGAGCAGAGAGAAAGAGTGTATGTGTGTGTCTGTGTGAATGTGTGAAGGCGAAAGTAGTAGTGTGTGTGTGTGTGTGTGTGTGTGTGTGTGTGTGTGTGTGTGTGGCACGGTGTCCAATAACATGCGCACACACAGACACAAAGAGCAGGCTGAGCCTTGAGCAGAGAGAGAAAATAGATTCTTAACGTCTCTAATGAGACTTGCTTTTGCTTTACACGCGCACTGTACACACACACATACAGACACAAAATAAAATGTTTTACGCACACACATGTGGTCACAGTGTTATAGTAAACAGTACATGCATGGACAGATGTTGATTATACCAGTAAGAGACACACACTAAGACCCAGCAGGGGAGACGAATACCCACAATTCCACAGCGCAAAAGAGAAAAAAACCTGTTGGCTCAGTTGTGATCACGTGACGCTTTGCGTCAAAACAAGAAGCGCATGCGTGATACATGATACTCAGTACTCGTAAACCAAGACTTGTTCGTTTCCGAATCAAAATTTATTAAAAATCTTTGTTCGTCTTGCGGAACACTCGCAAACCGCGTTACTCGCAATCCGAGGTTTTACTATATATATATAAAATTATTACACCTATTTCTAGACACATTTTAGTAAGTTTTTAAGCAACCATTTTGAGCATTTCTGTCAAGAAATAAATGCTTGAAGCTAGCAAAATTCAAGTATTTATTTGCTATTATGTATTGTCAAAGTTTTTTTTTTTAATGGGACCTACTACATTTGGCAGGATTGTTGCTTTTTAAGGTTGAATTAACCAGTGTGAAATGGGTGATAAATTCTGTCATTAGAGTCCTATGCTGCTCATGCTGAAGTAAATGGTCTGTGGAAAATCCAAGACACCATAACATGAGACACAAGTATCACATCACATAGAGACTTTAACTCATGTCTCCTTTTTTATGAATACATCTTATACCACTGTGTGAGTCAATGAGTATGTCAAAAGGATACTATGAAAAGAATATTGTGCAGCCAGGACTAGAGTTTATTTATAAGCATAATTGCAAAAGTCTTTAGCTTATTTTACATTACATTACATTACTAATCTGTTGATAAACATACACAGTATGCCACCAGTAATGCAAACATGTGTGTGAATGAGTGTGTGAGTGTGTGTATGTATGTGTGTGCCCTGCAATGGATTGGCACCCGATCTAGGGTAGACTCCGCCTAGTGCCCTGAGTCTCCTGGAATAGGCTCCAGGCCCTCTGAAACTCTGTATACAGGATAAAGCATTATAGACGATGAGTGAGTGAGTGAGTGAGTAAGTAAACTGAAAGCAGTTTGAATATGAAGGAAAGATGGGCTACCTAAAAACTATAAGATTCTCATGGTTTAATGGATTAAGGTATCTCTTAGCCATAGATACCTATACTGCTTGCCACAAACCAACTTGTAAATATGTCTCAACTTTCTCTTACACCTTGTTTTGTTTTTTATATATATATATATATATGGTCGGTTTTGCTCCCCTTTTCTTTTTTGTTCACATACTTAAAGGCTAAGAAAGGCTTTGAAAAAGATCTGGGCAGTGAAGCAAATTATATAACTAATGCTAGTGTTGTTTCCAGTTCCACAGTGTGGGAAGGCATTCTATAAGCAAGCATATTCAGTTCAAAAGTTTTATCTGAGTATGCAATAATTCCACTCTCCTGCAATCAAGTTCCTATGAACTAAAACAATCAGGCCAAATGTTGAAAGGTTTTTCATAATTAACAAAAATGACAATGTCAGACAGCTCTTTACCTTGTTTTGTCCCACCCACTTAGCTCTGTGTATCAGTGGCTGTGACTGAATATCTGTGTAGCAGCATTTGGTTTTTGGTGCATAAGTTTACACAGTGTTTTAGCAAAGAGTTCCTAAGATCTTCCTTATTTTTTAAGTTGTAAAGTAAACAAGAACTATGTATTTTGTGCGTGTTTATGTGTGTGCCATGTGATGGATTGGCATCTAGGGTGTACCCCGCCTTGTGCCTGTAAACACCCCCCACCCCCACCCCCCGTGACCCTGTATACAGGATAAAGCGGTATAGATGATGAGTGAGTAAATTATTGTTTAGTGGTCTGGTGTTGTGTTTTGGACAGTAAAGTCACAGCCTTTTTACAACTATATGACATTGCCATACCACGTTAGGGTTTCTGCTGGGATAAAGTCTAGTTAAATGGAAGCACAGTATAACTGATTTCATGCTAGATGTGCTAAATATGGCGCTCCTGCTCTAACGTGGCCCAGCTTGTAAAAAAGTTCTATTGTAATCAGTGTAGACTGTAAAACTATCAATCCTACAAATATGGTCAGAGGACTGAACCCAAGCAAGTTATCCAAATTGCCTTTGAAGAAGAAACCAGAAGTAGACAGACTGTCCAGTCACTTACAGTAGTACTGAGTATTTGTATAAAAAAAGGAAATTGCAATCCTTTCTGCCTTTAAGTGTGTGTGTGTGTGTGTGTGTGTGTGTGTGTGTGTATTGTTTGCCTTACATCATTCACATTATGCTATCAATGAAACCTGTTCATATTGCACATTGCTCAGCCCTAATACGTTCACTGTCAAGCATTTGATTAGACCTCACTCTTAATATCATGACCAGCCATCATTACCTCACCCACACAGTTGGGCTTGAGCAGAAAATATTAGGTTTTTGTAGTGATTAGCTGTAATTAATATGTAGTTCAAAAATAAATTGTTCTTATTTATCATGAAAAGTGTTTATTATATAGAAGATCTTGTGTGCAGGGAAAAATCATGAAAGGATTTTATTTTCTACAGCAGAAATCATATGTCATGTATATTGTCATCCTGTCTGGGTTATGTCTCAGATTTGTATAGTCCTTGGCTCATTATTTAGTGTACTCTGACCAATACATTTGTAATGTCCACTTGTTATTTTTGCAAAATCCCAATAAGCAGGTTGTAGGGGAGAAAAACTGAACTGAAGATCTAGTTATAAAACCTGGTACATACTTCATAAACTCCTTATCATATATATTTATATAGCCTGGCACACACTGAGTGTTTGCATTGTTTAATTGTTATTCATTTCCGACAGTCCTAACCACTTGCTGGTTCTCTCTGTGTTTATCTCTCTATGTGCATCTGCCAGAAAAGTGGTACAGAGTAAATAGAGGTTGCCACCGCAGGAGGTTTCGCTCAGTTATAATCACTTGTGCAGGACCTCTAATGAAGAGTGGTCTGAATGCCCGTACACGACCCGCTCTCCCTCCTACACTAATTCTAGTTGCTGGGTGAATCTGTGAAGAAGCATAACCACCATGAATATTAATGCCTCAATAGCCACTGGATGAATATTGATGACCATGCTCTTCATCAGATATATGTTTTGGATATAATATGAGCAGAGATATAGATGCAAAATTTTTAAGTCTACTTGGGAGGAGCAGAGAAAACAAGACAAACAGAATGGGACTGATAGAATGAGAGAGAGGAGAAGGTGGAGAAATGTAAGCACAGAATTCTTGGTATCACATGCATATAATTTCCTTTGAAACAGACACATTGTATGCAACCCCAGTCCCCAAGTACTCTTTCAGGTTCTCTTTCCTGACAATTCAAACTGATTGCATGCAAGTGTGTTTGTAGAAAAAAAGAAAAAAGCCTCAAGAGCTCTTTTGGCTACAGGTTGTCTTTGGATGTAGACCTCTTTGCATCATACACAGCTATTAAACATGCACTTACTGTAAGTGCTTTTAAAAATCCATATTACTCATCACTGGTACAATAAAGTTTCTAGAATTGTCCAGGGAAAGAGCATTTGGTTTGTTTTGTTTTAAATCCAAAGATATTATTCACAAACTACCACTCAAAAGTGTAAATGAGATTTTTTTTTTCCCTGATCATTGCCACTGATGTTTAGATGAAGGCTTATAATTGTAGTATTCCCAGGATACACTTAATCCTGAGCAGGATGAAGTAGTTACTAAAAAATTAAGTAATTAATTTTATGTTTAATAAAATGTAGTTAGTTAGAATTGACATTAAGGATGAATCCATCCATGCTCTCCACAGCTGGGACTGTGACAGTGATGTCATTAAATGACACAAACAAAATGTGGAAATTAAACAGCTAATTATTAAATAGCATAAACATCACTAATATGATGGTTGGTTTCCTTTTATTTGTTTTTTAACAGTTATCATTTTCACTCACTGTTTCTGTACATTTTCTTTATCCATCTATTTGACAATGGCCTGTGTGTGTGTGTGTGTGTGTGTGTGTGTGTGTGTGTCTGAGTAGGCAATGTAAAAGAGGAGTAAGCAATGTAGGAATAAGAAACACATTCACTTTAAATCCGTTCACTCTCTTATGTCATTATGTTTTTTATGTCTACTTGATAATCGCCAGGTTTATTTTAGCTGTGTTCTACTATTTGGTTAGCACTGTTGCCTTGCACCACCAGGTAGGTGGGTTTCCTCTAGATACTCCGGTTTCTTTCCAAAGTCCAAAGACATGCAGATTAGGTTAACTAATTGCCCACTAATTGTTGACAGGAAGTCCTACCTTGGTCGTAAAATGGGAATAAATACAATGAAAATCACCACTGACCTTCACAGTGTCCAGGTTCCTGGATGGATGGTTCTAATATTTAAGTTTTTTTCACAGCTATCATTAAAATATTGGCTCAGAGAAAATAGAAAATGCAGTCTCACTGGCGGCAAAGTGTAAGGTCTCACCAAAATATTTACCACCAAAATGCAACCAATCAGGACAAAAAACCCTCTACTGTCAATTCAGCCATGTTGCCTTCCAACTTGAAAAACTTGAACACTTTTACTTCAGGTGTTCTTGAGAGGAGGACTGCATTTATTTGATTTTCAAATTTGATAACTCTTTAGCCATAAGGGATCTGCTGACTATACTGTAACTGCGTAGCATTGATGTCCCACCAGCTTTTTGGATAAACTACTCAGAATATATTCTTAAAACTTTATAACACTGCTGTTGCCTCTGTTACAATTGAAGTTTGTCTGTAATTCACAAGTTGTTATGCTCATAACAGCTAGTGATACCAGAGCCTCAGTCACAGTATCTATGGCCATTGAGAGGTCTGGCTTTTTTCCCAAGGCAGAAACCTGAGCAAACACAAGCCAGATTGGAAAATGACATTTACTGGTGATTAGGCAAACATGCACAGAGGGAGCTTGTAGCATCTGTCTGTAACAGCATGTATTGTTCACATTGTGTACACTGTTGATGCTTCCTTATATTTGTATTACAACCCAGAGCCGCGGAGTATGCCCATTTTACCAGGTAAGAAAAAAAAATCATTGATGTGATAACCTGGTCGTTCAGTACATTAAGGTTGTCAGCTCCCTTCATTTTATTGCCACATAACGTTGCTAAGTCTAGACCTGGCCAACTGAAGCAACCCCAGATGATAACACTGTCTCCAAAGGCTTGCACAGTGGGCACTGTGCATGATGGGTGCACTGCTCCATGGACTTCCCTACTTACCCTAATGCACACATCACTCTTGAATAAGGTCAATCTGAACTCACCGGGCCACATTTGTCCCCTGTATATGCTCCCTATAAAATTGAAGCCTTTTTTCTGCGTGCATTGTGCATGTAGAAATGCTCATACTTTTACTATTAAAAATAGCTGCAATTCCTGCCATTGATCTTTTTGCAATGCAAGTAACAGACTAACAAAATGGTTAATTTAACCAAATAGAAAATGTCTGCATGTAAGTAACGTGTACAAGTATGTATGATTAGAATGATGGGGTTGCTATGTGTGTGTGGTTGTTGATGGGGTTGCTTGTATACAGGGGACACATCAATAACGCACAATACTGCAGAATGCTGTGTCCATCTGAATGACTGAATGACCATACCCTTAAGGGTAGGAGAAAATGATAAGAATCAGCATGGCATTTAAGATTCATCTTTTTGCCATGACTACTATCCACTCCACTCAAGAAAGGCTTTGTGCACTTCTGCCCCTAGGATCACAGCTCTGTGATCCACCAGAACACCCAAATGTCAAACCTCAGGTTTAATCTCCTCTGAGGTCTGTGTCCATCCATCTGTGTTATGGCGTGAGAGATTGATAAGAGCAGGCCACATCGATTCTGAGAGGCTTCACCTCTGTAATCACTGTGCATTTGTCACTTGAGCTGGCCAGCGACCTAGCACATATATATTGACCACATGAATTAAAAATGGCTGGCCCGCAAAATCAATATACTAAAAAAAGATTCTGTACATGAGATCTCTCTTTTTTTGCTGTTCATCATTTTATTAAATTATTTCATTGAGTTGCTCAGCCCATATGTTTTTTGATTCATTTCTGTGTGCTTGTTTTATATTGCCCTTTTTTCCTGTTTGATATATCATTGTTTCTGTGTAATTTAAGTTCTGAAGATGTTTTTTAGGACGCTTTTATGAATAAATACAGAAACACAGACACCGGGGTTTCTTTGGAGGTGGTAGCATAGGGCAGGCTGATATTCTGACCAAGATTTTAAAATCCAACTGTGCCAGCAAGTTTTAAATGTCACACCCCCTGTTGCACCACTCTAACTCGTTCAATGCAGCACATTAATTTATAACCACAAACACAACTTCACACAATAACTAAAATGGCCTGTTTCCAAATGAAAATTTGGCAGGCTTACCCAGCAAATATTGCTTGATTCTGCAAGGAAATACTGTACAGTAGAGCCTCTCAAATTAAATAAGAAAGAAGAAATGATTTCTATTTTCTGCATGGTTTGTAATTTTCAAAGCATATGGTTAGACGTAGAGATTAAGACTGATAGTTTTTCTTGTGATAAAAACTTTTTTTTCATGAGATAAAGCATTTTTGTTTTATTAAATGTTATTCGAGTAAGGTTAAAATTTGTAATGAAGAAATCATCAGTGAAAATGTAAAAACAAATGGATTTGTCAAATTGTTTTATTTGTCAATTAAACAATTGAAATCTCTTTACTTTGTATTACTACAGTATAATATTACTGCTACATCTTTAGTGTATGGTATAATATATAGTATAGTAGTATAGTATGTAGTATTCTATATGCTCTTATAGTATTCTACAGTCTATTCACTTTCACTTTGAACTTTTTTATTATTATTATTTTATTTTTACTTAAAAAATGGCAAGAAAGTTATGTTCTTAATTAAAGTTCAACCTAAGAGAGATAACTTTACATAACCCTGTCTCTAACCTTAGATAATAAGTTATAAACTAAGGTAGCCATGTTAAATTGACATATATAAAAAAAAAAAGAAAGCAGTCTGCTAATTAAAGCATGGGGAGCATCTCTGTGTGTCAGACTCAGACTAACAGCCCTTTATGTGATGCATGTTGTACAGAATGTAGAGAGAGTTTCTGAAGTGTTAGACAAGTGCGCCCAACCATCTCTCATTAATATGCATTAACTTGTTTTTTTCACAGCGTGTCCAGTAGTGTTAGCATATGCAGTGAGAACAGGGACAGTGCCAACGCTAAGGGTTAGTGAAGAGGAACCTCACTGTGGCTGTTTGTTGATGAAGAGCCCTTCAGCTGGGCTGGAACAGCTGATCTGTTCATCTTTTACTAGGTTGGGAACAAAACCACAAACTGTCTGATGGGAATGCTGGCTATAATTAGGGTTGATGATCATAGCAGCTAGATTGGCATTGATTAGCCAGACTGCACAGGGTCTAACTCTCAATGGTCAATGATGAATATTTGCAGCTCTTTTTTACTGCTAAACAGCTATGGACACTTAAACCAATTTAAATGATATGTTGCTTGATTTTATACAATAAAGTTGTAAAATGGTGCAAAGTTGAATAAGTCTTCTAAAATAAACCTTAATATCTTTTCAAACAACTCCATGAAAATTGCTAGACATTTGCAAATGTTTGCTCCTGAGATCAATGCTACTATTTGCAAGTAGCTTTTCTCCCCATTTCTGTATAGGTTTCTTCTGGCTTTTCTATTTTTCTCCCACCTCCCAAACTTGTAGATGGATTAGCGACGCTAAAATTTCCTGAGTTAAGGGCTCAGTATGATGGTGGTGGGGTTACACCATAGAATAAGAAAGAAGTGGCCTTGCTTATCCCTTTCCCTGTATACAGTACTAACTCTCATAGCAAGGTTAGATCCTGAGATTGCTTTTTATGTATCTGATATGCTGATGATACTCAACTCCTTCTGACAGAACTCTGATCTTAATTACTTGAACACCTATGGGATGAATTTAAATGACTGATCAACACTCTCGCATCTAGTGGAAAGCCTCCCAGAGAAGTTGAGGCTGTTACAGCAGCAAACTGAAAAAAACAACAAAAAAAACATATTATAAAGACTGGTTTCCCACAAGATTCAGTGCTGCATCCTTTTCTGTTCTCCTTTCATAGCCTCTTTCTGGTAAGGGCATATCTTCTGATGGATTTTCATACCCCTGCTCTGCTGATTACACTCATCTCATCCCTTCCTTCCTCAGACACTTATGTTTTGCATGGATTTTGGCATGTCTGGCCGACATCTCATTATGCATGGTAGGTCATTAGCTGTAACTAAATGACAGAAAGACTGAGGGCTTGTACATCCCAAAGGATGAAACCTTATGTCAAGAGTTTGAGATCTTTCTGGGCAAGTCTTAGATGTCACTGCACACAACATTAGAATTGTCTTTGACAACAAACTATCCTCACATCATTTAAGTTTTCTGCCATTTCTACTGTATTAACAGAGCCCACAGAGGTGCTCATTCATTTCTTTGTCATCTTGACAATGGATTGCTGAAACTTATTCTTGCTAGGTCTGCTTCTACACACCATCTAGTCCAACCTGACCTAAACAACTAGATGTGTTGTTTAGCTCTGCTAAACTGAATCTACCAACTCTTGTGTAATTTGGTATATGTTTTGTATAGAGACTACAAAGCACTCCTATAATAAGGACATGACAGCAAGTTCCACTCATTGTGGTACCATGACTTGGTCATGCAGATTTCTATTTTATAATATCTGAACCTTCAATCTCCAGAGGAACATCTGAAGTGTTGGTGTAGTTTCATGTCATCCATCCATCAACTACCTGCAATTCCACATCGATTCCTGCTTTGTACCACATTTCATAGAGACACAAGCACAGCTCAACTCAACCAACCATCCCTCAAGACACAACAGAGATATTCATTAAGCCCCTTCTCAATGTTGGTTTGAAATTAACTACCCCTGGCTGGCTTAACAGCTTAGAAATGGGTTGACTTCAAAGAAAGATTGAAGGTTCACCTTTTCCATAATACTTAAGCAAGCTCTTAAGTTTTATATATTACTATTATGGGAAATGTTTCTAATCAAATATTAATTCAAATTTACTGTTTATTCATTTTGAATGTTTATGCTTTATTTCAAAATTCAGCGTTTTTTCTGTGCTTACCTCACAAAAACCCTTTAGTCTGTAGCATATTTATGTACTGTATGTAGGCTGAATACATACAGACAATATAAGATTTTACATTTTCCCACATAAAATAAATGCTAATATTATTCAAGATTTAAGAATGTTATCTTCATTTTGCACACACAATTCATCTGCAGTAAAAATTCTGCATATTTACAAAAGAATAAGAAATATAGAAAGTATATCAGTGATTAAGAGTGCAGACTCTTAGCTGGTGGTTAACAGGTTTCTTTTGGTGACATTTCTTTAAAATGAATACATCTATCAACATAATACAGTATGAGCATTTAATCACAAAGAACAACACACCTGTTTAAGAGCATTACATTTCCCTTTCAAAGGCTACACTCGATGCTGCGTGAAAACGCTATGGGAACATCTTGTCATGTTGCCGGTTGTGAAGCA
>JAQMYJ010000040.1:10202848-10214634 GCA_030014305.1 Clarias laeviceps | reverse complement strand
ATCCTGCAAAGAAATTCAAGCAGAAACTGTCCAAAAACTCACAAGTTCAATGGATGCAAGGATTGTGAAGGTGATATTAAGGAAGGGGTGCTATGTCAAGATGCAACATGCCCTGTTAGGAGAGCCTGAATCAAAATCCAGAGCATCTACAGCGACAGCGGCATAACGAAACATAGGAGCAGCGTGAGGCACGGCAGCGAGTTGACCGGATCTTTCATTCACAAGTAATGATAGCATGCATTCATCAGGCTCTGTGCTCTCTAGTGTGTAATATTAGCAATCATATACATGCTTGGGTTTCTAAGCCACAATTTGAATTCAGATGATTTCTCTGTTTCTCAAACAATTTATTGCTGTGAGTTTTGTGTTGGTCGCAAAATAGATTTTAAAAAATTAAACGTGGGTAACAAGAGACATAACTCATATAATATAACTAATATAATATAACTAATATAATTCATGAGAACATCTCACACAACTATGGGTTGCAAAAAAGAATAGTAACAAGATAAAGGAGGCAGCACATATTTGTGTTAGACAAATATAAATTTCTAATGTGAAAATTGAACTGATTACATATAGTAATAAGAATACAAGATATTGAAGATATTGCAGTTCTTTCAGTCAGTTTGTGTGACAGAGGAAGGACACCTGGTGCTTACCTGTGACATTACAAGAACAATTTATCGCACAAATGAGTATGTTTTGATTTAATACAGTTGTCTGTCCAGTACAACAAATATCATCTGAATTTAGCACTGAAGTACTTGTGGAGTCTGTGGAGTAAATTTGTCTGTTATTGAACAAACCCATATTAATTAAATGTTTATTTTTATACAATAGTGGTACTACGGACTATAAGTGAAATTAAGCCTGCATTTATAGGTTTAGTGGTTCTTAATGGTTTCAGTTATCCATATAAATAAAAGAAAGATTTTGTACATTGGTCAGAACTCGCTCATTCAATGATATCTTTCGTTTTATACACTGGATGAACCCAAAACCAGTCTGAGAATTTTTTTCTTTACTGTTTGTCTGTATCTCTGTATATCTGTACTTTTGTCTGTTTGTCTGTATGTATGTCTGCCCAGCCAGATTTTATCACACAAAACTGTCTGGACAGAATTTAATAAAACTTTCCCAGTCCTTAGGCATTTGCCTGAAGTTAAACCTGTGCCATAAATTAAATCAAAATGTTGAGTAGAGGTAACCTTATGAGCAGTGATGCGCCAGATTATAAACCAGAAGTTTTGACAGCATGCGTCAAACTGGGCGTGTCATAATCGTGCTACTTAGGGCCCAAGCACAATGACATCAGCTCTATGTCATCATAGTGTGTGAAGTGTCCTATTGTTTGCCCTATTGTTTGATTTTTTTAGGGCCCAAGCATTATGACATCAGTCAAAGCCATCTGGGGCTTTTTGGGGTCTCATGAAAATTGGAATCTGCTGCCATTAAGATGTTTGTGAGTCTGGGCACTGCCTGGGCGTGGCTGTCTTCCAAAATTATTGACATAGATCAAGCTTCTGTAGTGATGGCATGGTGGCTTAGTGGTTAGCACTGTCTCCTTGCACCTCCAGGGTCTGTGTTTGATTCCCACCTCGGCTCTGTGTGCGTGGAGTTTGCAAGTTTTTTTCCCATCAATTAGCCTAATCTGCATGTTGTAGCACTGCATGAAAAGAGGTGTATCTGTACTGGGAAGCTCCCGTATACACCACTGATTTTTGGAAGTATCTACTGTACAAGTACCACTGATCGTTTACATCAAATTCCACCAAGCTACGATACTTCCGGAGTGATACCTTGGTAACTTGCAAAGTCCATGCACACAGACCTGAGGCAGAAATCGAACCCTCACCCTGGAGGTGTAAGGCCACAGTGCTAACCAATACGACACTGTGCAACCTCATTATCAGTCCATTTTTTAAAAACATTTTATATTAGTATTTTTTTTGCGATCACACACACCCACACACTGTCCATATTTCCATATTATTCAACCTAGATATCAATTGTTATGGCATATTGGGTAAATTTAAGTGAGGTATCTTAAATAAAGTAAATGAAAGGTGTCTATCTATTTATTAGAATATTCAAAAATAAACAAGACCTTTGATATTATAGGACGCATAATTCATATGGAAATTCGAGTCCCTCCCACAAATAACTGCCGGATGAGGTTGCCAGGTTTGTCCTAATTAACTTCTCTGTAATTGAGATTTGGAAGGGGCATTACTGGGACTGGTGAAACTGGTGAAATATCTTAAATACACAAGTTATCAACCACAACCCCTAATGTGAGGAAGATTAAACGTTTTTAACTCCCAATTAAGACACGCCATAAGACTTTTTGAAATACCAATCTGGCAACCGCTCTGTTGGCGTAGGCAATAGGGTTGCCAAATCGCGCTTAATTCAAACAATGGCAACAAAACTTAATGCACTTTGTGGAACTCGGCCCTGAGTGCGCGCGTGTCTGTGTGTGTGTGTGTGTTTGGAACAGATGGCCACGCTGTGATGTCAGACGCTGTCAGATGGTGAGGGTTGTGTAGACGCGGATTTAAACAGGAAAGTGTGTGAAAGCTGCTGTCTGGCCCGCTCTGAGCGTCATAACCGTTTGTTCGGACAGCCATCGAGATCCTTTCATAATCCTTTACGCTTGTTTGGGGGAAAAAGTTGGCAATCCGTTTCAGGGTGAGTGTTCGATTTCTTTTGAATTTTAATTAACAAAGTAACAAATTGTAACAAATATTAATTTAAACAACTTACAAGGCATTGATGAGTTCGAAGTTTTAAATGATTAGAAACGCGCATAAAGTAGTCGCTTTAGTGCTAAAATCTAAAAATTAACCAAAAAAAAAAAAAAACAGGTGGTTTGTTTTGTTTTATTTATTTATTTATTTATTGAAGTTATAGAAGATTTGGGAGTAAACCAGTCATGGACCCTCTCCAGAGTTTATATTTTTTAATGATGATGATGATGATGATGGTTAATATTAGAAATGTTAGTATTTGTTCTTTGTAGATCATTTTATAAGTGTCTTAAAATTACTACTAGAGTTTAGGAGTATATTTTAATTATTAATAACACTCAATAAATCCCAACATAAATACAAACTTAACCTTACAAAAGGTTTATCTATCCATCTTTTGCTTACACTGCTTGTGTTGGGGGCCCGAAGCCTGTCACAAGGTACAAGGGTCCATCCAGGTCAGGGCACAAGCACACATTCACATACCCAAATATAGACTACAGGCAATTTTGAAGCGCCTGTTCACCTACAGGGCATGTCTTTGGACTATGGAGGAAAACCTTAGTAACTTCTAGATGTCAACAAATCGTAATATTAATCAAACTAGGCACTGTTCACTTCCTTGAAATGAGAAATGGCAAAAACATTCAAACTTCAAATTCAAACTCCCACTTCTGGCGGTGCGAGACAACAGTGTTAACCACTAAGCCACTGCCTCAGGTTTAATACTGGGCCGTTTTTATCACTTTAACAGCAGCTAGGTCAGTTGACATAATATTGATATTGTGATTAATTATGCTTATTAAAGTAAGCTGAACTACACTGAAATAAATACACTTTTATGGATATATTGTGATACCTTTTAAATATTTTTTATTATTATTTTAAATTATTTTCTTAAATACTTAAAAAAGCATGAAGCAGCTGATTTAAGTTTTTTATGTAAAGTTGATAAAAATAAAAGATTCCCCTTTTCAGTGTTAAATGGTTATTTTTTTTGTAAGTAAAAATTATATTTTTATATATCAAAATAAATTTCATGGATTGTAGAGCTGTCTTGGTCAACTGTTTTTATAACACTTTTTAATCGTTTTTTTTTTTAACCAATACAGTGTCTATATTTTAATTAAACGTTCACTTAGATTTCCACACAATGCTTTGGTTCGACTAAGGGTTAACCTTAGTAATTCTTAAGGATGATTATTTAATTTTGACAAAAATTGCAGCTTGATTCCAACAGAGCATTAATATATAAATTACAGAGGAGTGTGTGAATGAGCGATTGTATGTGTGTGTGCCCTGCGATGGATTGGCACCCTGTCCAGGATGTCCCCCTCCTCATGCTCTCCCGGGATAGTCTCCCTGAATACAGGATAAAGCAGATGATGAGAGTGAGTGAGAAATTAGAGGTTTGTAATCAACTATACAATTCAAACACCGGTTTAAAGTAGTTTTTATTGGGTTTTATTAGGCCCATTGTGAAGATGTATAGACAGTCTTGATGGGTTGAAGTTTTTTTCAGTAAATGTGTAAATCCATTAAACTAATCTTGGAGCAGATATTACAACACAAAAAAGGTGAAGGTTGCCTGCTTTGCATTTTTTGTTACAGTGGATATCAGAATTACAATGAAAGCTTTTGAATATCCTCTCCGTTTCCTTGCACCCATGAAAAGCTGCACTTACACTAAATCAAAGCAGCTATTGTAATGTGGGAATGTTTGTGTTTTTTGCAGTCGTCCTATAGCAGCTGTGTATGTGTGTGTGGGTGTGTGTGTGCCACAGGGTCAGTGCAGCCTGCTTAAGTTTTATCTCACACCCCGGCTAAGTCCATTTACAAGCCCACACAAGGATGATTGGAAAGCCTATTAGTGTAGAGCTGTAGAGTGGTTGTTTCGTGAGGTTGTCAAGTTTTGAACTTAACTGGTAAACAAACCTTTTCACAGTTACAATTTGTTACAAGTGTTGCAAGAAAGAAGCCCATATTGAGAGAATCTCGCGCAATGCACTGCCAGAACTTCACCAAATGTCATTAGAGCTGCAGATGGTGTTGTCATACGAGACCAAAATAAATATTGATGGCCATGAACACGATTGGCATGTTTGGATAAAAGTTAAGCTTATAAGGAAAAGGCGCTGTAAAATGCGGAGGTGGATCAGTGAGGTTTTGGGACCGTTACATGCTGTAATAATGATTGATTGCATCATGCATTCTGTTATGCTTGAGGATATTTCAGCCCAAGCGCTGAATTCCCTTTGACATTAGGTTCACTTCTCGATACTTCTAAATCAATGCCAAAAATGGTGTTTTAAAATGATATCCTTCATCTGTGCTTTAGAATTCTACTAAAAACAGAGTTCTGACCTGAAGAAAAAAGTGCAAATGCACAAATCTAATAACATACAGAAGCTCAAAACAGCTTGTTTGCTGGAACTTAGCCATAGCAACTTCCATTAGGGTTTTTCCATGAGTCTCTATATGCACTCAGATGCAAATTATGGGTACAAGTGACATGGGCAGCCACCCAGGGCAGCATCTGGTGATGTGAGGTGGTGACATTTTCACAATTATATATTGCTCAATTGCACGCCAGTATCATGTCACTGTGTAGGTCAGTTAACTCTTGGGCACCTTGATGTATGAGATAGGAGGGGGTGGCTAGGTGGACATCACCAGATGATTGCATAATGGCTGATCTGCTGGAATTTTCTCAAACACAACAATTTCTACAGTTACTCAGAATGGTGAAGTAGAGAAAAAGCATCCAGTGAGTGGCAGTTATGCATACAGAAACACCATCGAAAGAGAATGGCCAGACTGCCCTTACGGAAAAAAAAAAATATGGCAATATATTGTAAAATATAATGCAATATATTAAATAATAGTACATTTCCATATATAGAAAACTAGTGCTTATATTTATTAATATATTGCAATATATGAATGGACTATGTATGGATATATATTGCAATAAAGACAAAAAACATTATATTTATACTTATTGTTTTATTAAAACATTATTGAAACTTTATGCATGTTTAAGAATTATACACACACTGTTACTTTGTCAGTGTGCTCTGATTAATGCCTATAATGTGCATTTTGTTCAAACTACATTAACATATAAGCATATTGTAAAGAAATATAAAGAAATAGATATATTCAATCAAATTCAATATATTATGAAGTATATTGTTGAATATAAAATTACATACATTAAGATATACATTTAAATATATTTTTCAAATTTATTAATACAATATATTATTCTGTATATTATGAATATATTTTTGAACATGAATATCTTTATTTTCTGTTAATTATTAGTATCAGTAAGTGTAGCAATGAGGAATATTAACATTTATAAAATCTTTTCAATTTACCAGTAGATCAGAACACTAAATCATTTAATATATTGACAGTTAATATATAGAGAAATATATCTTCTTTGCGTAAGGGTGTTTTGAGCGGACTGGAAGCTCTCAGTTTCTGCTGAGGAACACATGACATAAAGAATTGAGTTTTGAAAGAAAAGTGAGGCGTATCCCAGTATTAGCTTGGAGTTCCCATTAAAGTCTGCAGTAAATATATATAACAAAACTTAAAGCACTAGGATTTATTTATCGTTCATGAAATGTTACAATAGATAGATTTTTTTTTAATGTAAAGATTTAAGATTTATACAGTAAATTCCATGTCATATGGGATAAGTGTTTATGAGTTATCTCTTAGCAGTGGAAGTTGTTGGTATAGCACAATGAGGGAGAGCTGAAGAACAAGACTGTTCAACTGTGACTTTTCTGCCCATGTAGTTGTCTGTAAGCTTCTGAAGGCTCGGAGAGAAGTGAGGCATCAGCATGCAAACACACACGCTCTACTGGCCTCTTCTGCTTTTGTGCAGTTTCATCCCCAAACAGAGCATTCCTGAAAGATGTTACCATGACAGGGAATGCTTTGACAACTGTGGGAAAAGCACTTATTTTATGTCCTGTGGGATAATAAAAGGAATCGCATTTATTTAGAGACATTACAGATAAAATGTTATTAACTTTTTCATGTAATAAATAGTATACGGGTTGGGTTTAAATGTGTTTTTCTTTTTGATATACTGTAGTGTGAGGCTGAAAAAATATACAAATCATAAAACTGTTTAGAGTTGACTGCAAATGTTTGCACCTCAACGAGTAAAAAAAAAAATTAAACCGTTCGTATACTGTATTTAAGGTTTACCCACAATATAGGATTCCTTAAATTACAACATTTTATTCTGAGCCAGCTGAAGGATGGACCCACTTTGACATTATATATTCATGTTATATAAATAAAATGCATTAAGGTATGAATAGGTCAAACACAATAACTTTGAAGTACGAAGGACGTTCAAGCCAAACTGGGACCGCAGTCAAACATTTGAATGGTGCAAACGTTTTAACTGTATTCTGTAATTCTGCAGAGTCCCAGTTTGATTTGAACGCCCCTGCTATGTCAGCAGCAAACAGTCCAGATACGAGGCATATGAAAGGAGCAGGAGACATATATTGTGTATCTTTACCCACATCTTGCGGAGACACTTCTGATGTGGACTGAATATCATCTTTAAATAACCAGGCAGTTTTTTCCACAAGATTTAAATCCATATTGGTGTGTTTGGACCATCATCTGAAATCATCCGCACGTATTCTCCCCTGAATGCAAACGTCTTGTGGAAAGGCCCTAAATAAAATATATTTTAAAAAAATTACAAGGGGTGTTTAAGTCAAACAGGGACTCGTGATGAAATTTCTTGTGAATAAAGGTGTAAAACCGATTGACATTTCCAGAAGATTTCAAGCACGGTACGGTGATGAGACTGTTAGCTGCAAAAAAAAAAACATTTGAATGATGCAAACGGTTTAAACAAGGCCATATACCCATGAATGGCAATCCTGGCCGAGGTTGCTCGGAGCCCACTGAAGTCGTTCCTGTCAACATTCAGTGAGCGGAATGCCTGATCCTTGAAAAGCGACAGATAACTTGTCGCCAAGTTGCGGAAGAGATGCATCTGTCTGTGGTATATCTGTACACACAATCATTCACACAATTTATGCCATTAAAGGAGTTCTTGGGAGGCCAGCGTTTCAGACGTGAAGCAGACAGTCCTATCATGGATCCAGCGTACTAAGAAAACCTTCCACCCTGACGGTATCCAAGCACTAATGAAACACTGGGGAACGTACATTAGTGTAACAGGGGGTTATATAAAGAAATTAACGAAGTTTATAGTATTTTTACTCTTATAACTGTGTTCTGTTATTGTGCACAATCAAAAGTCCCAGTTTGACTTAAACACTCCTTGTAGTTTTCGCAGTGGGAGCTCCATTGTGGAGACGTTAAGCCACTGTTTGGACAGTCAAAACATTTAACTGCTCTGACGTATAACAAGATAAAGGTATGTCGCAGTGGCTCAGGGTGTAAATATATAATGTAAATGTAAATGCACTTTGCTGGGAGAATCTTTGTTCTGAGGGCTTTAAGGTCTGCAACGCATCTATTGAAAGACAAAAAAAGAAGAAACTACTGCTTTTTTTTAGAGCTAATGTACGGTATTAAAATATACCGTTACCAAAGGTTAAAACTATAATTAAAAAATGGAAGGAATAGACTGAAGAAGAGAGTGGAAAAATACCTGTGGTTAATATACACATTGGGACCTTTTTCTATTTTTAATATTGAATGAGCATCTAAAAAAAACAACAAAAAAAGTGGTTTAATTCAAAATATCAGTATAATAGACGTCTAGTTACCTCTGCAATAATTCCACAAATAAACCTTTATGAATATGAATGGATAAATATAGGACTTCGATGCAGTAGATCGCCAGGCATGGGCACATTAATTACTCAGGATGTTATTTTTAACAAGCTATTTTCACCTCACTACCAAAATAGAATTCCTGCCACTAATTTCTTTCTAAAAGCCATAAGGAGCAGTAAGGCTTCTGACTCACACTTTCTTGGATATGTAGTGTATCAGATCCCGAGTACAGAATGGAGAGTGCGTTCTATGAGATCTGAGTGACTAAGAAATATTTTATAATATATTATAATTAATGATAATTTTAGGGACTTAATTTACAGTAAATCCTCAGTTTAAGATTAATAAATTGTTTCTTTCTCAGTTATTACATTTCCAGGAACGACTAAATTTTTTTTAATGCTATTTTTACTTTTCATAATTTGTTTTTTTTCTGATGATTTGTTTGTCACCCTCCAATGTATTTTTCTATTACATTCATTCACTATATTTAAAACATGGCAGTTCAGTAGCTTTGTGTTTAGCAATGTTCTCCTCATGCTTGGTGGGTTTTTACTAGGTTCTCCAGTTTCCTCCTACATATTTAAAAATTGCCAGTATTGTATGATTTTGTATGAGTGTATGTACTGTACATACTCTACGTGTATGTGGATGTGTCTCCATGTGATCTGCAATAGAAAGTCACCCCATACAGGGTGTACTCACATTGTTCCTGGCATAGGTTCCAGGGAACTTCACCAAACTTAAACAGGATAAGGAGTCTAAACAACAATGATAATGGATGGATGGATGGAGGGATGAATGGTTCAGGATTTTTAGAATTTGCCTTTGAAGTCAATGCCAATGTGTATGGGTACTTTTTTAGGGATTATTTTTAAATCCCTATTTTATTATAGCCTTTATTTATTTTCATGAATCAATTAACCGTTCCTCATGAGTAAAACAGTAACAAACATAAAGAAGAAAAGCCCAGATTTTCATGGATCAATTATTGGAAATCTTCATAACCAGTGAACACAGTACTACAAAATAAGCAAGCTTTCCATTAAGATAAATATGATTGTTCTAACAGAACTAGAGTTTTAAAAGTTTAGAATTACTATAAGTACTATAGTATGCAAAAGTCTTAAGCTACCCTTCCTTACTGTATATTAAATTAGATTTAATTACAAAAGTGAGAACAAATGTTTTATTGTGACAGGCTGCAACATGCCTAAGATACTATTCAAAAATTGCTGGTTTGTGTAACAACCTCAGCAGCAACCTCATTTCCCCTCTTTACTGTTCTAGTCACTCAGTCTTCAGCATCAGCAGTATACTAATAATCATCTTTTGCTCCTGTTTCTCACTGGCTCATGCCTGTAAGTTAGATATTTTTAATGGTGGTTGTGATTCTTTCATGATTCATACATCACTGTGTGGTTTAACAAACAAGAAATATCATTCGTCTGAAAAAAGGACTGAAAAATGATAATTTGATCCCCTGCAGATTTTGCAGGTTTTCCCACTTACAAAGAAATGATGGGTCTCTAATTTTTATCTTAGGTTGATCGTAAAGGACTGAGACAGAATATCAACCAAAAATCCAGACAAAGCACATGATTCAATAATCAGTTATATATAAGTAATACATATATAAATTGATATGCATTTCAATGAGGAAAATAGTTATTTGATCCCCAAGCAAAACATGACTTAGTACTTGGTGTAGAAACCCTTACTGGCAAGCACAGAGTTAAGACATTTCTTGTAGTTGGTTACCAAGTTTGCGTACAGTTTAGGATGGATTTAGGCCACTATTCTTTACAGATCTTCACTAAATCTTTGCCTGTCACTTGGCAACTTGAAATTTCAGCTGCCTCCATAAATGTTTCTATAGGGTTATCTACTGCCTAGGCCACTCCATGACCTTAATGGGCTTCTTCTTGAGGCACTACTTTGCTGCCTTGGCGGTATGTTTTGGGTCATTGTCATGCTGGAAGACCCATCCATGACCCATCTTCAGGATGTTCTCATCAAAAAATTTTACAATATATAGTCCCATTCATTGGCCCCTCAGTCGTCTGTACCTTTAGCAGAGAAACAGACCCAAAGCATGATGTTTCCACCTCCGTTCTTGACTGTAGGGATGGTGTGCTTAAGGTCATAGTCAGTTTTTTTCTTCCTCCAAACATGGCGAGTCGAGTTGATGCCAAAGAGCTTTATTCTGGTCTCATTTGACCACATCACTTTCTCACAAGCCTTCTCTGTTTATTGGTGCCTGTACATGTGCCTTTTTGAGGAGGAGGACCGTGCAGCGCTGAAGGATTTCAATCCATCCCTCAGTCTTTTTCATGATCATCCTTTTCCCCTGAGGTGAAACCTTGCATGGAGCTCCAGCCCGCGGGCGATTGATGGTTATTCTGTATTTCTTCCATTTGCTAATAATCGCTCCAGTAGTTTTCTCTCTCTCACCAAGCTTCTTGCTGATATTAGCCCATACTTGTGCAGGTCTACAATCTTGTCCCTGAAATCTTTTGTCAGCTCTTTGGTGTTGCCCATGGTGGTGAGGTAGAGATTTGGTAGACAGGTGACTTTTATACACAAAATAAGTTGTTGTTGGGAGCACCTTCTTAAATTCATCTGTGTACCACGTAAGCACATAACCAGTCTGTGGGAGCTAGAATTACTGTATAGTTGGTTGGTAGGAGTTCAAATATTTATTTTACTCACTAAAATGCAACTCAATTTATAACATTAAATAATGTTTTAATCTGGATTTTTACTTGATATTCTGTCTATATATTTTTTTTTAAATAAATCTTTGATAGAAATTTTGATAGAAAATTTATAGACTTTTCATTCCTTTGTAAGTGGGCAAACTCACAAAATCCGGAAAGGATCAAATAACTATTATAGTTATTATTTTCACTTCAGGAAAAGAAAAATAGTATGATATATTAATATAATATTAATATTATTATATTATCATCATAATATTAACATCATAATGTTTATGCATGTTTTTCTTTTTCTCTTCCTGAAGTGTGTATAAATTTTTGGGCTGACTCTGCATGTATCTGTATTTATATACAGTATATAATGTGTCTGCGTGTGTCTGCGTGTGTCTGTGTCCTTGTCTGTGTGCGTGTCTGTGTGCGTCTGTGGGCGTGTGAGTGTGAGTGTGTGTGTGTGTGTGTGTGTGCGCGTGTCTGTGTGCGTGTCTGTCTGTCTGTGTGCGTGTCTGTCTGTCTGTGTGCG
>JAQMYJ010000040.1:10174285-10189778 GCA_030014305.1 Clarias laeviceps | reverse complement strand
CTCCACATCATTGCATTCAGTTTTTATTCACAATTTGTTTAGTGTCCCAACTTTTTTGGAATCCGGTTTGTACAAATTATTGTGACACAAGGGGATTAAAACACTGTTGAACATGCAGATATTACAAAATAACAAACTTAACAGAAACTTCTTTTTGCTCTGAATCATATAATCCTGGCACTGATCATTGTTCTATAGCAGTCCATGCTGATAAAGTGTTTTATTCCTTACTTGATGAGGATAATGTACTTACAGTATACAGTAAATAGTTCAGGGATCCTAAGATTAAGTTTTCAGTTTACCATAATTGGTAACTTTTTGGTTGTTAAATTCCGTGTAGGCCAAGAAAAAAAAAAATATCCAGAAAGAGAGACACATGATGTACAATGATATCAGAATCATAATGGTAATTCTATTTGCAGAACAGGCTATAACAGCTAAAACATACTAATTTTAAATAAGCATTTAATGTGTTTACCCAACATTATAGCATCCAGTGGGACAGTACAGGGATCAGGAGGAGGTGAGTCTGAGGCAACCGATGGTTGTTTCTCTATTTGACCTAAAGCAAAAAGAAAAATACTTTGTAGCTTTTAATTTGTGTAGTGAAGATGTCAGCATTGTGCAACATGTGGGATAGAGTCCTGACCCTGTTCTCACCATACAGTGCCTGGATCCTGTGAATATCATCTGGATGGAGCTTAAAATTGTCACGGTATCCAGTGTACACAGGGCCCATGAGAGCACTAGAATACTGTGAGTGGTCTAAACCCAGGGCGTGGCCTATCTCATGGGCCGCTACAATTCTCAGATTTGCTCCAAAGTTTTGCCCCTCAGTCCACAGCTCCTCTGCATCGAAGTGCACGATGCCAGATTCTGGACCTTCAGCATGAGCCAAAACATCTCCTGCAGGGACAAAACAAGATTTCTGATTATCACTGAATATCAGTCAGTCAAATCTCCAAACACAAAATAGCTACAGTACATACACTGCCTGGCCAAAAAAGTCAGTAACAAGAAAGTCACAAACTATAATTTTCTTTTTTTTTATCGCCATCAGCTTTGATTATAGAGTGTAACTTGGTATCAAGTTCATGTGTGAAAAGAATTCCTCGTGCTCCCAGAACCACACTTTCACAATTTGAGTTCTGGAATATGCCTGTGCCATCACTCTCACTCACTCATTTTCTATACTGCTTAATCCTGTATTCAGGGTTGCAGGGGACCTGGAGCCTATCCTAGGAGACTTGGTACACCCTGGACAGGGTGCCAATCCATCACAGGGCACACACTCATTCACACACTATAGGCAATTTGGGAACGCCAATTAACCTAACCTGCATGTCTTTAGACTGTGGGAGGAAACCAGAGTACCCAGAGGAAAGCCACAGTCTAAAGACATGCAGGTACTCTGGTTTCCTCCCACAGTCTAATGTCTAAAGACATGCAGGTTTTTCCTCAGGTACCCAGAGGAAAGCCACAAGCACGGGGACAACATGCAAACTCCATGCGCACAGAGATGGGAATCGAACGTGGCCAGGAATCGAACCCGGACCCTGCAGGTGTAAGGCGACAGTGCTAACCACTACACCACCGTGCCGCCCTTTTTCATTGCTGGAAAGTCTAATATTTCTGCTTCCAGGTAAATTGAAGCCTTATTTCATGATAAGTCTTCTTTCCCATGGCCAAACTGCTGTTCAGTCTCAATCCTTCGACTTCTCGTCACATTGTGAATCTAGGAATCCTCTTTGAATATCAAACATAGCTATGATTTTTACTGTTGATGTGTTACAATGCAACTTCACTAATAATCTGTGATCAATAATGCATTTTTCTGCAGAAGTTAAAAATAGTTAACAGTTTACCACTAGGTTTTCATCATAAGCAATCTCCTTAGTTGTTTTCTTTGCTTGATGCAGGCCTTGCTCAGTTGGCAACTTCTCCTTTTTGGTCATGCAGTGCAGTACATATAGTATACAGTACATTTTATATACACATATAGTCTAATTATGTGGGGGAGAAAAACACATTAAATTATACAAAATGTTATTTAAAATAATGAAATAAAACCAGAGACTCTTGCTACTGTTAAAAAAAATGAAAGAGCATTTGATCAGATAGATTTGAGAATTCAACAATGAGCATTTGTATATTTATAATATTAGCGGATGTAACCACTAACCCTATAATGATTCCGTCTCACAATCTCATAAGGAACCAAACATGGACTTTCGTTGTTCATCTCTCTCACCTGGTCCATCAAATGGCACAGGGCAGACATTGTCTCTCTTGTGGAAGGACATCTTGATGTCTGCGTTTCCCTCAGTGACTTCATAGAACTGGAGAGGTGTAACATCACTCCAGTGTCTGAACGCTGACTTTATGGCTTCCCGTGTTTGAGTCATTCCCAGACCAGGAGCATAGTCATAGATACGATAGGTCAGCTTCTTCTTACGCCAGTAACCTAATATGATACAAAGCAATAATCTAATCTGGCACTTACATCTCAATGACTTATTATGGCCTAAACCCATGTCAGGTTTAGAACTATGAAATACAGTGACGGCTTAGCTTACCGAGTACACGATATTTAAGTGTTCTGTTGTTAAAGTGGTCCTTAAGGCCACAACGAGGCTTTTTCATCATGTCTAGCGTGCCGTTGTCCAACCTGCCTGTGACTGGTAGGTCCGTCACTTTCTGGAATATTCTGATAAAACAGATACCACAGACCAGAGAAAACAGACTAAAACTCATCAAACTCATAATGTTAAGCATCTAGATTTACAGTGAGAAACAAAAGTGACTCAGTGTTTTAATGACATTCTCACATTTTTAAAGTAATGTCAATGATAATGAAATTGTATTTTATGCAGCGAAATTGTTATACAACAAACAATATTTATTGTAAAGTCCTTTATCCTCAAACCCTGCTGGATCCAGCTGGGCATAGAGTCACTCAATCTATGATTGCTTGATTGCTTCCTGATGATTCACTTACGAATGCCCGAGTTTTAGCAATTTTTGTGCAGAGGTGGACACCCAGCTTCACAAAGTAAAAGTCCTGCCATATATTTGATATTTGTTCCATCCATTAACTAAATCAGCTCATTCTAATTAGCACAATCTCTTCAGGCAGATAGGCGAGAACTAATGGGTTAAATCACTGCTGACTAGCCACACCATCACCATGCATTTGATCCATGTTGCACTAACATGACACAACATAACACTAACACTCAAAACTATGTCATTACACTGTAAGTTGGAACGTGCATCACAATAAACACTTTCCCAATACATCAAGACTTTGCTGTTTTAAAACTTTCCAATCCTTTTAAAAAATTGCGACTAGGATTTTCAACAAATTGCAAATAAATTGCATCCATTCTCATCTTCTGCTTGAGTGACAATGATGTAACGTTCAATGTAGAGTGATGAAAGACATTATAAAACGAATGTTCTATTCGTTCTATAATATTCTCCCAATAGTCTTATGCAACCTAATGTCTTCATGTTTAAAACCGTTTTTGAAAAAAGAGGGTATTACCCCAGTGCCTCAGTTATGTGCTCCAGCTGTGGTCCTTGCTCTTGGGAATAAAGAAGTGATGTAGACAGGTAGCCATATCGCTTTAGGTAATTCTGAAGAGCAGATATAAGATTGTACACAATATCATTACAAAAAACGTGCTAAAACGTTGTCTTATTTTAGTATTCCTAAAACAAAATTCATATAATCGGAATGATGAGTTGACACGGTTAAAACGAATCACTAGATTTTGCTCTTACTGTAGCCCGTTCCAGTTCTGCTTCATGTGACACAGTAAGTAGTAGCATCCAAATCAGCATCAGAAATGTGACAGCGTGACCCATCTTCAGCACCTGCCACATCCACATTTTAAAAGGAAACCATCACTGCTGTTACTCTCCAGTGTCACACCATGCAAATGAGCGTAAAAGAAAGTGCGGCTCCATAAAATACTTGCAAATCGAATTGTATTACCATAAGCTGTTTGACTTGTGGAGATCCAGTCCTTGTTTGTGCATGCAGATTTTGTCGAAGGGCCTAAATCTGGAGCGCTCTCCTAAATCTCTGCAGCTCTCCAGGGAGTATGTTTGCATTTATACCCTTTAACAAGGAAGGCGTTTGGCTTTACCCACAGGAATATGATGTGGGCAGTCAAAACCGACTTGTTAAATTTCCAGAGAGCATCACCCTGACAGAGTGCCCCTAAGGCACTGGTGACATTAAAATTCAATAGAAGACTATTTGCAAGTTTACTTTGTTGTGCCAAGGTTACTTTTACTGACAATTGTTCAATAAATGAGTAAGAAATTGGATTCAAATATCCCTACGAGATCAGACTGATGTTTGCCCATTGTAGTGCTTCAGTTATATTGACTGGACATTTGGAATTAATGTATTAAACAATGCATTCATTAGCATGCTAGTTACTGATAACCTGTTGTTTGGAGTATCAACCAAATTTTATTAAATTAATTTGTGTATTGTAATAAATATAAATCTAATATCATGTCATAGACTGTATTCTTGTAAATAATAAAAGGTAAAGCTAATTATCTTACACCGATCAGTCCTAGGATCTGTCCAGGGTGTCCAGGGTGTACCCCACCTCTTGCCCTAAGTCTCCTGGGACAGGCTTCAGGTCCCCCACAAGCCTGTATACAGGATAAAGTTTTATAGACAACGAGGGACATATGCTGATCAGCCATAACATCAACGCCACCATCAGGTGAACTGAACAACATTAAATACCAAGATTACACTAGTAAACTGGTAACTGGATCATGGATTGACCCATGCCCACAGAGACCAAAGGCCAGCCAGTCTGGTCCAATCTTGAAAAAAAAAAGTTAATGCTGGCCATGGTCCAGAACAGCCAGCACATAACAGCCCACCATGCACAGGACCCAGCAGGCAAAGAGCCCAAACCACCAACCCGGCCCCCAAATTCCCCAGATCCCAATCCTCACCCACAGGATACACCAGACAAACATGTCTGATCTATGGTGTTCCCACCCCTTAACCCACAGCATCCAAAGGATCTGCTGCCAATGGCCTGGTGCCAGACACCACAGCACACCCCCAGAGGCCATGTGGATCCACACATCAAGGGACCAGAGCATCTTGTTGACACAAGAGGAACCTAAAACCTAGGTGATTTTATGTTATGGTTGATCTGCATATATAGATTTTTTTTTTTTTTTTTTTTTTGTTCATGAGATTTTAACTTCTTTCATATAGTTTAGTTACTTTCACAGGTTTTATACGATTAACCTGCTACATTAGAAAAGCTCCAGCTGCTTTTTGTACTTGTTCTTTTTGTGCTTCTCTTAAGTGTAATTCTAATTCCTTTTTTTTATATAGCACATATAGAAACACTCCCTTGTGTGGGGTTTATTGTTTTTATACCATGGAAGCTGTTCCAATTTTTATGATTATTTTTCTGGGATTATTTTTATTTACTTTTTTTATTAAATATGACTATTATTGTTTTTTATTTAATAACATTGTGGAGAGTTCATTAAATAATTAAGCTCCAGTTATCCCTTAAATATCTCTTTTTGTCTTTCCTGGGTCAAAATCCAGAACTTGAGAACATTCAGAACCTCTGCTTAATAAAAAGCGCCGACAGTGACATCTTCTTCCAAAATAAAAGTTTCCTCACAGAAAACTTCTCCATACCATTCGACATCTGAACACACATTTTTAAATGTGTCTAAATGATGTGTCTACCATGCAGGGCCCTGTATAAGATGAAATGAGCACATTAGCATAAGCCTTGCAGACAGTTGTTTTTTTGTTTGTCTGACATAGTGTTGTCAGTTTATAGTTTCCATTCTCAGGGAATCCATTCCTTAATAATAATTTTAATAACAGACAGTATTAGAACATTCTGTTCTGGTGACTACATGATTTGTGACAGTTAACGGGATATCCCTTGTGGTTCAGACTAGGGACAGATGGAGAACTGTTTCAGAAGTTCCCACAAAGCTTACGTAATTCAAAAATAAAACCACAGAGTGGATCAGTCACAGTGACAAATGGAAATTTAATATTGTGAACAATAGATTCATGACACTATATAAATTCTTTGTTAGGCTTTAATTAGTGGCACACTTTTTTTTTTTTTTTTTTACAGATGTTCATCTAGTCTCATCTGAAAACTCCTTTATTTCCTCTTGTGAATGTAATGAAGCGTCAAGCATTTTGTTTTGTAGATTATATTGATGTTTTACACACTTTATACACTGAATGACTGCATGACTGAATGACCAACCTTAGGAAGGGTTTGCATGGCCATATGCATTTGTATATACACAAATGTAAACAAGAGTCTTGGTTTGAATTGAACACCCCTCATGTTTATGTTTGTGTTGTCCGTCATTCACGGACATATGGAGTTCTGTAAAACATTTGCATCATTCAAATGTTTTACTGTGGCTTAGAGTGTCAATCACCATACTGTGCTTGAAATCTTCTGTCAATGTCAATCATCACAAGTCCCAGTTTGACTTCAATGCCCATCATACTGTACACTATATGACTGTGCACCAGTGCACAAAGCAAGGTCCATAAAGACATGGATGTGTGGGTTTGGTGTGGTGTGACTCAACTAGACTTAAGTCCTGATCTACACCAGGTGGCACCAGGCCATTGGCAGCAGATCCTTTGGATGCTGTGGGTTGAGGGTGGGAACACCGTAGATCAGACTTGTTTGTCCGGTGTATCCTGTGGGTGTGGATTTGGATTTGGGGAATTTGGGGCCCGGGTTGGTGGTTTGGGCTCTTTTCTCTTTAGTCCTCTTAATGAAAGCTTCATTTATATAGAAATGTTTCACGTTTGCATGTTTCCCCGTGCTTGGTGGGTTTCCTCCAGGTACATCAGTTTACTCCTACAGTCCAAAGACATGCAGGTTAGGTTTATTGTCCTCATGCCTAAAGTCTCCTGTGATAGGCTACAGGTCCCCCAGCAACCCTGTACAAGATAAGCCATGAATGAATTCTTCTCACCATCTTTGTTTATGGCATTTTTTTTTTGTGCAGAGGAAGGGTGGGTACACAGGGTAAGGAGGGTACTTGGAATGTACTTGCAGTTGCCAAAACCATCAAATGCTATGATGAAACTGGCTCTCATGAGGACGGTCCCAGGAAAGGAAGACCAAGAGCTACCTCTGCTGCAGAGGTGAGTGTTTATTAGAATGACCAGAATGACCGCTGAAGCATTTACTGGTGACCCTGTTGGCATGGCTACCACAATATTTTCCAATGTTATGACTGATGCTATTCCATCTAGTTTGCACTTCATCTAGTTTGCACTAGTTTGCAGACCATCATTTGTTTTCCAATACCTCTTGGTTATGTAAGAGCTATTTGTCCAAGAAGGAGATTGATGAAGTGCTGTATCAGATGGAGTGCAGCACCCGAGCTAAATCCAAATTAGATATGTTTGAGGCGAGTTGTACTGGAGAGCGAAGGAAAAGCAGCCAACATGTACTCAACACATCTGTTTGAAAACTATTCCAGGTGATTACCTCACGAGGCTGACTGTTAGAATGCCAACAGTGTGGAAAGTTGTCATCAAAGCAAAAGGTGGCTACCTTAAAGAACACATTTATTGTTGACTACAGAATTCCATATTTGTTCTGCCATAACTCCAATGTATTCAGTACTAATATACAATGTGGAAAACCATAAAAAAAAAAAACTTTTGACTGGTACTGTATATAAAAAGGAAGTGTTAACATGATCTCACAGACAGCTTTCTTGCCTTTTTTTTTTTAAATAATCACTAGTCTGTATGTCCGAATGAAGTCCAGCTGTTGTATAAAACTACAATGTTGAGAGAAAATCCTCAGATGTTTGAATGACACACTGACTGCGTCTTGCATGATACAGGGGCACTATGGGGTAATAATAAAGTCTTGATGGGTTAATAAATCATGTTCCTGTTTCTGGTTAAATCTACACCACCTCCATTGATTATTGTAGATTTACCTGATAACCTATTTCTGAACTCTTTGTCCTGGAAATGGAAAAAAAAAATCCTTTTGAAGTGATTGCAATGTGCACTAAAATTTTCCTATAAACAATGTGTCATATTTTCCCCCAGTGTGTGACCTATTAAAACTTCTTGAGAGCTTTGAAGCAGATGGAGGGGCATGCTGGGGCCAAGACAACGGAGTATTTACAGCATTTTTTCAAATCCTTTATGTGTTTAAGATGTCATCCAGATGGGTTTCTCATCTAGCGCAGAAACATTTTCAAAAGAATAATAAGATAAATATTAGTTATAGTTAAACAGAAATACACTTAAACTAGTTCACCAATCTTTCACAGCATGACCATGATGCTCTAAACAGTTCCATGTAGACAAAAAAAAAAAAGAAAAAAAAAGCCTTTTATATAAACAATTTATGGAAATCATGAAAGGTATGAAAGGTAGAATCCACAGGAAAAGACTGAATACCACTTTTGTACCCTTCATCCTCAGAGAATTCAGCTACTGCCGAGCTGAACACTTCCAGAGAAGCCATGGGAGGGGGATCCTCTTATATGAGATCACATTTGGGAGAAAATCTAATCAGCTTGTTTAAGCCACAGACCATACAAAAATATAAAAAGGGCAAAAAGCAGGGAGTTATTTTTTCCTCCTCACATTTTATGTTTGTAGTCGCCTACTGGAGACCCATCTGAATGTCTAAAAATGACAAAAAAGTTAATTTTGCATTATAGTTGCCATTTAATATAACAACAAAATCTGAGAGAAATGATAGACTCAATTGCATTTCCTTTCCTTTATCACTTTGTTGTTAAATTGTTTAAATTGTCTTTATTTAAACATGGCTACTATGCTTAGTAATGAACTACTTTCATACTTAACGTCTGTATTTCCCAATTACCTACTTTCATCAGAACACATAATCCTTTTAATAACAACCTGTGCTGTATCAATATCTTTTAATATTGAGATTCTTTCTGAAATCTGCATCTGAATCTATATAACACGCTTTAAGGACTGGGCCTATGATAAACCAGAGCAATGATGATACCAGTAAATATACTGGTAAACTACTCCTGTAGTTCAATGTAATTATCTTGATAAGGACATACTGTATCAGATCCATTGTGGTATACAGAGGCAAAATTATATATACCACCAGTCGAAAAGTTGGACACACCTTCAATGTCCATTGACCTTCCTTATTTTTATTTCTTTTCTTCCTTTCTTTTTATTTCAATGTTGAAGGCATCTAAAATATACAATAATCTCCTCTGAACAGTTGATATTGAGATTCGTCTGCTATTTATGTTCTGTAAAAAGGCTTTAATCCACTATTTTTAACCTGGTGATTTTTGAGGCTGGAAACTCTAAATGAACTTCTCCTCTGCAGAAGAGGAGGTAGGTTTTGGTCCTGCTATCCTGGGATGGTCATCATGAGATCCAGTTTCATCATAGTGGTTGATGGGTTTTGTAAATGCACTTGACAATACTGTTCTTGCAAGAACTATTTCAGAACAGTTGACCTTCATGTCCTAAAATAATAACTACTAGTTTGTTAAACTTTTGGCATAGATATATATTTTTAAATCCAGTATTGTTCTTGAATGTGCAAAATAAACTTTCACTGTCTAAATATTCTATTAAATAAAGACCTGACTGTACATAGTAACAAATGAACTGATAATTAAGTATAAGTGAAGAAGACTCATCCTCCCATGTGATTGGTCTGCCAGTCCTTGTACAGCATGCTATTGGTGTGGTCAGCTTTTCCAAATCACATTTAAAGTATATGGACTCCAGCACAGTCCTGAGCCAAGGGTGTTGTCCATGGGGAGGTTTTTTATGTCCTCCCATGTGCACATGGGTCTCATCTGGGTTCTTCGTTTTCCTTCAGTAAGATGGATTGGATGTTGAATTGCCCTTGTGAGGGTGTGAATGTGCACCTTAGGACTTCCCATCCAGGGAGAATTCTCACTTTGAACCCAGTGATCCCAGGACAGGTTTGGAACCCTGAAAAGGAGACAGCAGTTACTGAAGATGAATGAATCCTTATTTAAGAAGGTGATATGGTGGGTAGCGTTTCCACCTCACAGATCCATGATTGATCCTGATTGTGAACTCTGGATGGATTTTGACTTGCTTCTGTCAGTATTGGTGTCTTAGAGGTTTCTTTTTCTGCCTATCTCCTAAAACTATGCTGGTACATTGTTCAAGATAAGTCCTCTTAGTTTATCCCATAATGTACTAAGATGAGTGTTGTGAGGTGAAGGACTCGAACACATTCAGCTAAAACAACCTGCATGTCTTTTATACTTTAATGTAATAATACAACAACACTGCTTAATATTTGAGAACTACTACAATAAAAAAACACACATGATAAAAAGGAGTTCTGAAAGCAAGAAATGACTGGCAGAAACCTATACTGTCGTTCCTATTTAGTTAAAAAATGGCCAACCCATATAAGTTTTAGAAGACTCTTTAGAGGTACAACATGCTTTACAACATGGTTAAGATCAGTACTGAAGTCACAAATATTAAAACAAGAAAAGAAAAAAAAAAACTGCAGCCATTCAAGTCTTTGCACTGTGTCCTCAGAGTGGCTTGGTGTTCTGTTCATTCTTTCGTTCAGTCAGTACTATTAGGGCAAAAAAACGGTAGTGTCAATGCGCAGATATCCCACCACGACATAACCATTATGAGGAAACAGAAGCATAATTTCCAATGAGAAAAAACAAAAAAACAAAGGCTTCTCACTTCTCTAATTTATTCCTAAAAAGTCCATTTTGGCAAAGTCCATCCCTCAGAAGTGCGTAATGTGCGTCATTCGTGATTAAACTTAACACAAATAGTACTGTTCTTATGAGTGGGGTGAAAAGCACTAACTGCACTATTTTGTTTACAAATAACCTTTTTATTTTGTTTCTTTTATTTTTTTATAATTCACGTATCACAGATTGGAAGAACAAAAAGGAACAAGGCTATGGGGTGGGGCTTCACAAAACTGGAATTACATAGATGGGAATAAATGATGGTCTATTCTAAATCCTGAAAAAATCCTATATACATACAGAAAGAAAACACTACACCATGGCTCCCTCTGCTTGTAATACGCCTTCTTGTTTCACAAATCTGCCTCCAGCTGCCTCAGCTCCTCACGTAAGGCTTGAGCACGTCCCAATTTTTCCAACTGATCCTTGGAAGGGTTCCGCAGCTCCCCCGAGTCCACTTTCTGCTGCAGCTCCTCCACTTGGCGCAGCTTCTTCCGCAGGTTCTTGATCTTCTTGGCTTTGTCTGTGGTAGCGGAGGACAGGTCCGTGGAAGCGTTTGTGCTGTTCTGATCTTCAGCTGCGACCGAAACCTTCTCCAGCTCTTTTGTAACTTCGTCCACCTCTTTGTTGTCTTCGTGTTGGCCCTGGGCCTGCTGTTGCTTGCGTTTCTCTTTGCGTTTCATGTTACGTTTGGCAGCTTTGGACAAGCCGGTTGTTTCGCTCTCTTTGTCTGTCTTTACTGCTGTCTGCTGCTGCTGCCTAGCATCTTCTGGATTCATTCCAGGAGGGAGATCCGGTTTGCTCTTGAAAAACTTTACGTATTTATTCTCGTAACTGGTCGCGGACAGAAGGGAAAAGAAAGAAAAGTAATAATCATTCAACTTGTAGAAACAGACTATTGTAGTACAAAAAAATATTTTGTCTTACATTTCCAGAAAATTAACTGCCTGACCATATTCACCATATCAGAAAGGTCAAATTATTGAGCTGCATCAAGCAAAGAAAACAACTAAGGACCTTTGAAATTACTGGTACTGGATTAACATCCCTTCACCACATTACCAAAACCTGAAACGATAGTGCTGAACGTTCAACTTTGTGGAAGAAATGTGGTCGGAAAAAAAATATCAAGACCATATCTTTTATTTTAACAGTCTTTTATTTTAAGATCACAGGCGGTCTTCTAAGCATTTCACTGCATATCGTACTGTGTATGACTGTGTATGTGACAAATAAAATTTTTATTTGAATATGAAGATCACTTAAACACTTAAAAAAAACACCATAGCTATGTTTACTAGTAAAAGTAAGAGCATTTCCATACACACACAATGCAATGAGAGCTCATAGGATTGGGACTAAACAGCTGTCTGGCCACAAGAAAACAACTTGTTAGTGAAACAAATCAGAATTTTTTTTTATTATTATTTTAGGGAGCATAAAGATTGGAATTTCGAGCAATGGCAAAAAATGTCATGTGGTCTGACAAGTTCAGATTGACCCTAGTGATGGGTACATCAGGGTAAGCACATGTCCTGATGCACCCATAATGCATAATTCTCACTGTACACACCTCTGGAGGCAGCGTTATGATCTGGGGTTGATTTAGTACGTCAGATCTAGACTCAGCAACATTATGTGTCAATAAAATGAAATCAGCTGATGACCTGAATGTACTGAATGACCAGGTTATCACATCAATGGAATTTTTTTTCTTCCCTGATGTCATGGACTCTCAGACATTCCAGGACTCAGATTGGGAAAGAGTGGTTCTGGGAGCATGAGAAATCATTTTCACACATGAATGAGCCACAATTATAAAAGCTATAGGTGATTAAATTAATTCTTAGTGTGTGCAACTTTTATTAGTTCCTGTTATCATTTTAATTAAGCAGTCACTCCTTTTCTACCCCCTCCCTTAAGAAAATTTTCTGACTGCGACAATTCATAGTTTTCAGAACTCAACATGTTCTTACATAAAACCTCCCCATATCAACAATTATAGTTTTTTTTTATTATTGTTATTATTATTATTTTTAACCAGTTTATTATGAGTCTTGTTTTTTTTTTTGATCCACATGAATAAACCATCAAAAAATAATTAAACGTATATGAAAACGAGTGAATTAATAGAATCCTGTGATTTAAAGAACAGCTGGCAGAACCGTCTGACCAATCAGATTTGATTATAAAATTGAATTGCTGATTTATAAGACATCATAATCATGAAATAGGATTCAAACTTGCCGTTGCACCATGACACTTACACAGGTACCTCCTCCTGGGGTACGTAGCCATCTTTCACTCGCCGAGGTTTCCTCCATGTCCCATCCGGACGCTGTGTAGCAGCAATGTACTTTCCTGTACAAACACGCAGACGGTACAATGTCAACATTGTGGCTTTGGGTTTTCTTTTTCTTGGTTCTGTAAAGCTGCTTTGCAACAATACTCTATGTAAATAGAATATAACTGAATAGACTTGCGGTCAGCGTGTGGAAAGGATTTTTTTCCCACACTGTAATATGCAAATTTTCAATTATTTGTCTTATGCACCTGGGAACAAACCAGACATATTATGTAATAATAAGCTCATGAGAGGGGTGGACAAATCTTTGATGTTAACATTAACTAGAGGACCAAGCAAAGTGATATGACTGTGTTTTATAACAAAAATTAAGTTATATTTCAGTGTCTGTTCTGTACATTGTCATTGCTTTATCTTCAAGAGTTTGAAAAAAAATTGGTTAACTCAATACAGGGATATTCAGTAGGTCACCCCCTTTGCCACCAAAACAGTAGTGACCCGTGTGTTCTGACACCTTTCTACTGGAACCAGCATTAAGCATTTCCTTGATTTGAGCTACAGTGGTTGTTTTATTGAATCAGATGACACAGGCCAGTCATCACTCCCCTTGTGCATCAGTGGACACCCAGGACCCTGTCACTAGTTCACCGGATTTCCTTCCTTGGATTTTTGTTATGTTCTGACCACTACACACCAGGGACATCCCACAAGAGCTGCAGTTTTAGAGTTGCTCTGACCAATTCCCAGTTATCTAGCCATTACAATTTGGCCCTTCTCACAGTAGCTACAGTTACAATCGGGACTGAAAGTGGGTGGGATGTATTAGGCAGGAAGTAAACTTTTTTTTCCCTGAAGCCAATGTGTTGTAAGCAGGAAAAATGGGCAAGCATAAATATTTGAGTGACTTTGACAACGGACGAATTGTGATGACTACAGGACTGGGTCAGAGCAACTACAAAACTTCAGCTTTTGTGGGTTGTTCATACCAAAAGTAATCCAAGGAAGGAAAACCAGTGTACTGGTGAAGTCATGGCATGGCACATGGGGAGCGAAGGCTTGCCCGTGTAGTCCGATCCAAAAGAAGCACTACTGTGGACCAAACTGATTAAAAAAAAAAAAAAAGGTTAATGCTGGTTGTGATAGAAAGATGTCAGGACACACAGTTCATCACTGTTATGGTGGCACTCAATGTTAGGCAGGTGGTCATAATGCTATGGCTGATTGGTGTAAATGTTTTCAGAACTACATGGACGTTTCATTTAGGCAACTTTTTCAAAAGCATGATGTGAAGTAGTTTCTGGTGTTTTACTGTCCCTCTGAACTTATCTGCACAACCGATTCGTTGGAGACAGAAAGCTTAGCTTATTAGCTTAGCCTTAAAAAAAATAAAGATAATAAACAAGACCTCTTATGAATCCAATTAAAGGACAAATGGACTTCAAACACAAATGTATTTAATAAAAATAACGCATTATGTAAGAGGAGTGAGTAAGTGCGCGAGGCTCCCCTAAGGGCACGAGCTTCATTCAGACTGCGGGACTGACAGCTGGCTAAGCGCGCGCGCTATACCGCTAACCGACTCTGTGCTGGAATCCCGGTTGCGTTATTTCACAGCGAATCCTGCTCAAACCCACTCCTCATGCATGTTCAGCGCAAACAAGTCACATTAATTCTCAATCTTGGTCGCTATTCTGATTTTTACAATGACAACAAAATCACAGAGCTCACCAGACTCATCTGTTACATAGGGAGTCGCCATTTTAACAGCTGCGATACTTCCGGTCACGTGGCGGAAGTCGCCTGCGTGACAAATCATACAAAGATGGAAAGATTCGCGTTAAATTATATATAAATTATTAATAATAATAATAACCTTGCAACACCCAAGATAAATTTAAGTTTAGTCATTAGATTTATACATTTTATATTTTAACATGTCTTTTAATATATTAACATGTTTAATGTCTGTTCATAAGAGGGAGAGAGAGAGATCTTAATACATCATTTATTTGTATCTGTACTCTTCTTAATAAATCTAAATCTATGTATAATTAAATCTAAAACTTTATGTTCTTGTTATTATGTGTTGATTATACTAGAGGTTTCCCGTGGCTCCGCCCACGTGCAGATCCCGACGCCTGCATGCTACCATTACCTGCCAGTTAGTGATGGGAAGTTTGAATCATTTTAGTGACTCGGTTCTTTGAATCTCGTTCTTCAAAATGAACTAATCTTCTTTTTTTTTTAGTCATTTAGTTCTTTTGATCAGAAATAAAATAAAATGTTACATTTTCAATAAACAGACCCCCAACATGTCTACATCAGTGGCGATTTCTTTAAGACTGCAAGGGAAGCTCAGCTTCCCCTATAATGTCACAAAATTAATGGTCAAAT
>JAQMYJ010000040.1:10099925-10119328 GCA_030014305.1 Clarias laeviceps | reverse complement strand
GACGATTCCACAGCGCAAGAGAGAGAAAAACCGTTGGCTCAGTTGTGATCACGTGACGCTCGGCGTCAAAACAAGAAATGCATGCGTGAAACATGATACTCGGTGCTTGTAAACCAAGACAATGCTCGTTTTTCAAGTAAAAATGTATTAAAAATCTTTGCTCGTCTTGCGGAACACTCCTAAACCGCGTTACTCGTAATCCGAGGTTCCACTGTACTTTTTTTTGGTTGTGCAGAATAACAGAATACAATTACAGTATAAGAGAATAAACTACCTTTATTTATTTATATAATCCCCTGCTACACTAATGCATTCATCCAGGCATTTCACTAGTACTATGTTCAAGTGCATAAAGAGAGAAAATTTTCTCAGTAAACCAGAGCCTTGTGGCAATAACTCGCCGCCGAGTTTGTGTAATGTGCAAGTGTTTTATTTTATTTTATTATTATTATTTTTTTTTTTACAATTTGTACAGACAGATGCATGTCTTCCTCAAGTTGGCAGCCTGTTATCCGCTGATTTTTAAGGATCAGGCACTTCCCTTGCTGAATGTTGACAGGAATGACTGCTGACACGAACGAATGAATGTTGACAGTCTTTTACCATTCAAATGTTTTACTGCAGCTAAGAGTCCCATCATCGTACTGTGTTTGAAGCCTTCCGTTAATGTCCATCGATTTTACGGTTTCATTCACAAGAAATTTCATCATTGTGTCCTGGTTTGACTCGAACACCCCTCGTACATGTAACTGAGTTTTATTTGCGTGTCAATGAGTACCAATGACCCTTAAATTACATGGCCTGTTAACATGCCTCAGAGAGAGCTGTGGGGAGTAGAATGGCAACCAGGTGGCGAAAGAGTGCCTCTTAATCAGAGCCTCTGCTCAATTCCCACTAATCCAGCTTAGCCATTGAACAGTGAATCAACAACCATGAACACACACTAACTCCTTCTCCTTTATAGGAATTCATGTCTTGTTTGACTCTATATCATGGTTAGTTGTGTGGGAGAGAAAGATTGCACTGGATATTCTCCAGTATGTTTTTGGCTACCACCAAGCCTAATGTGCTTTCTCTCCTTTTTTGTGTCTGTAACAAAAGTCATTGTTAAAATCATACGTGTTTATTTTCAGACTGGAGTCAGTGTGATGCTGACCGAGGCATTAGATTGCGCTTTAGCCAGCACTGGAATCTTCAGTGTAACGAAAATGCTTTGGAAAAGTCTGTGTGTCTGGGACCCTCTATGAACATCCATGGAGAGTAAGGCGTTGGCACATATATAAGCAAAACCCACAGTGTTTGTGTAGTGTGTGTGACATTTACACTTGCAGATCAATTTTAAATAAATAAACACACATACTATATACAGTACATATAACACAAAGGATCTTGTAATCCACATCCCCTATAATTGCAGGCTGCTCAGTAGCCACGCCCCCTCCGGAGTGCATAGGGCAATCATCCGAGATGGACTGAGGTGTCAATACCTTGAGGTATTTATAGCCATGTGATTTATAGACTACTTAGAAATTAGAGTATGTCTTTTACTTTAAAGCTGTGGTGAATTGTCACTGCTCAGGTATGGGGCTGCAACGGACTGGAGAAGAGCTTCGACCTGACAGCTCTGAACAAACACGGAAGAGTGTATGATGATGGTATGAAGGTCTTCTTTTGCCTTGTGTTTTGTCCGAGTTGGTTTAGTTTGTTGTATTGGTTTTTAATCGGTATAATTTGATTGCATGTCTTTTTGTCTTTAGCACAGTTTGCATGTCTAGTTTGGTCACCCTGTGAGGAAAGGTTACTTTACGTAGCAGAGAAGAAGAGGCCGGGGCCATCAGCCAAAGACAGTGGAAGTGTAGGTGTTCTTGAAGAAGAGGTACATTAGTTTTTACTTATTTATTTTTTTAATACTTTGTCTGAAGTAATTTATCAACACATTCTGGTCATAATTCTATGACAATGTACTTCATGTATATGTGTATGTGTGTGTTTCAGGATAAAAACGTGTATGTGGAGGACTGGGGTGAGGGTCTGGTTGGGAAAAGTGCCCCTGTGCTATGTGTAGCAAATCTAACTAAAGGAGAAGTGACCGTGTGCTCTGGAGTTCCCTCTCATGTGTCACCTGGACAGGTAGCTTATTTATTCATGTTTATATTACGGTTGTTTAAATTATTAAAAATAAGATTGCTATCTTGCACATATGTGAGTAATGACAATTATATGACCCAGTAAACATGCATAAGCAAATATCCAGATCAGACTCTGCTGAGTGCTTTGGGAGGTTTCATTCATGAGTTGTAAGAAAGCAGCCTTTAAATAAATCCGATAAATCTTAGTTGTCATCTTTGTATATTTTTTTCTATCCAAAAATCATGACATTGCCATTATGTTCTGTTGATGGAAGTGGGACGAAACTAAGTCACTGCAAGATAAACCCTTGTATGTCCATACCCAACCCTACAAAAAATCCAGTCCTTGCTTGTTTTGACCAAAATCAGCACCACAACTCATTCGCCTATAATTTTTGTGTGTGCAGAACTGGCACCGAGAATATGGATAATTAGATTTTGTGACTTCGCTTACTTGTTATTGCTGTCACTCAGGCCTTGTGGTCAGGAGACGGCAAGGCTGTGATCTTCGTAGGCTGGTGGCACGAACCCTTCCGACTGGGCATGAAGTTCTGTTCCAATCGGAGGTGAGGGGAGAATGTTAGCAAGCTACATCATTTCCATAAATGCTAACTATTAATACATTTTATCTTGTTTCAGATCAGCCATCTTCTCCATTGACTTGAAAGGAAATTGTGGTAAGGTTTTGCTATATGTGGTTGACTACTGCATGGACCATACTGTATATGTAGAGTTATAACCTAGACATTCATATTTTACCATACACACTCGAGATTTGGTCTCTCTGTGTTACCCCTGAAAACCAATAGAGCTCCTGTCAAGTGATTCCGGCTCGGTGATGAGTCCTCGACTGAGTCCAGACTCTCAGTGGCTGGTCTATCTGCAGGGAAAAGTGTTCGGCCCACATCATCAGTGTCTCCGCATGATGCTGGTAAACAAACAGAATCGTCTTTTTGTGTGCCTTGTCTGTTCTGTATTCTAAGATAAGTCTTTATTAATCCCGAAGGAAATTTTTTCTCCAGTAGCTGCATATTTAAAAGATACAGATACCATAAGATAAGAAGAAAATTAGGGAAAAAAAACAACGTACTCATGAGTACATTGGTTTTTTTTCCCTAATTTTCTTCTTATCCTATGGTATCTGTACCTACTAACTGTACAGAAAGATGCAGAATTGTGTCTTTTGTGTATTGTACATGTATATAATTGCACACAGGATATATATTCTAATAAAATATTTCCAGAATACAGACTTGTACGTAGGAAAAATATAATCAGAAAAATAGATTGCTGTTGTTATGAGAAAAGAAATAAAGTAGACAGTAGTAAAAACAGACAGTTGCAAAAGTGTTTTAAACAGTCCAGTATTAACTTCCCACCTTACAGTAAACGCTCGTCTTGTATTTTCACATGAAATCAGTTTTTTGAAAGATAAAGGCTATTTATTTTACCCTACTAGTCAAAAGTTTGGACCCATCTTCTAATTCTGTCATTTCTTGATTAAAAAAAAATTAATTCTTTCTACAGTGTAAAACAATGCTAAAGGCATCCAAAATATCAAATTCCAATTTAAATTCCAATTTTATTTGTCACATACACAGTCATACACAGTACGATATGCAGTGAAATGCTTAGACGACCGCCAGTGACCTTAAAAAATAAAAGCTTATACATAAGAAATAAATATGAATAAAAAGAAATATGAAAGAAAATAAATTTAACTAGTAGAATATACTGTACAAATAAGGGCATAATAAAAATATTACAAAATATAGAAGAAAAAATTTAAATTTTTAAAAATTTCGAAGTGACTGTGGGTGTGCAAATATACATAAAAAGTGACTTATTAAAGTGTCTTGTGCAATGGTCCAGAAATGAAAATATAAATATGTAGTGCAAGTGGGTATGAATGTGTCTATAGTGTCCATGATTGTCCAGTCAATGTTGGATGTTTAAAAAGATGTTATTAGTCCTGTGTGGTATTGTGGTTGAGAGACTTTATCGCCTGCGGGAAGAAGCTCCTCCTCATTCTCTCTGTATTGGCCTTCAGGGAGCGGAATCGCTTCCCAGACCGCAACAGAGAGAACAGTCCATTGTTGGGATGGCTGAGATCCTTCACGATCTTCCTGGCCTTGGTCCAGCACCATTTGCTGTAGATTGTGTGCAGGTCAGGGAGCTCGGTGCGGATGATGCGCTCAGCTGATCGCACCACCCTCTGTAGAGCACATCTGTCCTGCATGGTGCTGTTTCCAAACCAGGTCGTGATATGCAGTAATATGCAGTAATTTCCTTTGAACAGTTGATATCGATATGCTGGTAACTCTAAACAAACTTCTCCTCTGCAGCACAGGGTTTTGCAAATGCACTTAACAATACTGTTCTTGCGAAACCTATTCCAGAACAGCTGACCTTCATGACCTTAAAAATAAGGAAATAACTACTTGTTGTTGTTACTTATTTAGCTAATGTCATGTGTCTTATTTCATAGTTTTGAAAGAAATCCAGTATTGTTGTAGAACGTAGAAAATAAATCCAAACAGTACTTGTATTTTATTTGAATAACGTTAGAGATGTGGAATGAGCATCAGTTAGCTACAATTATTAGGGACGATTCTAAAAAAATTGTTTTTGAGAAAAAAGAAATGCAGTTAAGTGTAAAATCTAACAGTTTGCAAATACTTCTAATGGAAATTATAATTAGAAGAGGATTAAATCTGCTCTTCTGTTGTGGTAGAAACATCTGTGTTATAGAAAGCCCCAGACATCTTTACAGGTTTTATTTTTTTAACATTTAAAAATTTTTAATTAAACGTATCTCAGACATGATTTCTCATTTCTCGGAAAACGTATTGTTAAGTTGATATTCTCGTAACTGGGTGATGAGTGGGATACATGGGGTATGTAAAATGCAGACAAATGCAGTTCTTTCTCTCTCTCTCTCTCTCTCTTTCCCTCCATCCCTCTTTTAGTATGACATAAAGAACAGAACTACCTCCATTTTGGTGGACGTAGTGAGGAGAGCAGAGAACGGTATCTACACACACAGGCTGATCTCTCTTCTTTTTTTTTTTTTTTTCCTCTTTCTCTCTCTCGTTCTTCCCTAGCTTTCACTTTATTCAATAAATAAATTTTTTATACTGTGAGTGTAAAAGATGACATCAAAATGTATACGTGTGCATGTGCAGGTCAGTTTATGGGTGTGTATGACCCACTTTCCCACCATTGCTGGTCTTCAGACAGTGACAGAATCTTCTTGAGCAGTGGCTGTGAAAACAGCAAGGTACGGACAGAAGCACGGAAATGTACAGGAATCCACATATTATCTCAGCATTATTGTTGTAAAATCAACCCATTATTTGTCCTTATAGTTGCTGTTTTCTGTGGAGAGACGAACTGGAAGGGTAACACCTGTGCAGGACACTGCCTGTATGTATGTGTGTGTATATTATTTATGCTGTGTGTGCACTTGAGTTACTGATGGTGAGTATTAATTTTATTTTATGTTTTCTCCTTAGGGAAAGAGGTTGGGAGTATCAAGCTTTTAGCAGTAATGAAAAACTTGATGGTGCTGTCCTGCTCCTCTCCGAATCACCCCCCTAGTTTTGTACACACACACACACACACACACACACACACACACACACACACACACACACACACACACACACCTGCCTGTTTTTAGGAATCCTTGTGTACAATATACATTTTTCTATGACAGTTGTATCAGGGTCGTTCAAGTCAAACCAGGACTTGTGATGACATTTCTCATGAAACCGATTGACATGTACAGAAGAATTCAAACACAGTACAGTGATGAGACTCTTAGCATTTGAATAGTGCAAACGTTTTAAAGAAGGCCACATCCTTGAATGGTGATCCTGGATGAAGTCACTCGGAGCCCACTTCAGTTTTCCTTATAAATATTTAGCAAGTGCAATGATTTCAAAGGCGTTCTGTTTTTTTCCGGACAGTGCATGACCTCCTACTGGCCACCGCATCACTCGCACATTACAGGAAAATGGCTGGGAGTTATTACCACATCCCCTGTACAGTCCTTACCTTGACTGTAAGCAATTTCCACATGTTTGGGAAGTTCCTGGGAAGCCAGAATTTTGGACATGAAGCAGACAGTCAAATAAATGCATTAGTGTAGCAGCTTGTTATATAGAGAAATTAAGTTAGTTAATACCTTTTATAACTGTGTTCTGTTGTTCTGCACAGTCAAAAGTTCCAGTTTGACTTGAATCCTTTGCTAGCAGGTCGGTTCCTTATATTGAAAAGGTTGTACATGCGTACATGTAGTGCATCAGATGAATGTGTTATAGTTCCAGTATTGAGGTGGGTCCCATCATAGTGTATACCATGTTTAAACACATGGAACAAATTAAAAGTATGGTTTATGAACGTTCTGGTATGCCAGGCAAGTATGCATGAAAAATAATCTCATAGAAATGAAATAGTCAGTTTATGATGCTAGAGATGCATTCCGTGTTAAAAGTTTAGTAGAGTGGGTGTAATTGCACATAATTACATACAACTATAGCCTAAATTACAGTGGATGTTAACATAATTTCCTTTACTGTAGTGCATAGACATGCAAGACCTAAAAGACACAATAGTTGAAGATTAAATATTTTCAACATTTTAAAGCAATGTTTAGCTGATTATTAATTTTGTTTATCTCTTCTATCTTTATTGACTGTCTCACCAACTGCACTTAGACGTTTATTATAATTGAGATTTTAGTAAATAGGTTATTTATAATAAGAGGTTTACAAAATGCTTTTGATCTAGATGTCATTTTTCACTCTGTGTCTGTCTGTCTGTGTTCGTGGATAGAAAGTAGGGTTTGTACCCGATGGGAAGCACCCGGAAAGTATACAGTGGACTCATCTGGGCGGAGCTAATACATACGAAAGCTTTGACTGGGAGTCGCTGATCATCACTCCTACACCAGAAGAGGAAAACCATCAGTTCTGTGAGTGACATGTCAGTATGTACAGTATGAAGTTTTTTTTTTTTTACATTTTTCGGCTTTATCGATCCATAAAAAACAAGTCTTTCTTTTGCTCATACATACATCACTTTGGTTTGGTTGCACTGAAAAGTACCAAGTAAATAAGCTTGAGCCTGGCGAGCCTGGAGCTCAGCTGAATCTCTGTCTGCCCGCTGAGCCATAATTACATGGTTGCACTCACTAAACACAGACATGTTCTGTGGATTTTAAATGCACTCATCTTGTAAAATTTCTGACAAGTTGTTGACAGCATTTGTGTGTGACATGTTGCATAAGCAGCTGTTCTTATTTCGCATTGTTTTTAGTTGCCATGGATGGATTTTTTTCTTTCCCAGCTTTGCATGTAGCCTTTAGCACTGGGTCAGTTACACAACGAGCTCTGTGCGTTATCATCAAGGAATGCTATTTAAGACCATTTAAGTGAGAACTGCTTTCTAAGGGTGCTCCAATCAGGGTTTTAAGGGCCGATCCTGATCGCCGAAATAATCGCTCCAACAGTTGTTTCCTTCCCATCCGCAATCTTGCTGACGGTCTTGTAGTCCATTCCAGCCTTGTGCAGGTCTACAATCTTGTCCCTGACGGCTCTTTGGTCCTGCCCATGGTGGTGAGATTTGAATGGAAGATAGAGATTCTGTGGACAGGTAGCTTTTATACACATAACGATTTATTGTTGTTCTGAGCACCTTTATTAAATTAATCCGTGTACCACATGAGCACATAGACTTTTTAGTGAGGGTTTAGAAAGATTTAGCTGCATATAGTAAACTTTGCCGATAACCATACTCCAATTATTCACGCTGCGATGCTCTTAAGTGGCGAATAAGGTTTGTTGTGTTAAAGCTTTTGACAGACGTTTCCCCGTGTGGTTTTGCTTTAGAAAAGAAATCTTTGCATATTGTAAATTGGATGTGTTTTACGGAGACGTGATAATATTCCCAGACTGGCGACAGCATGTTGATGTGGGCTTTGTATTTTTGCTTCATTACAACAATATTGGTTTAAATGATTGCAATTTGAAAAACAACTGATCGGAATTGGCTGATAATCACTTATTTTTTTCTGATCAGTGGCCGATGGATCAGAGCTGTCTTTCAACATTTTAAAAAGTCTATCTTTTTTTCTTTTTTCCATTAACTGTGCCAGACCCATTTTCAACCACAAGATGTAAATAAATTTAAAAGGTTGCCCAACAGTTACACCTGCCCAATCTGGCAGCATAGCTTTACAGCATCATTCTCTAGACTGCTGTGATTGGTTGGCTCACTTTTTTGTTTACGTTCCACATAGTCGGTACAACGCAGTCATGTGTACCTATCCATAAATGTTCCATGCATTTCAGCATTGTTCCTGGGTGACCGTGATCTGTAAAACTTAATGGGACTGACCTAGTATGATTTCCAGGTTGATTTAATTTAAATTAATTTAATTTAATTTAATAAACTTTTTATGGGTGGAACCCCTTAAACTTCAGTAAAACTTGTATGAAGAGGTGCATTTCTGAAAATGGCTTAATAAACCTGCTGAATTAAAACATGTACTGACCTCTGTTTTTTTGTCTCTCTCTCTCTCTCTCTCTCTCTCTCTCTCTCTCTCTCTCTTTCTTTCTTTCTTTTTTATTAGCTGGCCTGCATTTTGGTGCCATACTGTTGAAACCAGCAAGCTCTTTCAAGGCTTTGAAATTTCCTCTGGTCATTTTTATACATGGTGCATGCAAATCTATTTTATAAAGTTTTTCATATATTAAATATTTATTCATTCTCCTGTTACCATGATCCATTACCATTAAATAATGCTTAGATTCAAGTAGATTTGTGTATTGTTTCAGTGCTAGATCTTTGTGTGTATGTGTGCACGCAGGAGGGCCTCATTCTCAGTTTACTGCTGAATGGACCGTCACTGCTGCAGCTTTGACTAAACTGGGTTTTGCTGTGCTAATGGGTCAGTGTTGTATTTCTATGAGTGTGTGTGTCCTTGCTACTTAAATATAAATGTAATGAATCTGGCTTGGATAAATCCTTAAATGTATGACTGGATAATTGCATGTGTAAATAGTAAACTATCGAGGTTCCACTGGTTTTGGTCAAGACAGTATCGATTCTCTTCTTGGAAACATTGGTAGTCAGGACGTCAAAGATGTGCAGGTTTGTTCAGATTCACGTTCTCATCATTAAAATACTTTATATGCTAAATACATTTTTTTTTTTTTTTTTTTTTAAGCTAAAATGTGCAGTAGAAGCATCTTACAGTCAATAAACTTTTAATAGAATCATAAATCTGTTTTTCTAATAGCATTAATAACAATTATTGATATACTATTAAATATTAAATTGCGATAAATTTTAGTTTTAATTTAATGACATTGGTAGTATATTTTAACACATGAAAACTTGTTAAAGCTGAAGTTAAAGTCATCGTGATGTTTTTATCTCCTCACTTTTTCCATCCTTACCCAGAGGGCTGTGCTGCACGTTCTGCAGAGTAACAAGTCCCTTGACCCTAATAGAGTGGCTGTAATGGGCGGGTCTCATGGTGGATTCTTGGCCTGTCATCTTATTGGTCAGTATCCAGATTTCTACAGAGCATGTGCCGCACGGAACCCCGTCATCAACGCAGCTACACTGCTCGGGACCAGTGACATCACTGACTGGTAAAAGTTTGGGAATGTATGGGAATTCTACATTTTAAGTGTTAAGAGTTGATTTATATCCTGTGAAACAATATTGCAGAAACGGCCTAATGGCAACTACAGATCTAAATCAGTAAGCATTTTTGTAAAATGATCTCAAGTCTGTAAAATTATTATTCATTTTCACATGAATATTTTTGGGTTATGAAGCGAATCATTTGGACTTTCCATTATTTCTTCATTCCATTATTTCTTCCACCCGTAATTTAAAGGGCCAGAGACATTTCTCTACGAGTTTCATTTCCTTAGGCGCAGTTATGTTTTTTGTCCACATGATGGCAGTGTTTGAAAAGGGGACAGATTTAATCAAGTGGCTTGGTATGCTTTATATTATATATTTGTGTCAAAGGTGTATACAGGTCATTTTGTCTCCGACTTACAAACAAATCCTGGAACGGAACATGTTCGTAAGTAGGGGACAATCTGTACTGCAGTTGTAGTAAATGTACTGATGTGTGTTCTGCTGTCCCCTACAGGAGATACTCCTCTGTTGGCCTGGAATACAATTTTGACCAGCTGCCCACTCCACAAGACCTGACCACCATGCTGGAGAAATCGCCTATAATGCATGCAGCACAGGTACACAAACATGGTTGCTAGATGTTATTACTACTACATTACTGAAGGCAATTGTTGCATACTGAATGTTCCTTAACTTATCTCTGTGGGTGTGTGTGTCTGAAGTAGATTCGCACGCCAGTATTGCTTATGTTAGGTGGCAAGGATAAAAGAGTGTCGCCGTATCAAGGTCTGGAGCTTTACAAAGCCCTCAAGAGCAGGAACTCGTCTGTCAGGTATACAAACACAAAACCAGATGTAAAGAACAGTTGCACTATCGAAACACTCTCATATCATATGCCTGCTTTCATTAACTCACTCTCTATTTGTCTGTCCCCGTCTCTCTCTGTCCGTCTCTCAGGCTGTTGTGGTACGATGATGATGGTCATTCCCTGTCTAAAGTGGAAACTCAGTCAGACTGTTTCCTCAATGTTGCAATGTGGTTTAAACAGCATTTAAACATAAACTGAATGTTTTGTTACAAGTTCCTTTTACACTGTGCAAATTAATCTGATTACGTTGATGTTTAAGGGTCAAGACTTGAAGCTTGATATCACTCATAGCTGGTACGAAGGCGCAGTGAAACGGGATGTGTCAACAACGATGTGTGTACATGACTAAAACAATAAGTAATAAGGTCCACCTTTACTAAGAATCCAGGGCTGCATCGGAAGCCACGTTCTACAAACACAATGCCTAAACAGCACTGACAACATCGGTATACTAACATGGTATAGAGAGAGGAATGTAGTTTGGGACAATGATAATAAAATTATTTAAAGACCCACCACACACACAGTTGACTAACACTGGCACACTATACTTCCTGGCCAAGAAAAAAAGTTGCATATCATAAACCATTGTTCAACAACCTGAGCTTTGATGACCGCACACAATGTGGTGGCCAGTTCATGTGTGAAATTGATTCTTCATACATCCAGAACCACTCTCATAATTTGAGTCATGGAATATGCCAGGGCAATCCGAGAAGGAAAAAAATACATTTATGTGATAATCTGGTCATTCAGTACATTCAGATATTCAGCTGACATTTTTTACCACATAAGATCACTGAAATTAGACCCGATGTGATTAGATTAGACCCATGCACGCTTCTTACCCTGATGCACACTTCAGTCTGAAATAGGGTTAATCTGGACACATTAGACCACATGACCCTTTTTCCATTCCTCCAAAGTTCAATCCTTATGCAGATTGAAGCATTCTTTCCTGATTAGCTTCATTGACAATGCTTTTCTCATGGCTATAGAGGTATTTAGTCCCAATCCTGTGAGATCCCATCCAATTTTTTGTTTCACTATTAAACATAGCTGTGATTTAATTTTGTATTTATTTATTTATTTTTAAATGCAACTATACCAAATGTTTAAGTAATCTCTAATTATGGTCATTCATGATTTCTGACCATATTTCTTCCTTGAAGTTGATTGTGTACTGCTATTCTTCCAGGATGTGGAATAGCATATTTCTTCCTTTAATGTGTTGGATGGTTCTTAACCATCTTAAACATCTTCCTTAGTTTTTGTTTCCTTTGCTGGATACAGGCAAAAACTTTGACTCTTCTAAAATGGGGAGGTTCTTTTTTCTTTTTTTTTCTTTTTTTTTGGGCCAAGCAAATGACTGCGAAAGCCTATATTACCTCTCACTCTCAAAAAAAGTTTGATTACAAAACTAACTGTCCTCTGTAGAACAGATGAACAAATAGGCAAAAATCTGCCAAAATTACACACAAGTTTTACTTAAGTTGTATATACCAAATCAGCAAAAATACACAGAACTTTTTAATTCCTTTCGATCCTCTATTTGGCCATCCTAAGATCTGTGGTCAATAAAAATGCCTCGACTGATCAGCAGTAAATATTGTTTAACTCTCAGATCCTTTTTTCCTTTTATAGTGTAGTATTAGATTCTCTCGCTCTCTTTCGCTAGCTTGGTTTCCAGCCCTTGTCTGTCCCTGTGTAGTCAGATTTCTTTTGTGCCTAAAGTTAGGATTTGATGATGTCTGCCAATTCCAAGCTGAAGTATAACAAATTTTGTGCCAAATATGACCCCACCCCACTTGCACAGTGCTGACTATTAATTACTCGTATGAGATGTCAGGGTGACTTGCAAAAGATTAGAAAAAGAATATAGATATTTTATCTCCTGAGTAAATACATGAATTCTTCACAATTGAAGAGCTTGTGTCCTGCTCTAACCCTTCTCTTGGTTGTCGATACTACCGATGCCAACCACTAGGTGGCAGACCTTATATTCTTTTTAGGATTTACTGCAATAATCACTTTGGAAAAGAAAAATACCAGAAAAACTGAGATTGCCCTTTAAGATTAGTATTAAGCTTCTTTTTTGAAAGTTAACTTTTACAATTAAATATTAAATGTATTTAAAATATTTTAGCATGTTTTTCTTCCTTGTTGCAGAAAAATCCATGATGCATAATGATCAGTGTGGAATGGGACATTGTACAGTAAATAGGTTTAAAACTTTATGATAGTGCCAATGTTCATTTTGTTCATGATAACGAAGTTGGGGAAATGTTTGTGAAGGCCCTTTTCTCATGATAAAATAATAACAATAATAGCAAAAATATCTATTGTATAATAGTTCAATAGTGTCTATCTTGGTACCGTAGGCTCATATTCAGTACTAAAACTAATAATACTAACTAGCTAGACCATATCTGTCATCTTCGCCAGTGCACATCACTTCGTAAGAATGTAATGGCTGTGTGGATACTTAAAGCGAGCTGCTGTTTCATTTCCATTCTATAAGAAGAAATAAAATATTTGGAAATCATTGAATTTCAATTGCGGAAACAGTGAAAGTTTGAGAAATAATGTAGACTTTTAGACCTTAAAGATCACAAAAATTCCAAATCGGCAATCAGAATGTACAATGGGTGGTACTAATCCTGCACAACCGGGTAAATAAAAAATCGTTCAGTGGCAAATGTGCTTTAAACACATTTAAACCGCATGAGTAACTGGATGAAGACATTTACCATATTTCAAAAGGACCACCCCAGTGGTCTGTTCCAGAAAGACAGACAAACAAGCAAACAAAACCCCATAATTTCAAATCCAGAGGTTCTTTAGCAAAATATTGTGCCTGTTGATTTATCATTTCCCAGAAAACGGATTACATTTAGTTTAATGAACTCCAGATAGGCTCAATCAGGATTGTGGTCATTTGCAGCCAACTTGAAAATCCCTCAATCAGTGAAGGCCTGAGAATGTGATCGATTTGAAAAATCACATGCGCCTGGCTTCAGTACCACCAGGACAGGCAGTGAGATTATAAAGCATTGTGAGACGTTAATCAGCATTAACACTCTGTTGTAGCATCTTTTAATGAGTCGCCCTTTTTCCTTTTTGGGAGAACATAATGAAAGAGAGGTTATCCATTTCACAAAGTGAAATCGCATTGCAATTTTTCCATAAGGATTTTTTTTTTCAAATTCTTACCAGATTTTTCTTGATTGCAAAGGTTTTCAAACTTGTTTCCCATCAAGCAAAGTGCCTGATTAAATTTAAGGGACTTTAAGCTAACCACAGTTGCCATAATGGTATGTTATGAGAAATGCTGTGTTGAGTCTAGACAGCAGCTTTTTCTCTCAAGAAAGTTGTTTGCTATGACTGTTGGAATCATCAATTAAAAAAAAAAAAAAAAGTGGGTGAGTTTTACAGGCTCCCACATGCTTGAGCTTTAGAACTAAGCTTCATATTTTTTACTATTAATAAAAAAAATATATTTGTAGTTTTATCACATCCCATACAGGCCAGGGTTGCTAATTCTTTGAAAAAAATAATAAAATAAATAAAACCTAGCATCTAAGGTGAAACACGGTATCACTTTAGATGCTAGGTACATCTAATCTTTGCCAGAAAAGGACATTTTCCATGGTACGAGTGCATTTTTGATCTGTAATACAGCTTTTATTATCACCACCTCGCCTGGTCATTATTCATTCTTCTTAACCACGCTATAAAACTTAGATGGTTTTAAGTACATTGTAGTTTGTCTTTGTTGGATGTGACTGTATTCAGGGAAACTTTCAAACTATTTTCTGATTACCTGTAATTTTCAAATATTAACTTCTGCAGTATATTTAAATCTATAGGCATACAATATAGTGCAAATTTCTTGAAACCACCCCCATTTCTTCATATTTTGCTTAGTCAAAATATGTCAGACTTAATAGTCAGAATTTCTTTTCTTTTTTTTTTTTTTATGTAGTCTTTCCCTATGAATCATTCAAGCATGGAAAAAAAGCAACATAAGGCATGAACCATTGAGAAACAGATGATGATGACAGTTGAAACTAAAGTTAGTTTATGGCTGATGCTAAATGCTGAGTGGTTAAAACAGATAAGAGAAGAAATGAGGTTCCTGTTGAGGTTCGTACATGAACAAGCAATTTTTAAATGGTACCTTTAGGCACTTTTCAGCCTGTCTGGGTGAAACATTTGTTTCCATTTATTTAATTTCATCTACATTCATGTACAGTACTTTGTAAAAGTCTTGAGCCACACCTCATTTCATATAAAGAAATGAGGTGTGGCTCAAGACTTTTACAAAGTACTGTACAAGAATACCCTTAAAAACACTTGGATATGTCATGAAGACTCATTACATGTAGCCTTATTGTCTGTCTGAGCAGTGATTGAGATCATATGTATCTACAGGATCCATTGTATCCCTCTACTGTGGTTTCATAAAGCTATTAAACTATTATTAAGCTATTAATGTTAGTATATTAGGCTACAATATGAAGTGGCTAGCAAATGCACCCATTTTAGATGTAGGGGCATCAAGAAACTAACATGCTGATCAACAATCGATATACAGTATTTGAATGTTTTATGACATCCCAAAATAAATGTACAGCTTATTTGCTTTCCTCCAAAGCACTGTGAGTTGTGAAATACTTTCAAACTAGCCCAAACAATGCTACCGGTAGACGACTTCTTTCACCTGCAACCTTATTCTCTTTATGTCAGCAGTGGTAGGTCAGTGGTTCATGGCCCTGAGTTACTAATCATAAGGTCGAAGGTTCAAACCCAAACCCCACTTTTTAGGTTCTAATTGCCCTGTGCTCACGGGGTGCTATATCATGGCTGTCCCTGCGCTCTGATCCCAACTACTTAACGAGCTGTGAAGAAAAAAAAAAAATCACCATGCTGTACAGTGTGTGAGACAACTTGAACTGCAGCCTTCTTTTAAAAACTGCTAACCTGGCAACCCTGGTGTCAATGACACCTTATTGTATTGCAGTAAGTTGTGCAGATCGTCTGTGTTTTATGTTCTGCATCTATTCTGCTAGATCATTGTGATTTTCTTTTTTTATTTGTTTCTGTACTCTAGAGTTGCTCATTTCAGTGCCAGTTGATTTTATTACAATCATTTTTTTTGCTTGTCCATCACTATAGTTAGTATATACAGTATTCTCATGTCTTATTTTCCGAGTACTTTTTTTCTCCAGTGTAATCCAAATATTTGCTAATGTGTTTGACTTTACTGTGTTCAATTTCTCTGCCATCGTTCTGAAGATGAAATTTAGTATTATAATACTATAGTTCTGACTCTGCCACAGCCATGAAAGTGGTTTAACTGTAAATAACTGTTCTTACATCTGCTGCCAACTAACCTCTCTCTGTGTCTGAGACTCTTGCCTGAAATGTTTTCGATACAGTTGTTTTTTCCATTCATGTTTAGAGTCTTTTCTGGCCTTCTTTCTGAAATGGAGTAAATCTTTTCTTGCTTTCACATTTGAAGTAAAAGACTGAAGTATTCATGATCTCTGCTTTTTATTAGAGAAATATTTTAATCTGGTCACATCGGGTGGAGCAATAAGTAACATCGCTGCCTCATCACTCCAGGTTTTAGGGTTCAACCTTATACTGTAAGCTTGGGGTTACTACAGAATCTGTGCACATATTCTTGCTTTGTGACTGAGGGTTTCTTCTGGGCACTCTGGGTTTTCTCCCAACTCTGAAAAATATGCTGGGAGGCATGATGGATGTGCTAAACCACCTATGTAAGAATATGTGATTCTGATTCTGATTTTTATAATTTGGTGCACATTCTATGTCCGATAACATTCAAAATATTTTCTTTTTACTTAATAAGGGAGGTACGTCATAATATCACACATATTATATGCATCCTGTACTTCACTTGGCTTGAAATGTTCATGTAATAATGTTGCCAAATTCTTTTCTTTTTTTCTTTCTTTTTTGGCATTTGAGGGTTTCTTGGTTTCAAAATAATGAATAACCATTAGAATTAACAAAATAATTTTATTCAAAAGTCTATAAATTAAAAAGCTAATATTTAAAAATTGATTTTTTTTGTTTAAATAATTTAAATATATTAAAAATATATTATATATATCAGCAAAATTTCTGTCAACTACGTTGCTAATTTTTTATCCCAGTGCTGAATGACGGGCATCAAATGATGGCATTCTTGCCTGTCAGACATTTTAAACACGCTAAGCATTCACTCATTTTATAAATAGTTATCTATTGTAGCTCATTGTTATTTGAGTATATTAATTGACAGTCAACTATGTCATATACACTGTTGTGGTTTACAGATTCAAATATGACATTATGTAATTAAAGAGTAGTTCTACTGCTGAAATTATGGGTCACAATAAGGAAATTGTCACCTATGTTACCCGTCAATTCTGATACCCAGTAGTCAGGGATGGAAAAAACAAACATGGTGACAAGAATTCTTTCCTTTTGACCAGTCCATTTGGGAAAAGCCTTTGGATAAAGTGCTTATTGAAGTTGAGTGGACATTTAAATAAAGACAAAAAAGATGCTTTGTTTTCAGCTTATACACACTTGCATACTTAAGATGCAAAACAATATCCATTAATAACCACAGTTTTATCAGGCCCATAATTATTTATGGGAAAAAAGAAAAATGATGTAGAAGAACATTGATCAGAGCTGGAATGTTGTCAGTAATGGCATGGTGAAAATGTTTTTGTGATGAGAGTTATTTATGAGAGGGGTAATGGCATGTGGTTTGAGTTAGTGCTGTACTTTTGGGCTTTGTACTGTAGGTTTGTTTCATTACAGAACATGACACTGATGTTTCTGGTCAACAGATGATGTTTTCTGGCATGAATGCATCACTGCTGGTTATTCAACACAACGTTACGGATGAATAGCTGCACGGTGTCAGCACATGGAGAACTATTGTTAAAAAAACCATACGGCAAAGTTAAGTCTGAAAGTTGCAAGTGTATTGTTCACTTCCTGTGTCAGATGAGACAGACATGGATTAGAGATGTAGATTCTGAGCATGAATAATATAATATCATATAATATAATGTAATATAGCATGGCATATATCTCAAAGTATATGAGTAGTAAAGAAACCAAATTGCAGTAAGGCTCTTGTAACGGCTAAGATCACTACAGCTCAAGTTTGCCTGGATGGATTCTGTGTATTCATGTGTCTCTGTGTTTATTTCTTCTTGTCTTGAAATTAAGACTTGTGTTTGCTTTAACATCATCATTGGGTAAGAGAGTTGGTGGATGTTGTGGTAGTGTTTACTGTATAATGTATGGAAATCTCAGTGGTGGTTCAGATGACACAAATGATTTCATATTGCTCTCCCTAATCATCACATTAAGTATTTCTAAAGAAACCAAAGAATGAAATAACTCTCCTGATCAAAAGTTACTGAAGGAGTTATTTTACACTACTGGAAATGTGACCATTAACAGGAGTGATTTAAACTTCGGGAAGGAAGGTGAAAGTAAATGATCCTCAATCGCCAACCAAGAAAAAGTTCAAAAGGCAACCATCAGTTGGAAAAATCGATTCTTTGATTTTTGCTTGGATTCTCAACGCCCAGTATTGGAACATTATCAGGGAAAAGGTTAAACAATCAACAGTGCTTGTTACAATGAGATGCTTATTCAAGAGCTGAAGCCTAAACGTCAGATTAAATGCAGAAGACTGCTATACAGGGCATTGTGATCTTTCATGACAATGCACATCCACGTAAAAACAATTCTAACATTGAACATGACCAATAGTTTTGTGTAAAGCCAGTATTATAACATGCATGTCTTAACTAATTGTCATGGGAAATAACATTTTTGTCTTTCAGTTCATTGATGTAAACGGACCATTTCAACATGTATCTGCTGCAGTTGTGTTTCCATGGTAGCAGAGCTACAACCTAGTAGTTCCTTCTCCTTGACTCTTAGTGTTGTTATTTTTAAAGCAGAAACTAAAACGGTTTATTTATCTCTGAGCCAGAATCCTTCTCAGCAGTGCTTCCTCTGGTGGAACAGTGGAAATGCATCTAAAGTTCTTCAGAATGCACTTTAGATGTCTAGGGAACAACCCAGAGTATCCGATTGCTAATCTTAACATATGTTGTACACAGGAACACATAAATCTGCCTCACCTGTAGAAGAACCTCAGAATTGACCCTAACACTTGTCCAGAGTCATCACCTTTTAAGCACCAGCACATTCTCACTTTCTTCCCCTTAAAATTCCACTGGGTATATGGAAAGAGTAATGGGATGCAATGTTGATAAATTGCAAGAATGAGAGGCAAAGGACGACGCAAAAGAGGTGCTGAGAGAGAAATAATGTAATGACTTATAAACACGGGTAATGAGAGGTGGGGAATGATGGGCGGATAGAGCAAGAGGAGAAGACGGAGGTGGAGTGTTATAATTGAAGCTGTGTGTATGTATGTGTTTGAGAGCGAACGAACAAGAAAGAGAGATGGAATAGATAAAGCTGGTACTTGCAGAAGTGCTTGTACATTTTGAACATTTCCATGTTTTGTAGTGCTTCAACCTGGAGCTGAAATGGACAAGGTAAGTTATTGTTAAGGATTATCCAGAACTACAGGGTGGGCCATTTATATGCATACACCTTAATAAAATGGGAATGGTTGGTGATATTAACTTCCTGTTTGTGGCACATTAGTATATGTGAGGGGGAAA
>JAQMYJ010000040.1:10083829-10098739 GCA_030014305.1 Clarias laeviceps | reverse complement strand
CTAGCAACTGGGTGGAATTGGACACTACAAAAATAAGGGGAGAAAATCGGAAAAATTCGGAAAAAGGGGGATAAAGTAAAAAAAGAAATTCACTTGGGTAAATAATATTCAAGTAAAAATAGAAGTCCTCCATTTATTTGTATGCTTGAATGAAAGTACTCACCTTAAGTATCCAAAGTCTTGCATTAGTTCACAGAAGCCTAAAACTCTCTCTCCCATCTTTCTCCCCTTCCCAATTGTGAAAATTGTTGTTTTCGTCAATGTCTGCAACCAGCTCTGCTTCTGACATCAAACACCTGGTGCGTTATTAGACAACTGCTTTATCAGGCGAAGGAAAGGCAAGTCATGTAATTATGCATAATAGTCACTAGTGTAGTTTTGAGTAAAAGTAAAAAGTAGCCTCTGAGACAATTATTCAAGTATAGATACATGAAACATGTTCTTAAGTACAGTAACGAAGTACATGTACTCAGTTACGTACCACCTCTGGGAATAATGGTGATCTTGCAGTTATATAATGAATGTACGTCTTTTCAGAGGGCAGTAAGTACAACACACTTGTGCTTTGGGTAATTGGAAAAGGAAGCAGTTGCTGAAAACTTAATTTATCTCACCACAGTCTCCCCTGTTCTGTCACATGCAGGTTGATCTGCAACCCCCAACCCAAAAGTAACAGTAATGGATGAGTCCACTCGATGCCCTTGTAGGGAAAAGTCGTTGCTCAGTGTCTGACCTGAAAAAAAAAAAAGTGCTTATCCATTATTCAACAACTTTATCCAAACTCCTCATCACTTCCTGTGATAACGTTCTAATGATTAATTTTTTTAACTCTCTGTTTTCCCCCTTTTTCTATTCAGTTATGGGAATCAAAATACTACAGATGTCTAGTTGCTTCTATACAATTAAACAGATCTCTTTTCAGGGATTGTATATTGAATACCTCTAGAGCGAAACTGGGTGGTGAAATGCTGTGTGTGGGTGTGTTCCGCAAAGAATAACAAACCGTGTAATGTTATCAACTGCTAGTTTATAGCCAGAACCATAAACAGAACCCACTGAGTCGATGAAGGAAAGCGATTTTCTGTGGTTACAGTCTTTGTGCAGTTTAAAGCACAATGAATGCTGAATAGAGACTGATGTACTGCAGATATATCTAGGTTATAATAATATGGGCCTCAATTTTATAAATATAATGAGTCATCCAAAGAACTGTTTGAGTAACATTATGGAAACTCTGAAAAATTTGACAATGTAAATAGATTGTTTAAATGTGGATGTTGATATGTAACATTATACAGAAAGCCAAAAGTTCAGAACACCCATATTTACTGTGGCTTTCCAGTTGAGGGACATGGTTAATGTTAGCTGCATTAGAGCGCTTAGATTCCTACACAATGTGTTCCTGTTGCATAAACATGTTGAAAATTTTCACAGGCAAAGAAAAACACATTTCATTCATTCATTTTCTGTAACTGCTTTATTCTTATCAGGGTTGCTCTGGATCCATAGCAGGAATGCATCCTTGGTTGGACATTCCATTGAAGGATACACATTCACAGGCTCTTTTCACAGACATTGGGGCACATGCATACTGTATCCTACTTACCCGCTGGAGTAGTGGTTAACACTGTGACCTTGCACCTTCAGAGTCAAGGGTTCAAGAAATTTTCTCTCCACCTTGGTGGGTTCCTCCAGGTTCTCTCCCATAAGACATGCAGGGTATCCTTATTGGCTTTTCCACATTCCACGTAATGTGTGTGTATGTGTGCTTGAGTGTACCTCGCCTTGTGCCCTGAGTCCCCTGGGATAGGCTCCAGGCTTTCCATGATCTTGTACAGGATAAGCATTATAGAGAATGAGTGAGAGATAACCCAACTGTTGGCATGTTCTTGGGAGTAGACTTAGGGACACTGGAGCTGTAAAGCAGCCACCTGCTGACCATAAACGAAGCAATTTCATTATTTTTCTGCAAGAAAAACATAATCTGTTTTTCTTGCTACCTGAACAATACAATGACATTACTGTATATTACCTAAATGATGGTAGGAATGTTGTTTTTTTCCCCCTACAATACAGTCGGAGTATTCCAAACTTTTCATTCATCTTCTAATCTGCATATTTTAGGACTGTGGGACGAAACTGAGTACCTGAAGAAAACCCACCAGGCACAGGAAGAACATGCAAACTCTCAGCACACAGATCCAAGACAGGAATTGAACACTCGATCCAGGAGGTGTGAGGCCGCAATGCCAAATACTACACCACTGTGCCACCAATATTCATAAATATCACAAAAAAATTATCTTAAAATATATCACAAGTTACTGCCTAACTAATGCTTTAAACTACATACTTTACTCAACAATAGTAATGAAATGACTGCCTCACTCATTCTCTATACCTACAGTATACTGTATATCTACAGACAGAACCTTGCACTGCAGTAAAATCTCATCTGATTTTACATTATGAGAGCTGAATCCAAGGGGTACAGTAAAACTAGGACCGGTGCAGTTTAGTGGAATGTGTGTTAATTGTTTGATGAATTTCTTAGTAGGACAGGGTATCCTGAAAACTGATGAGCTGTCCAATTCGTCCAAGTCGTAATACATATCGTTAAAAAGAAAATCTAAACACACAACAGATGTTAAAGATCAGTTCTATTTTGTATGGTGAAAAACACAATTTCTGTAAATTACTTGTACAATGCTCTATATAAAGTAAAACATGAGTGCCTAAATCCTAGCCTTGTGGGATACCATGTTGCATATTTTAGGCTCTGATGAGTTTCTAAAAATTTTAAGGCAAATTATGAGTAAATACTCTGTGTACTACAGAGTAGTGTGTATACCTAACATATGGTGCATACATAAGTTAAAAAACATAGTTACAAGCTTACTTGAGTTTAGGAAACTGTTGGTAATGGATAGAAGCATAATTACATTTAAGCATGATTAAGATCACAAAATAGTGCTTCAAAAAAGATCACAAGAATTGCAATATGTACTTTATAACTATAACTTGTTTAGTTATATCTAGTAAAGATTTAATAAAATCTTAAGAGTGAGCATACTCATTCTTGTTAACATTAATAATTTGTTCAGGGTTTTTGTTCACTTTTATGTTCAGAATCCCTTATGATACACCAGTTATACTCTGCCACATGTAAAAACATTTATAACTCTGTACACTTATGTTCATGAGCTTTTTTCCAAACAATCTTAAGCTGTTAAAATAAACGTAAAATAAACACGTTCGGACACGTGCACTGCTATTGTACATAATATTTACCACCTGCTGTCTGTGCAGTGTTAAACAGTTTTACAGACAGAAATTAAGCCTTCCATACCGAAGGTTACATTTTTAATTTATAGATTGCTGTGCTCCTGTCCATCACCATTTGCAAGGGGAAAATGCTGAGCAATGAAAATGTGCCAGATGTGATCCAAATTGGAGTTGAAAAATGCCTTAGAAAACGATAGGACGTATTTTTGCTACTATAACTTAGGTGTGTGGGTTTTCACCTAACTTTGGGCCGGTTTATAAATAAATGTGGAAAACAGGTTTAATGCAGATTTTGGAGAAAAAGAAAAACCATTCATACTCAAGTTAAATACCTGTACAGCACTCACTGTGTTTGGTGCTGTTGGTGCCTCACAGCTCCAGGGTTCAGGGTTGAACTTTTAGATTGGATTACTGGCTGTTTGGAGTTTCACATGTTCTCCCCCTTTTATGCTGGGTTCTCGGGTTCTCCGATTTCATCACACCTACCGAATATGTGCCAGTAGGTACACCATGAGTGATTGTGTATGTACAGTTTGGCCAGTGTATGAATCCCATCCATTGTCTCCAGGATGAATTCAGATCCATTTCAGCCCTGACTAGAAAAATATTTTGATTATTTGTTAAATGTTAAGATACTACAAAAGACTAGATAAACACTGATGAATGAAATATATTCATTTGACAGATGTTTTTATTTATGGTACTCTTGTATTGAAAGGGGATACAATATCCGGTATGTAGCTAAGTAGTTCAGGGTTATAGCCTTGCTTAGGGCCATTCACAACAGTAGCTCTTTGATTATACTTAAATTTAAGATGTAAACTCACAGACTTAAAACATCATCTTAAAATATCACTGACTAAATGGAAAACAGGCAATAACTGTAATGACTTACAGTTACATGAGCGACAGTATTAAGAAAAAAAATTCCAAAAATTAATGACATCCTTATACTGGACTGTTATTTGTTTCTGGCACAATATCAAAGATGGCTGGTATTTAATTCTGTTAAGCACATAACAGTGGCATCTAAAGTCAGAAAGAATACTTTATTTACTAGATCTATTTCAAAGAATGTGAAAAATGGAGTGGTTTCTTAATACTGTGGCAAGAAGCCAGCCTCCTGCAGCAATCATTTCACTAATACACTGCTATAACCTCTTTAATCCTTTTCTGCTTCTGAACTCACTGTTTTTTTTTGTTTTTTTAAGAGCCATTATATGTAACCAATAAAGACTATTGTGTGAGCAAATTCAAAAAGATCTGCAGTTTGAAAGCCAACCAGGCCCTCGGGCATCATGAATCATGCCATGCCACATTTTTTCCCCTTTGATGTGAACATTGACTGACACTCTAAATCTGTATCATGACTTTATACATTGTGCTGCTGTCACATGATTGGCAGATTGGTTAACTTCATGAATGAAATGTTAAGTAGATGTAAAGAAGTTGCCAGATAACATGCCTTTTTTTTTTACAGCGAGCTTGAACACATGCAAGATTTCTAAAAGCTTATGTAATGTTGTAACATTTTTTTCTGTCCAGAGTTGCATACATTTTTAGCTAAGACTTTGTAGTAATGGCAGATGAGTCGAACAACGCCATAAAGCCATCCCAAAAGCTTCAACTGTGGCCAATTATGTGTGCAAATAATTCCCCATTGTGGTCCATGGAATATGCCCATGCCATTATTCAGTACATTCAGGTAGTCAGTTGACTTCATTTTATTGCCACATGATGTTGCTGAGCCTAGACCTGACCAACTGAAGCAACCCCACATTATAACACAGCCTCCAGGGGCTTGTACAGTGGACACTATGCATGATGGGTGCATCTCTTCAAGTACTTTTCTTCTTACCTGATGCACCCATCACTCTGGGATATATTTTTTTACATTTTGCCAACACACCTATTTCATCCCAATCCTGTGTGTTCTTGTTGCATTGAGCGTGTGGATATCCCTTTACTTTTAACCATTAAACATAGCTGTGATCTCTATGTTTTTTCGTTTATTTATTTTTTGATTATGTTTATTTATAATTCATTTTCTGGCCACATTTTTTCCAAGATGTTGATGGTTTATTATTTCAGGTTTTAATAATGCATTTGGGCAGTTTAACCTAATTCCAACATTTTACACAATCTCTTTGTTGTTTTCTTTGCTTTATGCAAACCAATAATTTGGCTCTCGTGGAACACAATAATATCTTTTTCCATGACCACAGGATGAATTTCTGAATAGACATTTTAACAAATGAGAAGCTACTCACTGAATCAATTTTCAGGTTGAATTGTTTTCAGGTGAAGCATATTAATCATTGCAATAATTATCCAATCACAGGCTAAATCAGCCTAAGGATACTCTTCACCACGTTACATTAAACGCAGTGTTTGATCCATTTTTGGTGCAACATCAAGATTCTGTTAAAAGAATCTACACACAGTTTTCTTCATCAGTTCTGCAGCCTGACAGAGGACTGATAAAAAGGAGAGGAAAGACAAGAGGTTGGTAAATGAGTGTTTGAATGTTTCAATGTCTCAGCAGTAGCTGAACTGATTATTATTTTAAGGGGAGTGGGAATGATTGTCCTGGAATGTTTAAACATGTTTAAACAAAGTGGCAGAGGTGGCACATATGTGATGAATATGTGCAGAGTGTGCCTGCTGATTTTTCTTGTGCTATATTATTCATTATTTTGTTTTCTTCTGCTCTCTAAGTATTCTGTTTCCTCTGTGCCCCTTCTCTTTTCAGTGTTGCTTTTTTTTTGATCTGTAGAGCACTTTCATCTCTTTCTCTTTCTACAGTCCTTTTTCTTTGCCAGTCACTCTTTTCCCTCCTTCTTTTATTCAACTCATTGTCCCACTCTTTAAAGAGGTGCTTTTCTCCGATGACCTCAGAGGCTCTCTTTTGTCTGTCCCCTTTAACCCATGTTCCATTTTCTCACTCTCCTCTTAGAGCGGCTTTTCTCTAATCAGCACCAAGGCGACCATTTCCCCCATTACTGCTCTGTGAAATGAAATTTTTATGGGAGAAGGGAAAACTAATATCTTTGGCATGCAGGTGCAGCATCTAAAGTGTTCAGTATATTCAGCATGTTTAAAATGACTGGTAGTTTTTATGATTGTACAGTATAATCAGCCAACTTTGCTATTCCAACCTAAATCTCTTTGCTACAATAAACAATGGTGCGGCAAAGTGGCAATGAAATGACCATTTAGGATAGTCCTGGCAATCCTGAAGTTATTCATCACATTACTATATAATGGCTGTTCAACTAAAATTTTTTAATTTTGCTATTTGGTGATTTCTATAAGGAGTTACAAATTATCAGTCATTCCTTCCTCAAACGCTTGCACTCTTGCTGTGAAGTATTTTCTAGATCCCATTTAGAGCCTTGTGAGGTATTGCTTCACCAAAACACAAATTGGCCAAGATCGAACCAAAAACTAAAAATGAAATACTGTAAAGTCACGTGTAACTTTCTCTTAAGGGTCCAGTACTTTAAATGTGGCTTAGTTTCACAGGAAAAGGCCATTCGACTGACGTTGCAAACGACCGACCATGTTTGCTCACTGCTAACAGATGTATAGCGTCCTGGGAGATGTAGCCGGGGTTGAATACTGGAAAAGAACCAAAAAAAACCCCAAAACATTTAGACATCTTTAACAGAACATAAAAACTTTAATTATACACTTAATCCTAAGACAAATTTATGCAAAGATAATGGATAAGAGCTAGTTTAATGAATTTGGTAGTAAAAAGATGTCTGAACATGTCTAAAGCATTACTAGCCAAGCGTGATTTTCTCACACAGTGAAGTGCTGAAATTTCACATTTTGAATGGGTTTTCCAGGCCACCATAGAGATTTCAAACAAAATGTTTGAAATACTTTTAATGGTACATTGATATCTGGTATACATAGATCAGCCACAACACTAACACCGCTAGATGAATTGAATAACATTGATTATTAATTATATACCAGTAAACTGGTGACAGGATCATACAGTAGGCACCCAAGGCTCATCTACTGTATGCCTGTGGGTACCAAAGGTCAACCTGTCTGGTCCGATTACACAGAATAGCCAATGTAGAACAAATTTCTTAAAAAGGTCAAAGCTGGGTGTGATAGGAAGGTATCAGAATATTCAATGCATCACAGCTTCCTGTGTATGGAGCTTAGCAGATTGTTGATCTGACCCCCAAATTCCCCAGACCCTAATCTGAAAGAACATCCATGGAATGCACCCAAAGAATCATCAGCTAACATCCAGACACTACAGCACACCCCTAGAGGTGTTGTGGAGGTATCCACAGCTGCCCTGGCTGGACAACAGGAAACTACACAATATTGGCCTTAATGTTTTGGTTTTAATGTTATGGCGGTGGTGTAGTGAATAATAAATTAGTACTTTTTTTTTTTTTTTTTTTGCTGATCATATATTTTAATATCATTGCATTCATCACGTTGCACTCTGGTGTTCATTTTAATGGGACTTTTAAAACCTTTTATGACGTTCCTGCTAAGGTCCCGAGAGTTATTAAAGTTGTACAAATGTAAACATGACTAGGAAGTCATGAAGTACTGCTGGATGACAAACCCGTGTTATGCTTTTAACGAGTCAAGGATTAGCTGTTACATTAACAATCATTTAATGTTACAGGTACCTGGGGTGAGCTTAATCCTGGTGGGTTATGTCTAATGTTAGCAATAACTGCATTTCTGCAGACACACAGGGATCGTGTCAGTGGACACAGTGTCAGTGCTTGGACACATGTATTTGAAATGGAATATACAATTTTATCTCTTACTTCTAATAATTACATTAGAAAGAGAGAGATTTAGATAGAGATTTCATATGATGGACAAATCATGAATTAGTTGGAGAGATGAGAAAAGGGAGAGTTGGGAATTTTACTAAAAGTTAATGATAAAAATTAAAGATGGAAAAGTTGAAAGAAAAAGGCAGGCAGTCTGGAATATACAGTATGTAGGAGTCTGTGTGTTTTCATTTATCTTGTAAGTGTGCAAGCGAGAGATTATTCTGAGCAGGTTCAAGAGGGAGAGAAAGAGTTTATAAAAGTGTGAAGTGATGTTCTTCTTTGGCTAGTCTGAGAGACATACTCAAAGAAAAAAAAAAATTCTGGCCAGAGTATGTGCAGTCTACATGTGATTACCGTGGACTAGAACTAGAAATGTTTCCCTGAACTGAGGGAAAAAAAGTAGGAAAATATGTTTATTTGAAACTCACTTAGAAGGTAACCTAAGGGTAGTCTTGTAAGGAAACATTTAGCCAAACACATATTTTGTTAAATGAGTTAATGAATGTATAATCTGTACCTTTTGTTTCTTGGGGGTAAAATTGTGGTTATGCAGTATCAACACTGTCAACATAGTGAAACACAGATGTGTGTTAGGGTGCTTTAACATATGCAGTTTGAATCTAGTGCTGGTGTGTTTTATGCCTTAAAGTGGTTTGGTACAGATCAAGAAATTGCAGTTGGGTGAGGACCCAAACAAGCAGTCTGAAACCAACCAGACATGATGTTTATTCTAGATTTTGAGCAATTTATATATTTATTTTGGTAAATGTGAACTTATACAGTATACTGACTTGTTAGACAGAAACTGAGCTGACAGAGCTGTGGTGCTGCTGGATGTGATTTGCTCCGGATTTAAGCTTGACATGATATACAAATTCATTCTTTCATAGCACTTATTCTATATAGATGTGGTTCGCAACTCTGGTCCTGGATGACCCCCTGCTCAGCTCATTTGAATGTTTTCTCCCAGCACACAGTCTTTACCAGTCTCTTAACAGTCTTTACCAAATAGAAGTGAGTGTTGTAGAGTGGGGAAAACGCTAAAATGTGCAGGGCACGAGATTCCTCAGGACAAGGGCTGGGAAACAATGCTGTATAGGGTCGCGGGAAGCCTGGAGCCTATCACAGGGGATTCCGGGCACATGGCGGAGTACATCCTGATGGGATGACAATACATTGCTGGGAATGCTAGCACACACTCCACATGTCTTTGGACTGTGGGAGCAAACCAGAGTACCCGGAGGAAACCCACGAAGCACGGGGAGAACATGTAAACTCCATGCACACAGATCCGAGGAAGGAAATGAACCTCTGATCCTGGAGATGCAAGGTTTTACTGCTAACCACTATGCCACCATGATATTCAAATTATTTTATTGATTCTTTCCATGCTTCTTCATGTAAGACTACTCAACCAATGTATTTTTCTTTATTTTAATTTGTTATTCAGTAAAAAAAAAAAAAAAAAGTCAAACAATTAAGTAAAAATATTCATTTCAATTTGATTACTTTTAGTCCTGTTAGGTTCCATAAAACATACAAACTTTGGTTTGACCTTTTTTTTTTTTTCATGTCTGTCTCATTTTAGCAACTATTGTTAAAACAGCTTTAGTACATAAATTAAGAATTTCCATTTTCCCAGTTTTTTTTTCTCTGTAAACGAAAACAGGTCACTTATTGTAAATGCCCAAGGATTGCAGATGTGGTTAAGTTATTCCTTTAAATGTATAAGTGGCACTGGTGCAAAAAAAATTTAAGCCTCCTTTCCCCCTCTGTAATTTATTTACATTCCCACACATGGTGATACAGTTGTTAAGAGCAGAAACGTGAAAAGGCTGGTATTTCTTCTATTCTTTTCTCTCACCTGTGGTTCCTTTCTTTTTCAAACATTCCCAAACTTTTCATTTGAGTTCATCCATCATTTGCTCCGCTCACTGAAACCTGCTCATGTGTTGCCTAGGCTGACACAGCGCATTGTAGACCCTATGACATGCACACACACACTGCATAGCTCCATGGACGGCTGAATGTCAAAGACAAGCTTCAGGGATCACATCTCCATTCAGGTTGTTTTGTGAGAGAAACACCGTCCCACTAGTTCCTGTCTGTGTGAACTGTTTTTTTTTTTTTCACTAGAAAAGAGCACAAGACAAAGACCCTTTTTTTTTTTTTCTAAAAGAAAAACTTAATCTAAAGCTTTACACATTTTACAACTTTAAAAGTGAATGCTATGCAGAGGTGGAAAGTAACATTTATTTCACCCGTGCTAGCTAGATAACTGCTGAAAACTACTGTAGCTCTAAACTGACTAACTAAACTAAATAAACCTAATTTCACATTAAAGCTTAAATTAAATGGATCATATTCTAAGAAACTGTTTTTAAACTATAACAATATAGGAAAATATATTTATCTCACTATTATTTGTTATGCTTTCTATATTGTTTAGCTAACTGCTAATAAACTAGCTAGGTTATCCGGATTGAGATTTTATTACCTCTCTGTTGAGTTAGCATTCTTTGTGCTTTATTAGACAGCACTAAAATCTCCCAAAATATACCACAAATATTATAATAAGGATTTATTTATTACAAATTTAGCTCATTTATCTAGCTAATTAATTTATCTCACAGGTTCTGAGGGAAAATAAATCCCACACATCATGTCATCCTGAAGTAATTTGTGTCTTAATAATGCTAGGTTCAAGTTTTGAAGCTTCTATGTTGTTAAGTTTCTTTATAAATTTTAAACTTACAAAGAAAAAAAAAACTTTTAAAATATGTTCCCTACAAGAGACATTCATTTTTAAAAACAGATTTCAGCTATGTCCCTGTACTTAATTCCTCAGTCTTAGAAAATGTACTCTACACGGTCACTTCACTTGTCTGAAATATACTTAATTTTTTCCTGGCATACTCGGTCTCTTCTGACACATTAAAAGCCACATTAAACACACTCCAGCCACACGTAAAGCACGCACCATTAGCTCTGCCGTCCGGCTAATTTAGTGCATCTCTCATTTGTCTTCCTGTCTCCATGTTAATTTCGTGTCCGTGGGTGTGTATAAGAGAGTGTTTAGTTGAGTGTATTTGTGAATGTTGTGAGGGTAGGTGAAGATTGAGTTATTAATCTTTACTCAATCCAAATGTCTGAGGAAGTTTTTGTGAATTATGGAAGTGTGCGTGAGAAAGAAAGAGACTTATTTCAAGTTGCGCCGGAGAAGACAGAGAGCTTCTTGTATGGTTTATGAAGTGACTATTGAATAGGTCATGACCTGTGACCTAGGGGCTATCACACTTGTCGTCTCCTCCTTATCCAAACAGAACTGGAGCACTAACTAGCCTTGTCCATAGACCAAGTAACTGAGAAATTAGAAACTGTAAAAACCTCAAAATACCCAGGGTAAAAATACTTGCACACTATATGACCGAGATTTTTATGAACAATTGGAGGACATCTTAATGACTGGGATCACACAAACCAATTTTCATTAAGACAAAACATAAACATAAGACTCACTGATTGGATGTTTTAGTTATTGAAAATGATTTTGAGGTTTGAGGAAGATGTTCCAGCTTTTTACTGTAGACACACTTGTATTCCCGCCACTTTGCCATTAGTTCGTTCTTCATTGTGAGCACCATTGTAACTATGAACACCTGTTCTTTTTGTTCCAGTTTTGTATCAGTGATCAACCTAAAGTGTCAGACAACACCCAGAGTCAGGTTGATAAAATCAAACGTTTAATACACTCCTATTAGCTTTGAAAAGCATGAACCACCAACACATAATGCTCCAGACTTCTGTCCGACCAGCACAAACTGGGTCATTATGTAATTACAATTCCAAAGTCTAAATCATCAGAAACTCTAATAAATCCAAGCCTGGTTTGTACGTCTTCAAAAGAAAAAAAAGTAGTGGAAACCTGAATAATTATCCTAAAGTTGAAGCAGATGTTGTAGACAAGAGGAAACAATGGTATAGTCGATTCTGAAGTGATGAAGGGTGAATGCATATGTTTTTTTTTTTTTTTTGCTATCGTTAAGGGAACGATAGTAAGGCTTTTCAGATATTATTATTATTATTTTAAATACCTCAACTAAGGTGTTAATCACTTTTTGAGGCACCACAGCTGTTATTCTCTATGCTCTGTGCATACGTTTTTATTTTTATTTTATACTTTTTTTTTAAGTAACTCGTGGAGGTCAATGCACATTTTTAGCTTTTGTTCCCATTTATCTTAAATTGTATGTTATCAGGTAAATAAGTAGCCTAGAAATTAGCAAAAGGAAACAATTTTTATTCTTTTGAAAATAGAAATTTACCCGTTGTCTGCAATGAAGGTTCTGCCGAAAGCAACGCTAGCATTGAATCTGGCCTTTATAATGCATGCAGTAGAGTAATTAGTTTTATGGTGGTGTTGTGTTGATAATGTGCAACAAAAATCTTACTTACTTACTACTTTGCTGAGTAGTCATATGTGCATGCATTGCACCTACAGTACACATTAAAGGTATGTAATAAAGAAGGTTCTTGTGTGTACTATGAAATATGGGTGGGACACAACCAACAAAGGCAACATGCAAAATTTCATATTAACACTAACCAAAACCGGGGACACAGGAGCTCAGAGCTGTGACCTGTAACGTGTAAATGAAACCAACGTGGAACTGTCAGGTTGTGATTAAACATGGTGATTTTAGATTACAGCACAATAATACACCTGAAATCTAAAACCACCATGTTTAAATTGTAGTGTAAATTGGTTCAGTGATGATGATGATATATTCCAGGTCTAGGATGGGGAAACAGGACTACATTAGATCAACCTATTGAAATTACAAAAGTATGAAAATCGGAGATCTGTTTCCTCTCTTAAATGAATCCCTGGCAGTCTGTGATTATGGATTTGGCACCAAGTATGAAAACACTGGTTACTTTTCAATTGTTTGCAGGAATCTTTCCCTCCATTCAAACATTGCTGGACTGATCCAAAATGTTGTTTCCAATCTTCATGTCTTCGGCAATCACACAGAAACTTGAGTGTGGAAGTTTTAATCACAAGCAAAGATTGCTTCTGAAGGCTTCTAGTGCAGTCTTGTCAGCATTGAGCAGCATGTGCTCTATCATCGCTGACATTTTTTTTCCTCATATTTGCTTCGAAACTCTTTTGAATGTTGGTATTAGTCACTGTGGGGTTTTACTGGTTTCCACAGTGCATGCTCACTGAACTATGCAGTGAAGTGCTGGATTGCTCAATGGTGTTCAACCCCTGGAGCCTCTGACCACATCACAGGGGCTGGCAACGACCCTCAGCGCTAGGCAATGCTCTGCGGCAACCGACCTACGGGCTTTGAAACTAATGCCAAATACCACCAGGGGAAGCTAGTGATTTAGTGAGATAATTATTACGTTTATAAGTACATCACAAGGGAGTGATTATTAAGAAAAAGTGAGAATATGAGGGAAAAGTAAGCTGCATGAAAGGGATACCAGAGAAAAAGAAGCTGATGAGGGGGAACACCTCATTCATCTCGCTCTTCATCTCTTTTTCTCTCCCTCTCCCTGTCATACCATCCACCCTCACTCACCACTCTTTCCCTGTCTCTTTCATCACTTTGTCCTTCTTCCTCTCTCCATTTTTGTTCCTTCCTACGCTCTACACTTTTGTACCTCTTCTTAAGGGACCAACTTTTTTTCCCCCATTGCCTCTCTCTTGGCACTCTGTGTCAGGTGTGTGTTGTGATCTTGGTCGGGGACATTGGACTTCCTTCGTGGAGGTCTGTGGAAAGTGCTGTATAACTACACTTGGGATTTGGGGATTTTGTAAATGCTTGGGTGGTTTGCAAGGAGGGGGAAGGCTGCGGTATGAGGAGAAAGTCATGGGTGGCTGGGGTTTTGGGCTGAACACATTTTGGGGACTGACCTACTCAAACACTAAGATAATCCTATAATTTCAGTATGTTGTTCCATTTGTGCAGTTGTATCTGGGTTTGTATAGAATCTCTTTTTAATGTCATTGTTTGCAAGCCTAGTCCATATTCAATGGTGGAAGCATTAAAGACATAATAACTAAAACTTTGTCTTTTTTTAATTTGCCTTGCTTTACCTGATATATACTGACATTTTAACTTTTTATTTCTTGACTTGTTTGGAAGGGTTTCCCTTCACCAAAGAAGGAATTCTGGGATTTTCCTCTTGTGATCTAATGATGGCCTCCTTTACTTAGAATTGGCACCTCTTTGGACTGGATTTTGAACAGCTATATAACAAATGCAAACTCAACACTCAACACAAACCGATCTCCTTTGAATTGAGTGACCCATTATGTGAAATTTGAGTATTCATTGATAAATAGATTGTTTCAACAGAATTAAGAAAGTTTAAATCCTAAACATTGTTTTAAAGCACTTTAATGAACACTCTCCAAGCTGGTTAACTCAGCTGTGATAGAAAATGTGCTTTTTTTTTTTCTATAAATCTGTGCTGCTTTTTTTTTTTATTTTTTTTATTTTTTTTAATTAAAAAAATACTTTTACATTTGCATTTGGCAGACGCTCTTATCCAGAAGAACATAACTTTAAGGGGTAACAGGGGCCCCCTGGCATCATAATGAGGTTGAGGGTTCACTCTTTATTACATCACAGAATTCTCATTTAATATTTTAAAAATAAGATTTAGGTTGGCCTACTTGTAACCAAATCCACACTATACCATACCATCAGTGGCGGCTACTGGTCTGTCAAATAGGGGAAGCTCATTTTCGGCCTACGTCATAAAATTGTCTATTTATTTAAAA
>JAQMYJ010000040.1:10056416-10070883 GCA_030014305.1 Clarias laeviceps | reverse complement strand
GGGGGTCTGTTTATTGAAAATGTAACATTTTATTTTATTTCTGATCAAAAAGAACGAAATGAACTAAATGACTCAAACTTCACATTACTAGTGCCCACTGTATAATTGTACCGACATATGCACTGCAATCAGAATAGGAATTTTAATGGTACAATTTATATACTTGATAAGAGAAAACAATCTTGATAAAGCAGCTCCAATGCAAAGGGAAAGAAAACAACGAGCACAGCATAAATTACTTTCTAAATCACACGCATATTTTCAGAAGATTAGCACTACAACTTAGATTTTAAGTGGTTGAGATAAGTGGAATGAACAGGTTGAGAGAAGATAAGATATTCAGATTGGTGTCATGAGCTGCTGAATTTGTTTTTACAAGCTGTATATGCAAGAGAGAGTGTGCTGTGTATGTGGGTAGGCCTGAAATCCATTCATTTGTACATTTTTAGAGGATTATTACTACTAAATGAATGTAGGCATGTGAGTACATGTGATAAATGTTTGAAATGATGCTGTTCATAAGCGTATGAGGCGCAATGGCGTGTGTGTGTGTGTGTGTTCGTGCTTGTGGTATGAAGGGAGTGCAGAATGACTGACAGGTCTCATTTATCATTCAGAATAGTTTAATTATAGGTGCGATTCCTCTATTTATCCATCATCATCCCTTGCTAATCCCCTCTCCTCAATTTTTCTGTCTTTTGCTAATCCCTCTCTCCTTCTCTAGAGAGAAATCCTCATGTTTGATAGACACACCCACCTCTTTTCCAGGGAGAGGTCTAGGAATGAGGAGGAGTGTGTGTGTGTATGTGTTTTCTTTGGTGATTTTGCATGAGTAGACTGCAAAATACTCACGTACTGTAGAGTCCTGGTTTTATATAAGAGACACATAGTGCTCTTATATACATGCTGTACATCAGCTTTAATGTAAAGTGGCATATCTATATATTTGAGTTATGGCCTGTACACAAATCAGCATTATCTTTAGGCATCTTGGGCATAATCGTTGGCACTATGGCCTTGTACCCCTTGCACACCTTGAGGGATTTGGGTTTGAGTCCAACTATGGGTCTGTATGCTCGAGTTTCCTCCGGGTGCCCCAGTCGTCTCCCACAATCCAAAAACATGCATGGTACTGTAGGTTAAATGGCATTTTTAAATTGTATGTGTGCTTGTGTGCCCTGAGATCATTGGGCATCATCCATTGAGGGTGTTCCCCGCTCTGTGACCCGAATCCCCTGGGATAGCCTCCAGGCCTCCATTATAAACCGAGTAAGCGGTATAGGGAATGAGCGAGTGAATAATTCCTTGCTGCAAATCCATTGCAACCGATGGAAAAAAGTGTGCAATCTATTGACTTTAGAAAATATTTTGAATATTTTCTAAATGTTTCCAGGCCTGCAGTCTGTTATTTCCTTTTTTTTTCTGTCTTCATTTTGCCTTCGGTGCTTAGATTTATTTGGATGGTCAAAAACAATTAACTTTTTTTTTCGCAATTTCCAAAAACAGATGAGTTTTTGCAATTTGCTAGAAAAAAATTAAGTACAAAATTTTCATCCTAATGGCATCACACTAGCAGTCACACCTTCAATACAGACAAATGAACATTTTATCGGAGACCATACATGCTAATGATATAAAACAACCTCTATAATTCTGTAAGCTCCTTTGTTTCTTTCCATTATTGCAATTTATAAAAACATCAATATGACATTTTTTTCTTTCTTTTCTAGTGAACGCTATGATGAACTCTTTCTTTTTTTTCTCTCTTTATACTTGTCTTCCACAATTACACTATAGTTACATTATATGGCCGAAAATTGTATACACCTAGGCATCACACTGTTACCACAAAGATAGAAACACACAATTGTCTAGGATGTCTTTGTATGCTGAATCATTACGTTTTCTCTTCACAAGTGGCCCAAATCTGCACCTCCAGGGTCCGTGTTTGATTCGCGGCCAGGTTCGATTCCCCTCTCTGTGTGCATGGAGTTTGCATGTTCTCCCCGTGCTTGTTCATTTGCTATGGTTTCCTCCCACAGTCTAAAGACATGCAGAGTAGGCTAATTGGTGTGTGTGTGTGTGTGTGTGTGTGTGTGTGTGTGTGTCCTGTGATGGATTGGCATCCTGTCCAGGGTGTACCACAGTATTACTACAGTAGTACTCCTGGGATAGGCTCCAGGCCCCCCGTAACCCTGTATAAAGGATAAAGTGGTATAAACGATGACAAAGTGAGGTCCATGATGACTTGGTTTAGTCATGCTCGATTGTAAGAGTGGCTTGCACAGAGCCCTTACCTCAACCCTTTGGGATGAACTACAATACTGACTGCACACCAAGCTTTCTCACCTGACATCAGTGGCTATGGGTTGAATATGCACAAATCCCAACAGCCAATCTCCCAAATCTATTGAAATGGCTTCCCAGAAGACTGGAGGTAATTGTACTGTAATATTAAAGGGAAGATGAGACTTATGGGATGATGAGATAAGCACTTCTTGGTATGATTGTTAGGTGTCCACAAACTTTTGACAATAGTGTTCAAATATAAATGTACTGGGGCTTTTATTTCTTCAATCATTTATGAGTATATTCATTTACAGTATGTTTGACCAGGTCATATTCACAAGAAACACCACAGTTCTTAACAATGTTACAAACAATAAGTGTATTGTCTCGGATGCTTGAGATCCATGGTGGTCTGCATTACTGGCATTGGCACTTATTTGATCCTTATGCTGAGAGAAAACATCAAAAGCATCTTTATCCAAAAGCCACATCTAACACAAATTAGTGTGGGAATCTAGCTGATGCATCACAGCTGGTCAGGAAAGCCTCTGCAGCAAGCTTTTTCCTGATTAGTCATTTAAATTGGTATACTGTAAAAACAACAACAACAAAAAAAAATATTTTATATAAAGATTAATAAATATTAAATTCATGAAATATAAATTTTTGTACATGCCTTCAAATTAAAGCTTTGACTCTAGGAGCTAAAGCTTGACACTCCAATAGGCAATCAGTTAAGTACTGCTGTTGTTCAGACCAAGTGTCAGAATGGGAAAGAAATACTTTGACAGTGAAATAATTGTTGGCGTCAAACAGCATGGTTTGCATTTCTGCATATTGTTAACTTTTGATGTTCTGCCATTATTATACACAACTGTGTCTAAAGTTTGCAGAGAGTAATTGATTCACTCCTTCTATTATTTTCAGTAGCCACTTCATCCTGGTCATGATTACGGTGAACCTGGTGCTTATTTTAAGAACATGCACTCGGAATACACAATTGAATTTTGTCCATTTCATGGTAACTGAAGATACACTCTGGCCTTAAATTTTTAGCCAAGTTCAGAATTTGGTTTAAACTGTCTATAAGTTCTGTGAGATCAATGGTTCTGTATGTTCAGCCTAACTAACTCACTCATGGAGGGTTGCAGGGAGGGCTTGAGCCTATGCCAGGGGACTTGCACACAAGGTGGGATACACCATGGACAGGATGCCAGTCAATCACAGGGCATAAGCACACACACACTAATCTTGAAATGCCAATTAGCCTAATATGTATGTGTTTGAACTACAGTATGTGGAACCCCAAGTGGAAACCCACCAATTATTGGGAGAACATCCAAACTTCACACACACCGACCTGAAGGCAGGATTTGAACCCTCTACCCTGGAGTTGCGAGGCCACAGTGTTAACCATTACATCACCATGCTGCTTCACAATAACTCATTGTTCCCACTGACCTGATTTTTCTACAAAGAATCAATTTAATCAGGTTTTGGATGTGAGTTATCATTGTAATATTTATCTTTAAAAGGGCAAAAGGGATCCTCTTTCCTATTTTCTTTTACATAGCTCTATCCAAGAAATTCACTGGACAGCTAAAAAAACATTTTACATTGTGTCTAAAAAAATATTTAATTAATACTTAAATTTCTTTTCCTATCCATCCTTGCTTTGTTTCTGTTATAACCATATCCAGTCATGTCAGTTTCAGTTCAGGGGCTGAAATACTTAGCAAAATGTGTGAGTAAAATGTGTATGACTAAATCCCAACCAAAGTTAAATACAACTAGAGATATAATGACACATTTTACAGATTTCACCTGAAGATCCTGACTTTCAGAAACTGGATTTTTTCAGATGGATGGCAATTCAGCTTGCCTGACAAGTATTATCTGTTATAATATTGAATGTATCCGGTAATACAATAGTACAGTAGCTATTAAAATACACTACAAGAAAAGAAAAACCCACTTTGATGTTTCTCTGCCATTAGCTTTGATTAAAGTGCACATTAGCCATGACATGGTTTTGACAGCATTATGCAATGTCACAATATTTATTTTTCTTCTTTATTTTTGGTCATCTTGTATACTCTAAATAGCAGAATTGAACCACTCCATAAAAGTTGTTCTCAGCAAACCCCAAAGACCATCAATTGGGTTAAGGCTGATTTGAGTGTGAAAATGATTACATATTCTCCCAGGGCCACTCTTTCACAATTGCCACAAGTGAGTGCTGGAATATGTCCATGTCATCAGAGGGAATAAAATCCAATGATGTGATATCCTGGTCATCAGCTGACTTCATTTTATTGCCACATAATGTTGTTTAGCCTAGATCTGACCAACTAAAGAAACCCCAGTCATAACATTGCCTCCAGAGGCTTAGACTTATCAAACCATAAGACCCTTTTCCATTGCTCCAATCCAAGTCCAATCTTTATGCTCTTTAGCAAACTGAATCCATTTTTTTCTGATTAGTATCACAAGTTGTTTATTATTATTATTATTATTATTATTATTTAATGAGTTAAAACCACATTTATTTCTATAAAATTGACAGTTCTTCACTGTCCCTCTAGGTTTTAATAATGCCTTTTACAGTTCTGTAATTGCCCAATTCCTATAATTTCAACACCCTCCTTAGTTGTTTTCTTTGCTTGATGAAGGCCAATAATTTGACCCTTCTGAAACACAGTAACATTTTTTTCCATGACCACAGGATATGTCTTCTGACCTGGTTGTTTAAAAAAAAAATCATCCATTAGGGTTAAAAGAATTATTACCAGTTGAAACATTTATAACTGCAGTAATTATCCAATGAAATGCTCTTATATATTTACGTATTTAAATTCAAGTGGTGACTTTATTTTTTGGCTGAGCAGTGTAATAGCTCATTTTTGGATTTCTTTTGTGAATACTGTATTAGGAGGGGCAAATCCAAAATAAGCTCAATTATCTTCTAATTTGGCTTAGAAAGTGAAGCTTTCAACACTTACTCAGTAATGAATTTCTCCACAAAAGCATATGTTTGTCTAGTATTTGCCAAACATTTTACATGATTTTAGTCTCTAAATTAATGCATATAATTAATTGAAGAATGATTATACACACATCACAAAAACATTACTAGTGCTGAAAAGACATATGGCGATTTATTTATTTATTATTATTTTTTATTAAAATTGATTATGATTATTAATCATTTATACAGTTTTAGTATACACTACATTTGCTTCCAAGGTAACTGGGTAACGTGTTTAGCCAGCTTTCAGACCAGTGGGAATGTAATAGATTTAATGAAGCATAATAGCTTGCCTTTAAACAGCCTATAGTAGAAGATAAGTATCAGGTGAAATTTAAAGCCATGCAATTCAAGTAAGATCTGAATGAGATTATAAGTCAATGGATGCTTATCTTACAGACAACTGCACATACAAAAACACACAAATGTTCCTTCAGGTAAGCATAGGGACTGTAAAGTAGTAATACTAAGTTAATAAAGGGACAATTAAAACAAGCTTTGTGATAGAATCTGAAAAGGAAATGAGCCAAACATTTTTTTTCCTGTGATGATCAGTGTAAGCTGTTGTTAATATGCTGTACTTTTACTTGACATCATTCTCTCCCTATTTGTTTGATTGTGTGTGTGTGTGTGTGTGGGGGGGGGGGGGGGGGTTGTTTTAATACTTTTTTGCTTTGTGTATCACTCTGGAATAGGATCAAGAGTTCCATTTCTCCAAACCAATGACCTTGCAACACACTGTACACTTTCTCCAGAGGGTATGAGAGCTCTTTCGGTGTGGTTTGTCCTCTCCCCTCTGTACTTCTCATCTGCTTTCTTGAGCATTAGAGCATCTGTTTTAAACATTAAACATCCTTAGCTAAGATGCAATTCTGAGTCATTCTGGGGAAGAAAAAAAAAATCAGTATTCTTACATTTTTGCTCGTATTATTACATTTGTGTTCCACATTGTTTTTTTTTTTTTATGTGGCATATGCACCACTTTGTTATGAATTATACACAATCTTAGTTCAAATAAAATTATCCATTTTTCTAGATTGATGACACACCATATAAAGCATTTCCTCATTTCTTTTTCATTGTTAGATAGAAATCATAAAAACTGCACTAAATTGTTTCATTTTTATCAGCTTCTTTTCTTTTTATTTGTGTTTTCACCCCAGGAATTGAGTGATTCATGAAGTTCATTACTTTGTACTTTTACTGTATGTGTACTAACGTTAAGGGTGTATTCCAGTGCTCCAGTTACACAATGCAAGCGGACGTGCAGGAAGTTTCCCTGCCCTCACAGGACGAAAATCCTAGACAATACAAGCTTGAACGTTGAACCTTGTATAGTCACACAGTGCAAGAGGAAACTATTGGCTGTCTGCGCAAACATGCAAGAGGTCACGATTCATGAACAGGAAGTGTGCTAAGATGCTGATCATTTATCAAGTTCAGTGTAGTCGAAGAAAAAAAAAAAGTGTACACCTGTCATCTTACCTCTAGTAAGATCTAGTAAAGGTCTATTTTATTTATCTACTTCTTATAGAAGCAAGTAATGCTCAGCCAAATGTATAAAAAATATTCAGTAATTTCCTGACATACTAACATTAGAGTTATGAACTTTTGGAACAGTTTGGAACATCTTAGTTTTATACCATGTATGGGCCATTGAGTTAGTATCCTAGTATCTAGACAATGTTGGACTTACAAACAAATTGCACTTACGAACGAGCTCTCAGAATGGAATTTGTTTGTATGTTGGGGACTTACAGTATATTATGATGATCCCATTTCCATGTTAAAGCCATCAAACTTTAACATGGAAATGGGTTGAAATTTAAATTTATAACACTCTTTTGTGCACCTTCTACAATTTTCAATTTAAAAAATGTAAAATGATAAAGAGGTAAGTAAGAATTTGCAGCAAATCCTAAAAGTAAATTAAGTCTATGATTAAACAAATTGGCAGAATGGAATTTGTTTGTATGTTGGGGACTTACAGTATATTATGATGATCCCATTTCCATGTTAAAGCTGTCAAACTTTAACATGGAAATGGGTTGAAATTTAAATTTATAACACTCTTTTGTGCACCTTCTACAATTTTCAATTTAAAAAATGTAAAATGATAAAGAGGTAAGTAAGAATTTGCAGCAAATCCTAAAAGTAAATTAAGTCTATGATTAAACAAATTGGCCATACTGTACAGTAAGTAACAAACTATACTAATTAGTCATATAATTAAAAACTGAGAGTGAAAGTGAATAACATTGATTAGCTAGTAACAGTAGCACTTGAAAACATTGAAACTTGGAAAGATTAAACAGGCAGTTAATGTTAGAAGCAGGGAGAATGGCCAAGCATGAGAATCTGAGCTACTTTGGGGTCTGAACATCTCCAAATCAGCAGGTCTTACAGGATTTTCTTGGTATGTAATAGTCCAAGGTAGGACAATCTGTGTAGTGGGGAAAAGGACATGGGTGCACAAGCTTCATTGATGTGTATGGGTAGAGAAGGTCCGTCCATCTGGACTAATCTCACATAGCTACATATCTACATGGCTTACTTGTGAAAGAGATGGCACCAAAATGTAATGGTGAAGATGAGATGAAGGCAAACCAGTAGAGGCAGTGTGATGCACTCCACGATATTCTTCTGGAAAACCTTGGGTTCTGGAATTCCTGTTACTTTCTGCCTAAACATTGCTAGAGGACTTAAAGTGTCTGCTGCCAATGTCTTGGTGCCAGATACCACAGGATGTTCAGAGGTCTTGTGGACTACATGCCAAGTTGAAATATCTTGAACATGGGAAAATCTAATTATTATTTTATAGACATTGGAAATATTGTCTACTGATCTACATTTACTTTTACATTAACCCTTTTTTTTAAATTTTTTTTCTTAATTTCTTAATTTTCATGTATTTGTAGAATCTCCTTCTGAATATATATTTTTTAAATCATTAGATTTTCCCTCATTCCCTTTATGGACATGTTAAGATATAATTTTATAGTGTGTCGAAGGATAAATAAGAAAATGTGCTAGGATATTGATATCTTTCTTTTTTGATGGATCAAGACGTTTCATAACAGTCTCTGCACCTTCGCAACCAGTGGAAAAACTATAAAGCATTATCTTCTTGCTTGGCAAACTGAAGTCTTGGGAGTACAACTCCAACATGATGTATGTACCTGTATGCAGAAACTTAGATTTTAGATAAGCCTGTACATACAGATTTTGGACTCTGCCGTGAGACAAAACTTAGAAATGTCTGAAGGATACTATTTTCTCAACTAGAGTTATGAGTTCCTAAAATATATATGAGGTATAAAGCATGTATCACATCTGACGCATCATCAGACACTAAGGAGTATTGCTTTTTGTTGGATTTTTTTAATAACACGAAAAGATAAAAGCAGTGTAAAAAAAGAATCAAAATCTGAAACTTTATGAATAGAAAGAAAAAGAGCCAGAGAGAGAAGGAAAGAATGAATAAACAAAATAAAAAAAAGTTACCTAATGTCACGAAGGAGGAAAATGTATATAAGGTAACATCTCTACTGTAATTATCAAAGATAATTTTTTATCTAATAATCTATCCATCAAATAAGTTCGGCAAACTGAGCAGTGAAACAAGTAGGTTAAAAAAAAGTTAAATTAGTACCACAGGACAGAATTAAAATGACAGAATTAAAAAACATTTTCTCTCTCTTTGCCAATTTGCCAGCTTGGCAAGTACAACAGCAATAGAATTAACTGTATTTATATGCCAGTATGGAGAGATCTATAAAATAGACAAATAAATGAATCCTCTCTTTAATTACTTTTTTAGGAATGACCGTAAGATCTCATTTTGTCACTGCATTTGAAGTATCAGTTACTAAAGGTAGGTTGCATTTGCGTTGAACCAATATTTAATTTTTTATGGGGAAAAACAATTACTGTTCTAGCAGTAAAACAAATTTTCTCCGAGTTTATTTATACCAGGGGAAGTGTGAGAAATAAAATTCAAACAAACACCAAAAAAAAAGAACTGCATGTTTCTGTGTTCGACTGGTAGACAAAAAGAAATTTGTAAGTAATTGTACGTAAGAATTATTAGGTTTTTTAAAAGAAGGTTAGATAATTAAATAACTAATATAAATTACATAAGAAAGTAAAAAAATTTTTGTGAAGTGAGCAGAAAAAATTTATATATAAGTAAGGTACAGTATGGTAAAGTAAGCAAAATGCGAGGGGCGTTCAAGTCAAACCTTGTGACTTGGGACTTGTAATGAAATTTCTCACAAATAAAGGTGTACAACAGAGTGACATTTACAGAAGAGTTCAAGCAAAATACGGTGATAAGACTCTTAGCTGCTGTAAAACATTCAAATGGGGCAAATATATTTTGTAGACCAAATGTCCGTGATGATACCAGCTGAGATGGCTTAGAATCCACTGCAGTTGTTTCCATCAACATTCAGCAAGTAGATGGCCTGATCATTTAGACAGATAGCTTGTTGCCAACTTGCAGAATAGACTGATCTGTCTGTGAGAACTGTGCACACGACCACCACGTGTACCTTACAGGAACATTACCCTGCACAGTCCTGACCTCGCTCCAAGTGATTTCCACATGTTTGGACCATTTTAAAGGAGTTCCTGGGAGGCCAGAATTTCAGACATTAAGCAGACAGTCTGGTCATGGCTCTGGTGTGCTGAGAAAACTTTCCACCTTGATGGTATCCAAGCACTAGTGGAACGCAGGGATAAGTGCATTAGTGTCGCAGGGGATTATATAGAGAACAGATGTGAATATACCAAGGACATGATGTTATTAGAAAATGAAATAGCTAGTGCACATGCTTCCTAATAAAGGTGAAGGTTTGGTCAAATTCCCATGAATTGTCTCAGAGAAGTTAAAGATAGAACAAAAGGTTCGACACAGACGACGCTAATGTGAGACGAAGGATATTCCCTGTGTGTTGCCTTGCTTTGCAGGCAGGTGACATAATAAAGACAGATTTTACTCTCATAGCTGTGCACCATTATTCTGTGCAATCAAAAGACCTGGTTTGAGCGAGATGTGGGAAAACTATAAGGCATGCTCTTTTCTGTTGCTATATTGGAAACTTGGCAGTAAAACAGCAACATATGTAACTATATGAAGAAACATAAATCAGTCTTCTTATACTTATGAATAGGGAAAACCCACTAATACACTTTACTGTTACTGTATTTGAGTTACGAGTACAAAATATGAACAAAATGTTTCATATTTAGGAGAAACTGATTGCTGAATAAATCACACCTTTGATGTTTCTTCTCACACCGAAGAACATTACTCTCACCGAATGTCCTTCCACGAGGAACAGAAATATATCTGGATGTCTCCGTCACCATAACATTAATATTATATATCGAGCTCCAGGTTGTATGCAACCAGACTTTTTCCATGCTGGCCGAATATCCCAAGATGCATTGATTTTATTCCTGTGTATGATTATGTTACATTACATCATGAATTTGGCAAGTTTCAATCCTTTGTTTTGAACAGTACTAGACACAGGGCAAAAATTTATGTGAAACTTGCACAATTGGTTGTCCACAATAGCATTTCTAGTGTAAAAAGACTGTCGCATTGAATTGACAGTGTCAGTATTTCACACCTTCTCTCCCCCCTTGAGAAAATCACCTACATCCACAATAGCTAGATTTCTGCTCTTCAAAACTCAACAGTCAGATCATTTGATTCCATCCAGATAGACAGCTCTGTAATTTTATAACAGATGTGGCTTGTGTTGGAAAAGATTCTGCTACTATGTGCCATATTTAATTATCTCAGCATACACAAGCAACTCATTTTTAAATCATTTTGACTACAAAATGATGGACACTTTAGAAATTTAAGACTTGTGTTGGCTCCTATTGCTTTGTCTGCACATCTTTTTTTTTTTTCTTTTTTACCAGTTTTCCATTTGAGTACAATTTCAATTATATTGCAGTATCATACATATAGTATTTTAATGTATTTGTTTCTCAAGAGCTTCATGTTTTCAGCCTGCCTCAGTCTCTGACTCTGGTGAGGACGTCTTTGACTACCCACACTGCACTGTTGAGGATGCCATCTTGGTTCACAGCATTGCCATGGGCATCACCCCATCTCAGTGCACCACTCTTGATGTTGCTGAATCACCCCCCATTTCCTGTTACGCTAGCTATAGGTGACGCAGTGAAGAACATCACTTTGACTCCTGCCTTTCTGAGAGGGTTGCTCTGCTTCCCTGCCCTGCTTCTAATGTTGTTGCATCACCCAGTCCAGCTGAAAACATCACTCCATCTCCATACCTCACTTTTGATGTCATGCTGCCTCCCAATTCAGCTAAGGATGTTACCCTGCTTTGGCTACATGTTGACTTATATTATGAATTATGACTTACCAGTACCTTCTATGGACTTTGTTTTGGACGCTGGGAGCCATGCACTGTTTTGTCAGCAAACTCCAAGGAGGTCCTGGACTACAACTCCCATCAACCAATGCAAGCCATATTCGCTGTCAAAACTATGTAGTTACCTGTTGTTGTCCGGAATGTGATTCATATTTCTGAGTATTGTTCGTGGTCATAGTGTTTTTGCCACAGATTCTACAAGTAGTTACCTGGTTAGGGCGTTTTCAAGTTTGTTTTGTATAACCACTGTAAATACCTACAGTAGATTCTGCACTTGCATCCGTCTTTGCCTTTACATCCTTGCCTTGGTCCTTACGAAATTTGCGATTTCTAAAGGAATTCATAAAAGAACAGAAACAAAACTGATTTTTTTTTTAACAAGAAACATTAATGGTGCATTTCTAAATAATTGGAAATAACACTGCAAACAGTTACCAAGAAACAATTCAATTCAACAGAATTTACTGTTCAAGCTGTTCGACAAACCTGGGATAAGCAAAAATAAGAAACCTAGAACAAGTTGTGGTTGAACAATTTGCGATCATCATCAGCGGGGCTTGCCGAAAGTCAGAACCGAAAAGACAATCAGGGCACATAGTAGGGCAATAATTGGAGATAAACAACACCGAAGGTATACTACACAGAAAGAACATGTGAATGAATGTCTTTTTGTGCTGCAGCAGTGAGTGTGTGTGAGTGTGTCTGTAATTCAGTTCAGGTGCTTAGTCAGTAATGAGGTGAACTTAACTACTAGACTTTGGCAGTGAGGAGATGGTGATCTGGGAGATCAGGATGAGGTTTAAATTGGGCATATATATATATTTTTTTAAAGGAACAAAAATAGGGAATTAAAAAATAATTGGAAGAAATTGAATGTAGGAGCAAAGACAAAATTGGGGAAAAAACTAATTGTAAAAAAACATAAAATTCTGCATTTCAAATTTTATGAAAATAAACTGTATAATAAAAAAAATTATGAAAACATCCAGTCGTCAACATTAAATGGTTACTTATTCTGTCTAAACTAAGCACCCACTAACCTATCTGTCCTCTTTTCCTGTCTCTTTTCACACACTTACACAGAGCATATTGAAGCCATGCTTACTCATTAGACATACGTTGTGCCTCCAGCGGCAAATTACTTCCAGACAAAAATAATCTATTTAGTGGAGAGAATAGCCGTCAGATACATTGCTGTGTGAGAAAAGGAGAAAGAGTGTGTTTATTTATATCATGTGTATAATAGATGGGTGTGGGGGTTCTGTAGATTGTAAATGGATCTGTCGTTTTGGTTGGTCACCATTATAAGTGGGTACCATATAGCTTAAATATACATTCACTCTGTTTCCCTGTCTGTCTTAGCTACACTGACGCTGTGCTGGAAGGATAATGATCAGTAATTAAAGCGCTGGCCCTTATGCATATCTGGAGCCGTGATGAATAAACTCACTAGTGGTTTGCTTTTCTCAGATATTACAGGATATGAGTGCATACAGGGTATGCATGTGTGTGTGTGCATGCATGTTAATGTGAATGGCTCTGCAAATGCCTGTAGACACCCTTTCTTTATTTTTCACTGGTAAACTGGTAGTGGTGGAGGTAGGGGGAATCGGGCGCAGACGTATGCTAAAGAATCATTTATCCGTTGACCCCTCACCCGCTTCTCTGTTTTTACATGGAAAAGATTGATGAGTACAAAATAAATCAAAGCAATGAAGAAAAATGAGCAAAGCCACTTAAGCAATACACACAAACACAGCACATGGAAAACAGCTCACTGATCTTATACAGATGGGAACCTATTTGTTCAGATGTCATTTTCCACATTGTGACCATACGTCTCTACGCATTCATTTACACCACAATTGTGGCAATCTCTCAAATCGGACCAGTGTTAATTAATGTTCAGTAACTGTAATGATGGTGCTGATTTTATAATAATATAATGCACTCTTTATGGCATGTTATTGTTTCTATAGTACCAACTCATTCACAGGGGCCTGAATGGATGATCATTGATTAAAAACATTATTTCAAGTCAAGCAGGCTTTTATTGTCATTTCAAAGTGAAACAATCCTGGACCAAGGTGCTACATACTACATAAATTAACAAAACTAACTAGCTAACTAAGATGCCTAATTAGTTGACCAGCTAAGATGAGACAAATCAACAAAACTATATAAAATACAACATAAAGTTCACGTGCAAAGAAGAGCGACAACATGACAACAATAGATGAAACAGTAAACATTTCTTGTTAAAGATAGAAAAGAGTTTTCATGCAAATAACAGATAATATTGTGCAAAAAATGCAATTGCACTCACACACACACACACACTCACAAAAGGGGGCTGAATGCTTCGGTACCTTTTTCCAGATGGCAGGAGGGTGAAGAGTGAGTGTGAGGGGTGTGTCTGATCAGTGCTGGTGTGTGAAATTGCTAGATAGTTGTAGATCAGTGTTTGAGTGTGTGTTTTTTTTATCATTTCAGTCACATTGTATTGAGGTGATTATGTTTTTTATTGTTACATGGGATTCTGACATCTGTTACTGTATATTGGCGCATTATATAATACATCAGGGTCGCTCTTCCCTGTATCACAGACATCTATCCCACACGCTGCATCCGCAAAGCCACCAGCACTGATCAGACACACCCCTCACACTCACTCTTCACCCTCCTGCCATCTGGAAAAAGGTAACGAAGCATTCAGCCCCCTTTCGTGAGT
>JAQMYJ010000040.1:10042212-10056316 GCA_030014305.1 Clarias laeviceps | reverse complement strand
TGGAAAAAGGTACCGAAGCATTCAGCCCCCTTTCGTGAGTGTGGGTGTGTGTGGGTGTGAGTGTTTATCAGTCCAGTCCCCTTTTGTTGAGGAGACGGATGGCTTTGGGAAGCTGTTACACAGTCTGGATGTGAGGGCCCGAATGCTTCGGTACCTTTTTCCAGATTGCAGAAGAGTGAGTGTGAGGGGTGTGTCTGATCAGCCACAATGATGGTGCCTTTAATAGACATCAGCATCACAATCCGCTGTAGGGTCTTGCAGTCCAAGATGGCACAATTCCCATATAACAGTGCTAAAATTAATAAGGTGACATTTCTATAAGGAGACATTTATTTGATATTTAGATATTATATAGACTTATATAAACATATTTGAGAGAGTTCAGGTCAGAAGGTTTGCATTTTCTTGGCAACCTGACAAACTGTCTTATTAAATGAATAATTCAGGTTTTTTCAAGTTTGTCCTAAATCAAAATTCAGGTGCAAAAATTACATTAAAACAAATACAATTATCCTGCTCTGCACATCAACGTGAAGTTTGTTACCCGGAACACAAGTACAATGTAAGTAATTGGGGCCAAATTCCACAACCCTTCCAAAATTCAGCTGAGACTCATATGAAGCTTCTGCAGTCTCATGGAGATAAATCAAGCTGGCATCTTTCAAAGTTTCAGTGTATTTAGCAGAAATGTAACTACAGTGGAACCTTGGATTACGAGCTTAATTCGTTCCGGAAGTGTGCTCGTATTCCAAAACACTCGTAAACCAAATTAAATTTTCCCTTAAGAAATAATGGAAACTCAATATTTGTTCCACAGCCCAAAAAAATAAATACATAAAAATATAAAGTACAAATAAAAGCAAATTAACCTGCACTTTACATTAAAAAAAAAATTAAAAATAAATCCCGACAGATAAGTGTTTCCGTTTATGCGCGCAGGCGCTGTGTGTGTGTGTGAAGCCCCTCCAGAGAGGGGGTTCTTCTCACACACACTAACAAAAAAAAGGTGAGAGAGAGAGAGAGAGAGAGAGTGAGTGTGTGTGTGTGTGTGTGAGACCCGGCACAGTGTCAAATTACGCGCGCGTGCACACATAACACACACATATAATGAGGCTGAGGGAGAAAATGGATTTTTAACCTTCTAATGAGACTTTCTTGTGCTTTATACGCGCGCACACACGTGTGTTATAAGAAACAGTACACGCGTGCACGGATGTTGATTATACCAGTAAGAGACGAGCTCTAAGACCCAGCAGGGGAGACGATTTAACCACAATTCTGCAGCGCAAGAGAGAGAAAAAAACGTTGGCTCAGTTGTGATCATGTGACGCTCGGCGTCAAAACAAGAAGCGCATGCGAGATACATGATACTCTGTACTCGTAAACCAAGACTTTTTCGTTTTTCAAGTCAAAATTTATTAAAAATCTTTGCTCGTCTTGCTTAACACTCGCAAACCGCGTTACTCGCAATACGAGGTTTCACTGTATTTTATTTCTATAAGGCTAGTTCCGGTTAGACATATGACAATTTCCTGGGGAAAAAAATGTGCTACATGCAGTTCAATTTAGTTTTGTGGGACTGCTGAAACTTCATTTGAGTCTCAGTTGAAAATTTTGCATGGAATGATGGTTGTGGAGTTTTTGTCACTGTATTACTTTCATTGTTCTTGTGTTTTGGGTGAAAACTTCACAATCTGTGTGCGGAGCAGGAAAATTTCTAACAGTAAATCACTATTGTAATGCACTTATTCATTCAATTTTCGATTTTGAGTACAGTAAGTAAATCAGTGTTTAAAGCTGCTATAGTGTAAAAGATAACAGGAGCTACTTTGTCTCTTAGACATGGTACAACATCAAGTATAGATATTCATAGTTAACAGTGTGACATATGATTCAGGAATACATAATAAATTGCTGGTAAGTTATGGTATGGCTGTGATACTTGTATAAGAAATAAAACACTTCAACTGGAAAATAAGCAACTTCATGACAGCACAAGACTTTCTTCCCCATTTAAACCTTTGCATGGATCAAATAACTTTTTTGTGCTTGCTAAAGGATAGAGATAACATTTTTACTGATTTGTTAAACTTTTGGCAGTGTTCATGTTGATGTTGGGAAAACCTGATGTTTATGTTGCAGAGATGCTCCAGCTAATGGATTTTCGCAAAAAGAAATCTCACAAAAAAAGACAAGAGGGAAGATCAAAGAAAGATAGACCTCCTCTGTACCCCCAGTGCCTTTAAATCTCTTGCTTTGTGCAAGAGAAGATTTAAGGTTTTTTCCCTTCCAGTTGTCCACTAGCTGCACATATGAGGAATGAGCTTGACGGGCAAAGTTCAAAGGGCAGGGACTTTGGAATCAGGAGGTGTGTGTGCAAGTCTGAGTAGGATTAGTCTAAATGGCCAAGTGAGGACACATCCATTACTAAATCGCTCCCTAGTGTAGACACATTTACAATAGCAAGCCACCAGAGAGGGAGATTTGTGAGTCCTCGTGGGGATTTGGTGGAATCTGGCAAGCTTTGCTTGGTGCTCTCTTTATGAGGTTACACACAGGAGATCACCTCGAACACAACATAAATCACCTACACTTATTCTATGTTGATCTTTCCACATACTTTATACTACAGTGCATAAACGGACTCTATATTTCGACAAAAACTATGATGCAAGCAATGGAAAATTAATTAGGCGTATAAACTGAATCCATTTGAAATGATGTCATTCTCCAAGAATCTCTGCAATTTTTCGACATTTTTGGACACACGATCTGTAGTACTATTGGTGTATCATATGAACGGAACACTTAAAGAAGTTTTATTTTGACTTGTTTTTCATAAACTCGTCCTGCCCTCTGGACATTGTAGCTCCTGTGGAAATAGTGCCATATACTTTTGCTTTGCTTTATGTTTCATTCCTACATACTTGTTTAAGTTATTTGAGCTCATTTAATGGCAAGAAAATGTCTTAGGCAAACTCCATGCCATCTTCAGTGCAGTTTTGCATAAATTCTGCATGTCCCCGGGACTGTACTGGCAACACATACAAATGATATTCTACCAAATGATATTCACTCAATTGTTTTTTCATGCTGGGACAGAATGCATCATATTTCTGTATAACTAGACTAAAAGCTTCTGATTGATTTAACTATTTTACTCAGCAACCTATTCAGAGCCACAGTGTACTCTGGATGGACTGCATGAAAGAGACTACTGAAAGAGACCATTCACATCAGGACAGAACTGTTCCATCATGGTTAAAGGCGATCAGTAAGACAGTTCAATTCTTTGAACAAGCAAACGTAAACAATGGCAGAAAATTCTTATTTACAGCACAAATAGTGGATTTGCTGTCACCAGTTCCCCCTATTTTGCCCTTTAATTTGTCTCTTCTGTACCTATTGCAACATCTCATTTCTCAAGAGGTTCATTCCTCATTTCATGAACCTTTTTTTTTCTTCTGGTATTAATGGCAAACTTGTTACACAGTGACAGGCATTTAACAATGCTACCATTTTGCTTTGCTTTTTATTAGTATCTTTGAACTATGTCTGATCTGCTGTGACAAGAATCTTTTGTTCAGCAAGTAGTCAAGCAAGCACTTCTCTAGCATCTTATATCTTATCTGTTGGTTTACAGATGGTCGCTAGAGTTTTGCTAAAATCAAATATACAAATGTGATTATGAATATTAGATAAATACTGATTTGATTTAGTTAGGGTCTGTGCCTGTGCACTTAAATGACTGTGACAGGGAAAAGTTAATCAATATACTGTAGTTCTTATGTGTTCCAATGGAACTGGTAGTTTGGATAAATAAAGATATCAAAAAACTATAAGGTGGATTCTTTTATGGTATTTAAATTAAAACAAAGAGTTTTATGCTATTTAGTTATGCCTAGGCAAAATTAAAAAGGAAACTTGCTAATAATTAATTAAGGTATAAGTCAGACACTGCATGACCGTATTATCCAGAATAAGTTTTACATAATGAGGTGATTTCTTTACCTCCTTCTCCTATAATTTTTTTTTTCCAGTATTGCATTCAAAATGCATAGTTGAATTGTAATTTTACCCCTGTGTAATTCAAGTACTGTTATTTTCAGGGAAAAAAATGTTTTGCCCACTTTAACCTTTAAGTGCTAGTGGGTATGAAAAAAAAAAAAAGTAAAAAAAAAATCATCCTTATCTTTGTAAAGAAGACCACTTGTAACCACTGTATTCATTCCTATTTTTAGGATCATGGTAGGACTTCCGGGCAACATTCACACGTGCATTTACACACTACGGGCAATTTGGGAGTGCCAATTAGTCTATAGTGCATGTCTTTGCATTGTTGGAGAACACCGGAGCACCCGGATGAAACCCACCTGAGGCCAATATATATATTTGGATTCTGTGCTTGAACTGATTGCAACCTAAATCACCTAAACCTCCTAAGCTCTTTCACTCTGTCTTTCAGCTCAAGCTCCGCATTTCCCTATCTACATCTCTATAGGTAATGCAACACCCTGAGAGGTGGGTATGTGGGTTTAACCTTCGACTCTCTGACCCTTGTTAGTGGTCACTTTGTTGGCTGGGAAACGAGTGTCTCTTTCTGGCTGTATGAAATACTGAGAAATACCAGAAACCCATGGAGTAACTGCTCTTAATGTTTTATAGCCAAATGTAAGGAGAAATTTCTTTTCCAGGTTTTGCTGGTTGTAATCATGTCAAACTGTGAAATGGATACAGAGGATTTTGACTGTGTGTGTGTGTGTTTGTGTGTGCTCCTACAATGCATGTATGCACCATAAGCCTGTATGCTCACATGCCATTTTATTGCTTTCATTCACGAACCCATGTGTGCCCAGTATATGAACACATGCCTCACTATACACCATATACATCAATTAAATGTGCATGCACCTGTGTGTGCTCCTGTATGTGCACCAATGAGTGTTTATGTGCGCTATAAAATTAAATAAAATTTAGTGGCTGGTGTAACTTGGTAATTGGCGGTAAATAGCTGGTCAATTGTTTGGCAACACAAAGGGCATTTATGTACTCAAATCTATTAACGTTCATGCCAGCAGGTTAACTGTGTGTGCCTGTAGTGTGTACCGAGTTCCTTAGTTCTTTCTGTGTGTGTGTGTGTGTGTGTGTGTGTGTGTATACCTTCTAGGGAGTCAGCGCTGGAGGATTAAGCCCAGGCGCCACATGGAAATGGGAAATTAGCTTAGGGTTGTAAAGTGTTTGCGCATGTGTGTGTGTGTGTGTGTGTGTGTGTGTGTGTGTGTGTGAATGTGAGCATGCCCAGGGGGCTTCAGTTAAAGTATCCTGGTGTTTCCATTGAGATGTTGGGGCTATAAGCCCAGATTTCTGACAGGAAGCAGGCTAATGGCAGGCTGGAGAGTGTAGGTGTGTGTCGGGGGAAATAATGCAGGGATTTATATAGATTGTCGTGTTTTTTAAGATTTCTTGTGCCTCTACATTGTGGATCTGCTGTATTTTTAAAAACTTCAACAGCAAAGCAGATTTCAAGCACCTGACTGACTTATTAGAACTGGAGCTGGGATAACTTTTTTTTTAAAGATAACTCTAAAAGTTAGAACTCTGGGTATATTAAAACTTCTGTGTCTTATCAGCACTTTCCATTCAAGGTGTCTCCCCAGTCACTGATGTGCAGGTGTGAACATCATTTCATTTGTAACTGAGCAAAAATGGATTCCCCTCTTTGATTTGCATGAACGAAGAGTAGCGTGCAGTGATGAGTGTCACAGAAGAGCATAAACAGAAGTGTTTGGATATCTGCTAATTTTTTTTTACTGATACTCTAAGGAAGAGAATTATTATAGAGAATTATTACTACTGTAGCGATGAGACATGCATGGATTCATCATATGAGGTTAAGAGTAAACGGCAGAGTATGGAACAGAAACATCCTCAAAAAAAGTTCAAAAGCCAACCATCAGCTGGAAAATTGATGCTTACAGTTTTTTTGGGGGGGATTTCCAAAGGCCAGTATTGAAAGATCAAATGATCAAATACACTAGTAAATGCCTATTAAAGAGCTGAAGTCTAAACTTTTAATTAAATGCAGAGAACTGCTATCCAAGGGTGTTGTAATCTTGCATGACGATGCATGTCTGCACACTTGTTTAAACTCTGGACCTGTTTGGTCCCCTGGAAGCAGCTCAAAGATTCACAAAGTTTTTAACAGATGGACAAAATGTATTGTAAAGAAAGGAGATCATGCTGAAAAATTATGTATTTGCTTTTAATTAAAATAAATTCTACAGCCAGAAAGCGCATACTTGTTCACTCATCGTTGTACTATAGAAAATATTTGGGCTATTTTAGGTTTGGATTAGGACTGTTTTTAAGGATAAAGTATGTTTCTTTCGTAGGATGAGGACCGGATTATGCTTAGAGTTTGGCTAAATGGAAGTCCTGCCGGCCTGTATTGATGATTGAGGCTCATTTGGGTGTACAGTATGTTTTTTGTTTTTTTTCAGTAGAAACAGTAGTGGTAATGGTAAGTAGTGGTAAGAGTACAGTAGTGGTAATTTTTTAGCACTAATGTGAGAATAACATCACAAAAATATTGAACTCACAAAGTGCTCATATGTTTATTAGTTGTCACACAAACAATTGGATTTATATATCATTCCCTATATGAAAATGAATGTCTATGGTATTTCTTTGCCTATGTCGTGACCCATTGTTCATGTAGTTAGGATAATCGGTATAGAAGAATGAATGAATGTTTATATAACTAGTTAAATGGATAATGAATTTAATCATATTTTAACACTTTATATTGCACAATCTTGAAGCCAGGATATATTCATTAAAATGTGGAATTGCAAAAAAACAGCTAAAATACTTTGGGTTTTAAGGCTTAAAAGCAGTCTAGACCTTGCCTGGGTTAAGGGCTAAAGTAGTTTTGCACAGTTTAAGGGCCAATCCATAATTTAATGAAGACTTCCATTGATGGTGATATGCTAATATTACCAAAAATATCAAAAGGTTACTGATTACATCCCCTTTTTTCTGAAATTTTAAATGTCAGAATAACAGGATTTATTTATTTATTTATTTTTTAAAGTACATACTAATTTGGGTCCATTTATATGAATATTTTTATATTCTTTTGATTTTGTATTACTTTTTCTACACTGCGGGTGGTTTAAGTCACTTACCTGAGTGCACATCTGGCTGCAGGGTGGATTCGAGGTGTTAGTGAGGAATCAGTTGGGGTTATTAGGATACTCTGGAGGCTTGCCATTTGGGATTTAGGGTCGTACTGTGCTTTGGGGAGATTTAGTGGTTGATTGGGAAGGAAAGTGGTCACATCTGGAGAGGTCGGGGAGCCCGGGGGATAGAGGGTGGGGTGCTGAGGTGGCGTGGTGTTTAAGAGGATTGGTGGATCTAGGGGCAAAAATTCATAGTGTTTTAATTTAGCAAATATTCAGATTTAAAGAGTTAGTCAGTGTGTGTGTGTGTGAGAGAGAGTACGAGAAGTGTGAGAAAAAGCAAGAGAGCGTTTGGACAAAAAAGAATTATGGTGCGATCTGGTATGCATCAGAATCAGAAAGAGCAGGATGATGTGTAACCCTGCTAACACACCCACACACCCACACAGATACCTGGCAGCCAACAGTTATGATGAAAAGGTCTCGAAAGGTAGTTTGATGTCATGTTGATGTTTGGTGAGTCAGCTCCTTTGAACTGGAACCATGCACGCACACAGTCAAACTCAATGAAAGAATGAGAGAGAGAAAGAGAGAGAGCACAGTGAAACAAAGAGCTACTGTCTAATGTTAACCAGTGACCCCTTTAACTGTGTGACTAGTCTAAAATCTGTGAATTATCACACGTTCCTACAGTGGGATATTGTTCAGACCATACAGAATTTCCATACCACATCCGTAATACATCTTACTTACATTGTTAATGCCCTGTTTGTCTCCTGAAACCTACCATTCTCTTGAAAAATGGACACACACGTGGATATACACAGTGTACTTGTTGCATAAAAGCATATTCATACCATTTATCACCGCAGTAAATGTCATAGAATAGCGACTGTCTGTGTGATATTACTATAAGATATGTGCATTGCAGTTATACACATGTGGGGTGAAGTATACGTACAGTATCTCACTATGCTGTTATAATTTAGAGCAAGTGAGAGAAAAAAAAAGCTTTTTTCTAGGCAATGTCTATAAAATCAAGGAATAGCATGCGCTTCCTTTCCAAACCTCTTTTTCTTCTTTAAGGGTTATGTTTGCTCTTTGTGATACACTATCGTATAACAAATATATGTAATGTGAGTAAGGTGTAAAGGATTGTTCATGATCCATTTAATATACAGTACATGAAAACATGATGCTATGCTTGGGAAAGTGTATGTGTAGGGGAGTGTGTGGGAGAACTGGAGAAACGATGTGGTGTGAGTGTACAAAGAGGGAAGGAGGAGAAATGGGGGAAAATGCAAATCGTTTATTCATTTTTTTTTTCAGTAACTGTTTTATCTTCATTAGGGGTTTGATGCAAAAAAACAAACAAACAAAAAAACACTTAGAGGAAGCCTTTGTCCTGGTATGAACCATACAGTGTTCAAGTCAAACCAGGACTAAGTATTCGCTTTTTTTTTGTTTTTGTTTTTTTGAGCAGTATACTGTACATTAAGCTTAGTTTATACTTACATGTACTTTAGATACATAAAAATTATGAAAATGTTAAGATTATCCCCAATAAAATACATTCAAACAGCCCTAGAGTGTGTAGAAGAAAATCTGTATATTGTGCGTTGTGACAACTGTTCAAATGAGCTTGCATTCTTAGAGAAAATCCTTAATTCAGAAGACCAGAAAATCCTTAATTCAGAAGACCAAAAAGACCAAAAGCTTCCATTTGTGTATTCAAAAGTGATGCAATAATGTTTTATATTGGAGAGATCAGTAACATTTGGTGAGAGGTAAGGTGCAAGTGCATAAACTCATTATCTGCTCTATTCCTTTATTTGGCTGCATCCAGGAGTCATAGTAAGGCCAAAACATGGTTGGGAAACGTTAAACAAGTGTAATCCATAATCAAGATTCAAGATTCAAAAGTTGTATTGGTTATGTACTGTGGGAGTAAAACAATAAAGACAACAGTATACTGTATAGAAGAATGTGTGATAGTTGTTGGAATGTTTGAAAAATTTCAAACATGCAACTGGAACGACCAGTGAAGAAAAACAAACTCACTGTTATGTTCATGAAATCAGTTTGAGATGAGTTGAGATGAGAGAAGATTGTGGCAATGAAAGGATTCACATGGTCGACAACTCTACCCTTACTGTGGTTTTTCGGTGTTTTTTAAGCCACGACTGATGGGTATTAACAGGCCCAAAAGAAAACATTCTTCACACCATTGCACCACCTCAACCAGCCTGGACTGTTGACACAAGGCACGTTGCTGTTGGTGCCAAATTCTGATCCTACATTCACCCATACAGAGCCGTGGGAAGCCTGGAGCCTATCCCAGGGAGCTCGGGGGACAAGGTGGAATACACCTTGGGTGGTGTGCCAGTCTATCACAGGGCACACACACACATACACACACACTATGGACACTTTGGAATTGCCAAATAAACAAATTTGCATGCATTTGGACTATGGGAAGAAATTGGAGCACCCAGAAGGAAACCCAAAAAGCATGGGGAGAACATGCAAACTCCATGAACAAAGATCCAAAGTTGGGACTCACAGTACTAAAAGTTACGCCACCATGCCGCATCCCTACATTTACAGATTATACAAAACAAATTGAACATATAAAAAACAAAACTATTAAATGCAATCAGGAAAAAAAATCATGACAGAACCCTAGTAAAGACAAAACACTTGAAGGTTCTATATAGAACCTTTTAATATTCAGAGAAAAATACACTTTCATGTAAAAAAAAAAAAAAAAGTTTTTAGGTACAAAATTTGTTTTCCCACTAAATTTCATCTGGTTTGAAACCAATGGCGGTGACATCAGACATCAGTGTCGAAATGGTGCTATTTTTTATGTAATATATTTAATAACTTACATTATTCATATGATTTTGATTAAAATGAGAACAAATGAGTGATACACCATTTTACGGTCAGTTGTATAAAACTGAATATGTGCTACAATGCCATATTCAATACTAATAAAACATCCCTGGAACATCAACACACTAATAAATAGCTTATAGCTATTAGCTTTAAAATACTGTAATAGTTTGAACAAAAAAAAAAAGAATTTGACTTTGTATGTTAAAATATGTTATTAATTCAGAGATAAAACTCAAAGCTGCTAGTATTTAACATTATTCATTAGAAAAGTCCCACATCTGATTTTGTAACATTTTGTCATTAACTTTTTTTCCCTTTTTTTTTTTTTAAGGTCTACTTGTACCCTGAACAAGAGCTAACATTGTGTCTGTGTAAAGGATCTGATCTCCTGATCCCTTTAATCTTATAATCTCTATGAGAATTAGAACTTTCTATAAAGTGTATCTTTATATCTAGTATAAAAGCAAGAAAGAGATGAAAAACATATGGAGTGCAGCTTATGGGAGCAAAGCAGCTGTGGAAGTGATATGGGGATGAAAAGAAAAAAGAGGGAATGAAAAAGTAGGAGGAGAAAAACAATTAAGTCTTAATCCTCTCATCTGCTGATATTTTTGGTTCTGGATGTGGAGGAGATTCTGGACTCTGTTAGGTGCACATTTAGAGGAAAGGACAAGGATGAAGGAGGAAACCAAGGAAAGATGTTGGAAAGAGAGTGCATTTTTAAAGTCTGGGGTCTTGAGTTTATGCAGACACGCACACAGAGATGTGTGAACAAGGTGGTCCATGGACAAGGTCGGAAATCACATGATATTTTCTGTTTTGTGTATGGGAATTTAACATAAGCGGTAAAGAGGAAGGGACATCCTGCATGTCAAAAATGGTTTTCAAATTGAACAATAGAAATGCAATCACTGGAAGCGTTCTAGTCAATTATACACATGCACAATTATAACAAAGATGGAAAACCAACAATGGGGAGAAAATGTCTTTACCTATATTTATGTCTACCAAAGGAAAAAAAAAAAGGATGGAAAAAATGAAAAGCAAAACACTAAAGACTAGAGGAAATGGTGCCAAGCAGTTTTCCTGCTAAAGCACTCCAGTATTAGCAAATCAATGTGTCTATGTTTTCTAAATTTACATTTCTGCATGTTCATGTTCTATGTAAACTGTAACGACATCTGCATTGTGTATCACGTTCGGTATCAACATTCAGTGTTCAATATCAGGGCTGTGCAGCAGGATGTTGTGTGACAGCCCCCTTGATGGTGCTTATTCCTTGTAATGTTTAGCTTTCCTGTAGCTGGAAAATATCTCAGGTTCCCCCAGTAGATAATAGTGTAAGGATCAAGTATTAACATGAACACAGATGCTAGTCTAATGGCTCTGGAATGAAGAAACAGTGGAAATTGTGTGAAAGTCGTGAGACAGGACAATTTTTGCATAAGGACTTTCCTCAGCAAAGCGTTTTGAAAAACTGACCTGCATTTAAACTCTTTTGAAAGCTGATCTGTTGCATTATTAGATATGAGAGTTTTCTTATAAACTGTGAAAAAGATTAAACAAAACAAAATGAGAGATTAATTTTATTGATTGTGAAAATGTAGTTAAATCACACAATGCCTACAGTACATAGTGACAAAATTTTGTCTGACATTTTGTGGTAACAAGGTGCTATACATTTGTTGTTGTTGTTATTGTTATTATTATTGGGCTATTTTATGCTATAGTAAGTGTATATCTAGAAGATCTGTTATGATTAGCAGCCTAGTTCCAGTTAACGTGATGTATGTAAATGTTCTTTTTAATTAATAAATATCATAGCCGAGGGAGTGCTGATATGCTGAATATCAGCACAGCTGTGATGCACTCGTAGACATCACATCCATGCTGATTTTTAGCACAACAGCACTGCCTCAATTGTGATATTACAAAGTTCTTCAAATGCCATTTATTATCAACACATTATAATTTGTTTGTTTATATAATCAGTTATTTTGCTCCAATAACCAATTTAACCAGGTATTTTGCAACTGGTGGAACTACGTAACCAAAAGGTATGGAGAATAAACCAAGAAGGTGATGGACAGTCCTGTAAATCTCCTTTCTCTTTATGTCTCCACTTATTTTGCTTAAGCTTTTAGTCTCAGCACCAGGAATTCTTAATTTTACAGGAATAGGATGTTCAACTGACGACAATGTTTACTTATCATTAACTTTTTCAAACAAATTTTTGACTCATTGTGTCCTGGCGTGGTGTCAAATGTAGAGTGTGGAAAGCCAAACATATTTCAACAAATCGCATTTCAGTCTTCCAAATTTCAAGGGTTCTACTTATGTTTGTGTAGCACATCCACATTGATTGATTAACTACACGGTGAGGGCCTAGTGTCCCATTAAGGATGCCTTCCTGACTCATTCCTGTCCCCCAGGGATAGGCTCTGGATCCACTGAGATCATAAGCACCCAATATGGATGCAGACTAGAGCTAATGTAGAAGACCTTCTATAGGACTCAAGACTCCTTAAGAGTTTTTTATTTTTATTTTTAGTATAAGTACTTTGGGAAATTAGACCTGTAGATGTCTAGGGTGTTAACATTTTTAAGGCTATAATAGATGTCCCAAATATGTCCGAAAGACATCCTACAGCCCTACATGTGGAAACCAGGATAATCTGTTTACTAAAAAATGGATTATTTTTAATACATTACATTTTAAATAAATAAATTCATGCACAGCCTGGGAGTGAGGCAGGTGGCTTCAGCTGGGGTACTTGGAGCCGTTATGGCTGTTTACAGCAATGAACGCAGATCAGTATACACTGTGTGTGGCTAATGGGAAAGTCCTTATTCCTCTGACCAGGGTGTAAGTTTCTGTTTATTCTGCTGATTTAAGGTTGAGATAAACTATGTAGGTTTCCTCAGAGCCAATGGAGGGTTAGCAAGGAGCCCTGTCACCAAGCTGCTGCAGTTCTCTGATGTATTACTAGTAGAACAGAGACGTGAGATCACAATAAATTACTTTGTGTGTGTGTGTCTATGTTGAGGTGACCCTGATTGTGCATCCAGCTGGAATGGATCTGTGCAACAGCTGCAAGAAAATTGGAATCTCCCACTTGTTACTACATTGCTCACAAATACACACACACACGGATACTTTCACTACCAAATTCTATCTATGTAACACACACTCACAGATACAAGACCACCCAAGTACCTTCTGCTTCACCTAAGCAGAAATATGGACACCCCGTTACAATTCTGTCATCAAGAAGCATGCACTTAGCCTATAGATGCTTAAACACACTTTCAATTGTTTTTCTTAAACACTCACTAAGCACACATAGAGACAAACCAGCATAAACAGACACACAGGCATGACAATGATGATTAATGTGCCTCGGGTCAAGGGCCTAAATAAATAAATGCACTCTATGTTCTGAGGGTCAGAGGTCAGGAGTCACGGTCAAAAAGGGTGCCACTATGGTCACAATTCCAGCATGCTTATCTAATCACTGTGAAATATCATTCTCTTGTGTGCATGCAGTTTAGATTGAAAGTGTGTATGTCTTGATTTCTTGACTGAAAATGAGATATCTGGGAAATTCTAAAGTTTATTCTAAAGCAGCGGTTTATGGATTATACAGTAGATTATGGATTATCTGTCTCATGTAGTTCTGATATGTTGTGGTATGCTTGGATATGAACACACCTCATTCTGTTCTGGAGCGAGAGCTGATATTTATGATCGCATAATAACATGTTTCTTAATAAAAGAATGCACATCTAATGTATACATTTGTCTTAAGTGTCTGCCAAATTGTGTACATGTAAATGGGATGAAATAGTATTTAAAAGTAAAATACTAAGTAAAGTAAAGTAAAGTATTTAAAAGAGTTAGATTTGGGTGGCATAGTGGTATAGTCGTTAGCACCAGTGGTGGAATGTAACGAAGTATTTGTACTTCGTTACTGTACTTAAGTAAATTTTTACGTATCTATACTTTACTTAAGTAAAAAAAA
>JAQMYJ010000040.1:10000103-10013742 GCA_030014305.1 Clarias laeviceps | reverse complement strand
CATATGCAGAAATGAGCCGTCTTTGAGACTTGAATGAGATTTTAGCCATTTTCTCAATCTTCTCAAATGTGTCTCAAGTATGGCTCATTACCTCTAAATCTCAGAGATAGTTCATATTTGTCTTGTGTGCATTGAACATTGTGTTAATATTAGTGATGTTTTACAGCATACCCCAATGTCACAATGAACAAGGAAATGACATATGTTGAATCAGATAATAGTTCAGCTCCGGTTTATAAACTCTGTTTATGATGTAATTAATTTTTTTATTATTATTTTTTCCTACAGTTTTTTTTTTTATTGTTGTTGTTTTTTAAGAAATATAATGCTAATGTAAACGTTATGTAAGGATTGCATATTCATTAGTGTTGTTAGGAATTTATGGAGAAAAAAAAATGTGACATAGACATCTGCTACATTAGCCAACATTCCATAAATTAAATTTTCACTATGAATAATAGCATATATACATATTATGTGAAAGAACATGTGAGAAATATGCAGAAAAGTTGGTTTTTGTCATGTGTTATTTAAAAGAGATAACTAACACACACTGACACACTGAGACACAAACCACAGGTGACACTGTATTCCCTGGAGCATAAATCTTTCTCACATCTTATCTCCCCTCCCCCCCCCCCGTCTCTCACCACACTCACATACATGTTCACACACCGTTAACCGTAGTGTTTGTTTTCTCGGGTACCATGTCAGCTTTCTCGGGAGGCTTAATTATACAAGACTGACAGGGCAAAAACACAACAAGCACTTTTAACTAACATAAACTAACCTTAAGCACGTGCAGAACATTTAAAACGCCCACACATCTGTGAAAACTAATTTAGAGCATGACAGGATTATGAACGCTAACATAATTAATACATGTCACGTTTTGTATCATAGCGGGGTTTAAGAGGTCTGGTTTATGAGCCCGTGGTGTCTGATGTGCAGATTGGTCGTAAAGGCGGTGTTATAGACTCTATAGGAAGGGTTTGGTTTTTATTGGTGTGTGAGGATTACTTCGCTTATTACACTTCAGTTTTTGGGAATTCAAGTCATGGAGTAATTATTCATTATAGTTCCAAAAATGAAAGACAATGTGTTTATTAAAAGTAGAAAAGAGCGAGTCTAAGTGAAATATTAAAGAAATAATGACCTGTGGATTTTTGTGTGATGCATTGTGTGTGTGTTTTCTATAATTATGTCTCCTATAACCTAGCCAAAGTATGTGTGTGTGTGTGTGTGTGTGTGGGGGCTGGTCAGATGATCCAAATAGGAAGAGCAAAGAATATTGTTGTGCTGAGAGACAGCAAGAGCTACTGCCACTCCCCAGGTCATGACCTTTGACCTTTTCCCCAGACGCAGCCACTTTTCACCACATACCACCCCGAGTCACCTTTTAATTTCCTTTGACTAAAAAAGCACCATGCTATACAATAACACAATAACAGTTCATACTGCGTTATAGAAACTCGCAGGATTTTTTGGGCTATCTATGTACTTTTAAACATGAATTGATGGAGCGATATTACTGCTAAATAAGCAAATAGTGTAATTAAAATGTATTAACGTCTCGTTGTAATGTCTACGTTAAGAGTGCTGTTGTTAAACTTTAATTGGATTTGACTTTGATCCTATTCTCAACTCCAAAGCAATATTTTATTAAAGGCATGTGCATTTGCAGTGCAAAACCACTTAAGTCTAAAGATGAAAGACGTATAAATAAGAGAGAAGACTAATAAATCTTGACTGTCAAATGAAACAGTAAACTAGTAAGACATTACATACACAAAGACAAAACACAACAGAACCTGTTTTAGGAAAAACGTCCACGATGGGGTGGTGTGACACCAAGTGATGTTGTTGATACCATCCTAAAGTTTATTCTTTTTCAATAACAGCAATAGCATAATTTTTGGCACCCCCTCAAAAAATTAATAATAAATAAAAAAGTCCAACCTTTAATTAAATAGATTCATTCAGAGAAAAACAAGTCCCTCAAGAAAAAATATTTTCAACAAAACACACATCTGTCACAATTATTGACACTCCTGCATTTAATACTTTGTACAACCTCCCTTTGACAATAAAACAGCACTGAGTCTTCTACTATAACATTTTATAAGGTCGGAGAATACAGTGTCTTGTACAGTTCAACTCTCCTTCAGCTCACCACATTTTCACTGGGGTTCAGATTGGGGGGCTGAGATGTCTGTGTCAGAAGCTTCCAAATGGTAGATTTTTTACTTTTTTTTTTTTTTTTTACACTCACAAGGGCTACCAATAATTGTGGGAGGCCCTGTATAAGCCAGACTATACCACAGTAAGTTGGTAATTATTACCATATTTTTGTCTTATATTTATCAAATCTACATGTCATGGATTTTAACAACTTTTTAAAGTTGTGGGTTGTCTGTGAAACTAGTTACTTCATATTATCACTTTTGTTGTAACAGCTTTAAACGTTCATTTCTTCACCAGCTTCTCACCTGGATTTTTCTGAAAAGCTGGATGTTACTGGAAGCTCATTTCAGAAATGTTTTCCTTTGTTAAATACCAGCTGACTGGCTTTACAGGAACTAAAGCAGCGGCTCATTGTGCTTCTTTTGTATGTAATTCTGCGTCACTTCCTGTGACATTTGCAGCAATGCTATTTTTTATCAAAAGATACAAAGTCAAAAACAGCCTACAGCCGGCCTAGTATGATGACAGACCAGCTCCAGTGTACAGGTCTTTATTTAGCCTAGATATACAGTCTTATAAAACTTGATCCAGAAGACCGGAAAAGTCTCCAGGATGAGGAAGGATGCTGGGTAATGTAGTTGATTGCAGCATCCGGACTCAGACAATGTGGCTGCATGTAAGAGGCATAAACAGGAGTGACTCACTGATGACTAAACCACATGAATGGTGAGAAGATGTTCACTTGCACCTAACAATTGTATTTCTAGTATTGCAGTATCAAATGTAATATTAGTAAACATGCAAAGGGAAATTACACCATGAATGATGATGAATGTATTAAAAATAAAAAAAAATAAAAACATTTAGATTTATAAAAAAAGAAATTCCATATCAAATGCTAGGCAAAAGTTTCAGAATTTTCAGCAATTGACTGAATCATGCTCAGCTTACACTCCTGCTGCCACTGTTGTCACTTATTTGTGTTCAGTTTTAGTGGTGAAATTCAGTAAAAAAAAAAAAAACATGACATATCAGTGGTTTGATTAAATAGTCTGATCTCTCCTGCCTGTTGTAATTCTAACAACTGAGCACAACTTGGCCTAAAACTCAAGCTGGCTCATGGAAACGTTAATATTTGACCATTTACATGATGATCCAGTAACAGAAATCTAGTACCACATGTCACAGATCTGACCTGGCTGTGTTCGGAAACATAAACGAAAGCCGCTTAATCCACCATTAAAAAATAGGGTTTATACGGCTTTAAAAGATTTGTTGATATACTCCATGGAATATACAGTAGTATACTAATCAGGAGCCTGATCATCTGTCATCATCTGCACCCGTTTCTCACTGATTCATGCCTTAAGTTACAGTACTGTAGATGTTTTTTTTTTTTTTATTCCTGAATGATTCATAGGTCACTGTGTGGCTTAACAAATAAAAAAATATTCCACTGAAACTGGTCAAGTACAGGGACAGGACAGAAACTGGCAGCCGAAAACTAAAAGCAAAAATTAGAGAAAAAAGTCTGTAAGGACGTCTGGAGAAGTATTTCTCAAGACTACATTACAAATACAAGATAGTCTCGCAATTTGGAAGCAAAATATAAAGAAAAGGGCAATGGATTGTTGACTTTTGAATAGTATCGTATTTTAGATTATATATAATATATACAGTCTCTCTCTTTCTCTCTTTTTCTAGTGGTACAACTAATCCAATAAGTAATGCAATAATTTAAACAATGAAGTTTACTAACTAACAAAGTGAGTTATGTTGAAGTGAGCTCTTTTTTCCTCGGCTTATCCGGCACAAAGCGCCACACCATATTTAAGCGACCACTTTGATTTCAAGCACAAGAAAGGCAACAGCTTTATTATGCGAAGGTGTTCCTTTAATTAAAAAACAACTAGTTTGAGATTTATATCCGCTTGTCTTTTTTGAACTACACTAGGATCCCCCATCCCACCCCCGCTAGTAAAAAAAAATAACTCGAAAACTTTTACTCTGAGTTAATTTTTAATGAGCTAACTTTTACTTTTACTTGAGTAGATTTTTATAATGTTAACTTTACTTGTACTTTAGTTAAATTTCACTGAAGTAACAGTACTTGTACTTGAGTACAAAAGTTTATTACTCTTTCCACCTCTGCTTATACCAGCCTTCACTCATCTGGAAAGGCTTTCCAGTTAAATTTAGTGACATACCATTACCTGCTTTCAACTTTGTGGTACAAAAGAATTGGAGAAGGCTCACATACAGGTCTCATTGTCAAGCATTCACGTCTGATAAAGCTTGTTAAAGGTATTTTCCTGTATCACATTTACAAATTGTCACTACATTTTAATCATACATGTAGCATGTAATGGGGCCACCTAATGAGTAAAGCCTAGATAAAATCAATTTGTCTTATATTACTTAATGCAGCATTTTCCTGGTAACTTCTTTCCAAATTGTATTGAGCATATAAGTTTATGGGATTTGTAATAAGATTACTAAATGAGATCCATTCACCATCCATCATCCACTCATTTATTTATTCATCCATAAATCTCATCTACCTCTTTCCTTTCCCAGATTCACTGGCCATTGCCTGGGAACAGAGAAGACTGTATCCTAAAAGGAAAGGACCCAGAGGTAAGCCGAAGATGTTTATGTCTACCTCTCCTAATTTAATTTCCTAATTCGACCAGTTTCCTGGCCCACTGAGTAAAAACGTTTATTCTTAAGCGTACACGTTTGATCCTGACACAGATGAGTACTGGTCCAAATGGATACTTATCCAAACAGATTACTACTTAGATCATGGCCCAAAAGTATTATATTCTCAACAACATTTTAAAAAAAGTTTCTTACTTGGCAAATTCCAATATAAAACCCTACCTTGGGTGCTTGGATCCTTTAATTTCCAGGAATAAGGGAGCACTGCTTTGGTGTGTCCAGTAAATGTAAACATGTGAAGTTTGCTTACACATAACTGAGGATTGCAGACGTGTAAAAACTATTTGACATGCTGACTTAACTTATTCACGTTTCCATGAACTCAGTGGAACTCCCAAGCCTCATTAGGTATAATGAGCTACTCTGGCTTTCAGTATGCCCCAAAGACACCATCACTGTTAGTTTTATACTTTCATTTATCCTGCTTGTCAATCTCTTTTCTTTTTCTTTTTTTAAATAAAATCATCAATTAGTCTAAAAGTATTTTATGGCCACATTGTCTTAAGGTCAATGTCATACGTATATTCTAGCATTTAGAGTGTTCGGTTCAGAGGCTCTACTAACTGTGGGACACGCAAAGATTCTGACGGCAAAGATCTCATTTTAGTGCACCTTGCCTGTTGTTTATTACAATTGTTGCAATTAAATCCGTATTAGTGATAAAAGGAGTTACAGAAAAGCGGAGTAATTATAATAAATGTTTACCAAATGTTCCCTGCCCTGCACTGTGTTTTTAATGACTTATTAACTAGCTGCTCTGAAATGGGTCCAAATGGCACTTAAATGACTGTTATTTAAGGCTGGTTTCTCACTAAGGGTTAAACTGCACAAGGGCTTCACAAGGGTTTAATATACCCTTAATACTGTACAGTATATACTGTTGGGACATTTGGCTGTTTCCCAGGAGTAAAATTGCTCTTTTTTTTCTTTGTACAAAACAAATGAGTCAAAAGCTCTGAGGTTTGGATTAGGGTTTGCATAGCATCAATTAGTCACATTAATCATTATGTCAATGAAATGTCCTCACAAGGATACCACAGCATTACGTCATGATTTTCATTCTAATCTGGGTACAAACTTTCAGATCTAGATAAGAAAAGGATGTATTTATAAAGAAAATAAAAATATCTTGACCATTAATCAAACTATTTATAATTGACAGATACAGTATGTGTGTGTGTGTGTGTGTGTGTGTGAGAGGGAGAGGGAGAGAGCGAGATCTGTTGTGAAAATGTCAAAAAAAAAAAACCTCCCCCATATAATACATTTTTATTTTCATTATAAATTATATTATCACCATTAACAAATAAACCTTGAAAATATTTACATGAATTTCATTATACATTACGTTCCTAACATACGAACGAGCTCGGTTCCGAGAGCTTGTTCGTTAGTAAAATTTGTTCGTAAGTCCAACAAACATTGTGTATGTACTAGGATACTAACCCAATTGGCCATACACAGTATAAAACTAACTAACATCTTGTCTTTGTTCTTTAGAATTATTCCGATGGTTGAACGATTCATGTTAAAAGACTGAGCAGTGTCTGCCATCTTTTCACCTTGCTTCATTCTCTCAATTATTTTTACTTTCATCTCCATTGTTATTGCTTGGCGCTTCTTAGCAGTACCCAGTTCATTGCAGCTGTTTTACCCTTGCTTCTGATGAAGCAATGAGATGTGATCTAACGTCCATGACTGAACATGCACAAACGTACGGTCGTATCTTGGGAAGTTCGCCTTACTGTATTTTGTATTTTGTATATGCACTCGAGCTAGTATGGACTCCAAAGGTGTAAAACTTGCTGATCTGTCAGTGTTTCTCTGAACACATGGAAAATTGGAACTTTTATACAAAGGAGTTACTGTAACATAACTGATAACATGTTTACACACAATTTAAAGAGAGAATACTCGGACCTCAAAATACCTGGGGACTCTTTAAATAAAATATTTGAAAAAAATAAAGAACATTTTCTTTTTTGTTGTTGTTTAAAAAAATGTGTTCTCAGACTTTTGGGCCCCAGTATATACAACGTAGTTTGTGTGTGTGTGTGTGTGTGTGTGTGTGTGTGTGTGTGCATGCGTGCGTGTGTAAGGGCATTGTGACTGTTTCCTGAACTAATTGGCTGGAGCGTTCAGGGAATATGCTGTAATCTAATGACTTTGACCTTGGCCTTTTGTTAAACTGAAACTCTAGCTTAGTTTCTGACTGGCCAGCGAGAGCCTTCTGAACTGACAGAAGGGCAACTTACAGTACACTATAAAAACCAGGAGCAAACCTTACGTTATTTTCCTTCAAATTTTTTATGACTTCCCTTTCAGTGTTGTTTCTCCTTCAGCAGTTAATATTTCATCTTATTTTCCTTAATTCTATAACATTTCATTGTTTCAACGTTGAAACATGAATGATGAGTGATTCAGTGTTAAGACTAAACACTTTGCTGTAACACTGCCCACTGTGGACATTTGGCAGGTGTAAAGTAAAATATTTTTTTATAATAAGACTTCAATTAACAGTGCAGCTTGTCATGTATGTTGTAACCTCACTGTGACAAAAGTGCAATGTGGTGCAATGACAGACAAATGCAAGCCGAATAAACTTTTATGATTCAGGCCACACCCTTAAATAAAAGACATGAAGAGTGATTGCTTAACTGTAAACCGGGTTGTTGAACACTAAGAAGAGGTCACAGAAGTGGTGAGTGAAGAAACCTTGTCACTTGTGGAGAAAGACAAAGATGCAAAATCATGCAGTTGACAAGGAAGGTGAAGCTCCAAATTCAAACTCAAATTTTATTGATCATATTTACAACCATACACCATATGACATGAAGTGAAGTACATTTTAATGATTATCCTACAATCTAAAAAGGAATTTGCATGAACTGCATACAAGTAGATAATGAATTTAAAAGGTGTGTTCAAGTCAACACAGTTGACACAGTTACGGAGATAAAAACTACCTTTACTTCTCTATATAACCCCTTTTTTTACTAATGCACTCATCTCCGTTTCACTAGTGCTTGGATACCATAAAGGTAGAAAGTTTTCTCAGTACACTGAAGCCATGATCAGACTGCTTGACATCTGAAACGCTGGCCTCCCAGGAACTCCTTCAATGGCCCAAACATGTAGAAATGGTCAGGACTGTACAGAGGAATGTGGCAATAACTACCAGCTGAGTTGCGGTAATGTGCAAGTGGTGTTGGTGAATGATTGTGTGTACAGTTCTAACAGATAGATGCATCTCTTTGACAAGTTATCTGTCAATTTTCAAGAATCAGGCAATCTGCTCGCTGAAAATTCACAGCAATGACTGCAATGGGTAGCGAGCCACCTCAGCTAGGATTGTCACTCATGGCTGTACGGGGTTCTTTAAAACGTTTGCACCGTTCAAGTGTTACCGCGGCTAATAGTCTCGTCACTTTACTATCTTTGAAGTTTTATGTAAATGTTTTTACACCTTTATTCACCAGAAATTTTATCACAATTCCGTCCCTCATAATATAAAGTATGGCATCACCTTCATGCTCAACTTAATTTATTTCAGAATTCCACTAAGAACTTCTAATGAACACAATGAACTGAGCTAAAGGATTTAACAGACGGGACAAAAATAGGAATAAACCAATAGCCCCATCACCAGTCACAGCTTCTTTCTGTACGACATTGTCAATGTGTTGTACACTTGGAGCAATGCAGTCTTTTAACACAAAACCAGATCATCAGTTCTTTGCCAGACTCTTTTGTTGTCTTTTGTTCGAGCAGAACACTGGCACTCACATGTTTCCCAGATCAGAGCTGTATGCTGTGCACAGCCAAGTCTGTGGGTGACTTATTTCCCTAAGCCTTATGGAGCACTGGGTTATATTGACAGAGCTGAAAAATCTCACATTATCTCACTCTCTCTATATCAGTTATCCTGTTCAGGGCCGTGGGTGGCCTGGAGCCTGTCCCAGGGGAGGATAAACCCTGGACGGGGTGCCTGTGCATTGCAAAGCACAAACATGCACACAATCACACACTTACTCACACGCTGCAGACAATTTGGAAGCACTAGCTAGGCTAATCTGCATGTCTTTGGACTGTGGGAAGAAACCGGAGTACCCAGAGGTACAAGCACAGGGACAAACAAACAGACCGAGGCAAGAATTGAACCCTGACCCTGGAGGTGCGGGGCCAAAGTGCTAACCACTATGTCACTGTGACACACTATATTAGGTTAAATTAATAAATTTGGGTAAATTAAATTAGAGAAATGGGAACAAATGGTTTACTGCAATAGGCAAAGTGCCTAAAGATACAATGTATGTAACAACCCTAGCGGCAACCTCATTTCCCCTCTCGTCTGGTTCACTCACTCAGCATCCAGCATCACAAGTATACTAATCACCAGCCTGATCATGTGTCATCACCTGCACCTCTTTCTCATTTGCATCTCTTAACAAGTGTGTATGTGTGTGTATTTTTCCAGACGGAGTGTGCTAATTTTGTGCGTCTTCTACACCCCTTTAACCGGACTCACCTCCTGGCCTGTGGAACCGGAGCGTTCCAACCCGTGTGTGCTCTGGTCTACGTGGGACATCGCGGTGAGGTATGCAAAGAGAAATAGAACTTATACACACACATCTCCTGTCGTGACATATTGCACATTTATTCCTCTGTACGTGTGTGTTTTAGAAGTTTTGAAACAAGGTCTAAGTGATGTTCGTGTTGCGTTGTAGAAGAACCGTGTTGCATAAGTTGAACCATACAAAACCATTGCAAAAGACAAAAAAAGAGTCTGAATAGACAGGCTGGGTGACCAAGCTCCTTTAAGAAATCAAAGATGAAACTGTTTTGGGTGCAAAGGTCATCCCACCCACATGCTGACCCTCAAGGTCATGACCTGATTGTGCGAGGAGAGGAAAGCAAACACACTGATTGATCATACAAACCTGCTGTCCTGAATGGGACATTTATATAAACACACACACTTGGAAGATTGCCTACCAGTCCATTTCAGGTTTATTGTCACATCAGGGCTGCACACATAATCCACACACACACACACACACACACACACTTTATTGCTTTTTTTTATTAGTTTAGCTGCAGATGTTTTGTGTGTGGAACAGCTGGATGACATAATTGACAGCCAAGTGAAAGGCAGAATTTTATAGTTTAGACAGAATTTAAAAAATGCTCTCCATCGGATAGAACAAATAAGCAGCCCTGACTGTGTGTGTGTGTGTGTCTGTGTGTTAGTGGATGTGTATGTGAGAGAGATTAATGAGTGTGTGCGAGTGTGATGCAGCAGGCATGAAATTGAGCCAGACAGCATGAAAGCAAATGGAAGAATAAAAGTGAGGTGAAGATGAGGTCCTGAGGAAAGCAGAACACACTGCCAAATAGAAATGTCAGAATAATTTCAGCGCAAAGTGAGAATAGATGAAGAAAAGTAGAAGAAGTAACAAAAAAATGAGAGTGGAATAAAAGAATATGAGAAAGGCACTAAGAAGCAGACAGGGAGGGAAGTGATTGGAGAAAGAGGAAAAGAAAAGAGGGATGTGAGAAATGATTTCAACAGGAGAGACACAAAGAGATGTTTAAATTTTGTACTTTTAAAATCCTCTCTGTCGCAATATGGGGCTGGTGGATACGATATGTGTGTGTGTGTGTGTGCGTGTGAACATCTGGAGATTTCAACAAAGTATGTAAAAGGGCAGGTTAATATACCCACATACTGTATGCACACACAGACACTCTAGCTATATACACTACACTACACACACACACACACACACACACACACATACTGAACGTAGATATACAGTACACACACTTACTGAACATACTCACACACAAACATATAGTCACTGTGTATTAACTCATATACTATGCACACAGATATTGTACACACAAACTGTACTGTAAACACAAACACAGTTATTATAAACACATACTATACTGTAAACACAATTTTCATACATTTATTGTATAAAACATTTATACACTTGTTGTACACACAAACACACACGCATGTGCACAGTGCCTGACTCAAGGCAGATAACACTTTATTATTTTTTTTGAAAAGGAATCAGATTAAACTTCATATCATTTTCATTCATAATGGAAGAACAATATGCTCTGTGTGTTTACGATATGTATTAAATGTTTGTTATTACTGACATTTGTGGCAATAAGAAATCATATGAACATGATAATTTTTCAAACATTTAAAATTTATTATTTAGTTATTTATTCACTGTGTCAATTAAACCTTAAAATATAAATACAAATTTTTAGGTTGTATATTGATTGCTTCTGTTTTTTTCTGTGAATTTTATTTATTGATTGATTTTTCAATGGCTGACAGCATGCGTTTGCACTGGACACTTCCAGTGTGGAAAATGGGAGAGGACGATGCCCTCATGACCCCAACCTCCCATTCGCCAGCACCTTTACAGGTAGGGTTCATGTACAAATGGTCTGTGTGTGTGAGTGTCAATTTAGTAATGTATATAAGGTGTAGACAATTTGTCTGTGCGAAGTGTACACACAGTTATTCAGCACCACTTGCACATTACAGGAACTCAGCCAGGAGTTTTCTGTTATCTGTATGTTTTCTGTTAAGTGTTCTGTTATCAAAAGTCCCGGTTTGACTCGAACAGCCCTCATAGTGTAACTCCAAAGATAGCAACCCTTAGAATAGTCACAGAACTGTCCACCAAATGGAGCAAATTTTTATACATAAATTGATTTTGAGATTTTTTTCGACAGTCTCATGGAGCCTCATGAAACATTACCTCATCTCTAAGAAATTCATCTGAATCATAAATAACTCCTATGACAAGTTAAACTTGAACAGAATTAAATACTGCATGCTGGAAAACTTGATGGCACTTTTCTTGTTCTTGTTGGCCATCAACTGTATGATGAAAAATATAAAAAAGTAAAGCAAATTTGCACATGACATTGGATAAATCAGCACAACGCACAACAAATAGCAACCCACAGGGTTTATGATGAAATGTCAAGAAATAATGAAGAACAACTGCCCTGCCAATAGACTGCCCTGGTAAGGGATAACATCTTAGAAAAAGTAACTGACCGACTTGTACAGTAGGTGTCGATGGAGGAAGAAATGAAGACAGAGCTAGCATAAAGAAGCTAGAACTGTATTCAACATGGGGAAGAAAATAAGTCTAGTATAAGGATCTAAAACTTGAAGAACCACCAAGAGAACCACCCAGAAACTGTAGATCTTGTGTCAGTGTCTAAGATTCATATTAAAAGATCAAACGGCCAGACAAAAACAACCTTTTATGGAAACAAACAGAGCAAGAACCAGTAAAGAAAAGATGAAATGGAGGTGGATAGGACATACTGTACTTTTACTTCTGGCTGCAAATATAAGGCAAAGATTGAGATGGAACACTCAAGGAAAAAGTAAGAAGGATGGCCAAAGAATGAAATGAAAAATGGACGCAAGTCTTGGTACCAAGTAGTGGCAACAGCAACCGATAGAGCAAGGAAATCATGAATGGCCAGACCCGATCTGACCTGATCAGAATGAATTTTCAATCAGAATGGCACTTGATCTGATAATATCTCAATTATATCTCTCTCTGAGGTCTTCACTTTTATCTACTGGGTTTCTGGCTGAAGAAGGGGAACTGATTGAGTCATGATTTCTGACATAGTAAAACTTCTAACCAATCATAACACAGAAGGAGGAAAAGATGGTTGACCTAATCTAACCTTAAAGCGGGAGAAAAAAAACCTACTTCTTTTACTCACTTATCATCTATACCGCTTTATCCTGTATTCAGGGTCGCGGAGGGCCTGGAATTTATCTCAGGAGACTTAGGGCACGAGGCAGGGTACACCCGGGACAGGGTTCCAATCCATCACAGGACACACACACATACACTCACATGCCATTTAGCCTAATCTGCAGTTCTTTGGACTGTGGGAGGAAACTGTAGAACACGGAGGAAACCCACCAAACACGGGAAGAACATGCAAACTCCATGCACACAGAGACAGGAATCGAGCCTGGCTGGGGAATCGAACCCAGACCCTGGAGGTGCAAGGCAGCAGTGCTAACCACTACACTACCAAAACCTTCTCCTTTTACTCATTTTCCTAAAAAACAAATACGTGTCCATGAAAACAGTTAAGATGGAATCTCTTATCAGAACGAGTTCTATCGGATTGAAGAAATACTGTGTATAAAATATAAATACATTCCATATGTTGGTGTAAATACAGCTATGGACACCAGCCAACTCTGTCCTTCTTTAAGCTCAACAATGTGGAAGAGAGTCTTATCTCTTGTGATTTCTCTGTGATGCAGCATGAGAAGTAGCTTGAAAGGATGCTGTTGGCTGACTTTACTTGTCATGGGGGAAACACATGTTTGCCTTCACCCTCCTCAGCTGGGAACTGGGAGAGCAGAGTGATGCGAGGGAACTGGCCAAGACCAAATTAAGGGGAAAAACACACATCTGACAATGATAGGTTCCAACACTATAAAAAAAAAAAAAGTTAATGTTTGGCTATGCTTTTCTGCACCGCTGGTGTCCCAGCACCCACTGTTAATAATAACCAGTGTTGGGTGTAACGCGTTACAAAGTACTTGGATTACTTTTTTGATGTAACGAGTAATTTAACACGTTAGGTCCGCCATTTAAGTACTCAGTTATTTAGTTATATTTTCAAAAATGTAATCCGTTATTCAGACAAT
>JAQMYJ010000040.1:9974554-9989915 GCA_030014305.1 Clarias laeviceps | reverse complement strand
TGGTCATGAAAATAAAGAAAACACATTGACAGATAGATGAGAAGGTGTGTCCAAACTTTTGGCCTGTACTGTATAGTGGAACCTTGGATTACGAGCACATATAGTGGAACACAGATTACGTTCTGGAAGTGGGCTCGTATTTCAAAACACTTGTAAACCAAAGAATTTTCCCATAAGAAATAATGGAAACTCAAATTATTCGTTCCACAGCCCCAAAAAATAAATATCTAAAAATAATTAATACAAAATATAAAGTAAAAATAAAACAAATTAACATGCACTTTCCATTAAAAAAAAGGAAAAAATGTATTCCGACAGATAAGTGTTTCCGTTTACAGTATGCGCGCAGGCGCTGTGTGTGTGTAAGTAAAAAAGTAAAGTAAGAGGAGAGGACGAATCAGACTCTCCCCTCTTCTCGTCTAACACAGTAACCCTTCTTCCTGTCTTATTTGAGTTTTTCACACACACACACACACAAACACACACACACACACACACACATTAACGGAAAGACTGTTTTATTGGAAAAAATTAACAAGGAACATCGCTAATGTGAACGCATACTAATGGAATCACTGCTGTAAAGTAAAAATAAAACAAATTAACCTGCACTGTACCTTTGAAAAGAATCGCAACAGAGCAGCGTTTCCATTAGAGAGAAAGAGAGAGAGAGAGTGTGTTTGTGTGTGAAGGCGAGAGGAGGTGTGTGTGTGTGTGAAGGGGCACGGTGTCCAATGACACGCATGCGCAGACAAAGTGTAGGCTGATACAGAGAGGAAGAGAGAAAATAGATTTTTAACCTTCTACTGAGACTTTCTTTTGCTTTACATGCGCACACACGTGTTATAAGAAACAGTACATGCGCGCTGTACACACACGCATACAAACACAAAATAAAATATGTTTTACATACACACGTGGTCACAGCGTTATAGTAAACAGTACACGTGTGCACGGATGTTGATTATACCAGTGAGATACGAGCACTAAGACCCAGCAGGGGAGATGATTACCCACAATTCCGCAGTACAAGAGAGAGAAAAACCATTGGCTCAATTGTGATCACGTGATCTCGCGTCAAAACAAAAAGCGCATGCGTGATACATGATACTCGGTGCTCTTATTCATTTTTCAAGTCAAAATTTATTAAAAATCTATGCTCGTCTTGCGGAACACTCGCAAACCGTGTTACTCGCAATCCGAGGTTTCACTGCATAGAAAAAGAGAATATACATGAATAAGAAGAATACAAGGAAAATAAGTCAGATAAAATATTTTAATATATTGATAGCTAATAGTAGTGCAATAAAAATATCTTAATAATTATACACATGAATAAAAAAAATATTGATTAAATGACAAAAATAAATAATAATAAAAAATATCTTGTTAGTGTATACCTGAATTAATCTATTTTTATTTTAGTTACATTTTGTAGATGATTGTTTTATTGAATAACTGTCTGAAGTCTGGAATCCGTGAATCAGATGCTGAGTTTCTTTCTTTGAGATTCTTGACCCAGCCTTTACTGCAGCCACACGTAGTTGCTGCTTGTTGGGAGTCTTTCAGTCTTTCAGTCTTCAGTAAGTGAAAGCATTCTCTATGGGACTGAAGTCAGGTGACTGACTCTGCTCTTTAAGAACATTACATTTCTTTGCCTTGAGTTGCTTTAACTATATGTTTTGGCTATTATACAGTAGTGTGAAAAAGTGTTTGCCCCCTTACTATTTTCTTATTTTTTTTGTATGCTTGTCAAACTTTAATGTTTCAGGTCATCAAACTAATTTAAACATTAGTCAAAGATAATACAAATAAATACATCATGCAGTTTTTAAATGAAGGTTTTTATTATTAAGGGAAAACAAAACCCAAAACTAAATCGCACTCTGTCAAAAAGTTCAAACATAACTTAACTCTGGTTCATCATTGTTTCTCTAGCCACACCCAGGCCTGATTACTGCCACACCTGTTCGCTATCAAGAAATCACTTAAATAGGACCTGCCTGACTAGACCAAAAGATCCTCAAAAGCTAGACATCATGCCGAGATCCAAGGAAAATAATTGAGATCTATCAGTCTGGAAAAGGTTATAAAGCCATTTCTAAAGCTTTGGAACTGCAGCAAACCAGGATAATGATCCAAAGCATACCAGCAAGTCCACTTCTCACTTTGGAGTGGCCTAGTCCTAACCTGAATCCAATTGAGATGCTGTGGCATGACCTTAAAAAGGCAGTTCATGCTCCAAAACCCTCCAATGTGGCTGAATTACAACAATTCTGCAAAGAATTCCTCCACAGAACTTTAACAGACTCATTGGAAATGCTTGATTGCAGTTGTTGCCGCTAAGGGTGGCCTAACTAGTTATTAGGTTTAGGGGGCAAAACCTTTTCACACAGGGCTGTGTAGTTTTGGATTTAGATTTCCCTTAATAATAGAAACCTTAAAAACTGCATGATGTGTTTACATGCACAATTCCTTGATTGTAGACATTGACAATGATGCACTTACATTCTTCTGGGTGTTCTTGGCTTGGCATGATGTTTTCATGATGTTTTCATGAAAATTCAGAGATTTCAATGAGAACATTAAAGAAATAAAGATTGTCTATTTACAGTATACTCTATAAAATAAATCTAAAATTCAAATTTTCAATTACATCTCAATTCTTTTATTTCAAACGCACTGTGGGGGTGTACAGAGTCAAAATTTAAAAAATTGTGTTACTGTCTTAATCCTTACAGTATATGTACATTGCCATCATCCCCATTTTTATACTCTATGATGTGCTTTTCATGCAGATGGAGCTGGACGAGCGAGTGGTAAAAACGGATGAAGGTTTGCTATTCAGACGAGTGTTACGACACGACGAAGGCGTCTACGTGTGCCGCTCTCGGGAACATGGATTTTCTCAGACGCTCTCACGTGTGTGGTTGGATGTCTTACAAGGGGACACGCTTGCTGACTTACTTTCACAAGAAAGTAAACACAAGACATGGTCTCCATGTCCTGTCAATACGGGCTCAGCTAACCGAACGCCACCCAGAGGTTGGTTTAAAGATGTCCTGCAGCTGATTGGTCCATCAAACCTTCCTCAAGTAGAACAATACTGTGAGCGTGTTTGGTGCAATGAAAAGCTGCGTCGGAAACACAAGAACATGATGGACAAATACAAACAAGCGCAAGATGTGGCACGGAAAACCAGAGTCAGTAAGAACGCCGGGGACCGGCATCGTATGCCACGCGCAATAGAGTGACATATACACAAACACACATGCACACACTGAGAGATGAACTCTTCTATGAGGGTTTATATGATGTTATAAAACACCTCTCAAGCTCAGAGACATTGATCATGCTTACACACTGCTCACACAGACAACGAGGTAGAATGTCTTTACCGTCTCCTGAACTTTGTAGAACTGTGGAGCAAATTTTGTATTCCATTTTCCTTTTTAACATATTACTATGATGTCATTTGTCATAATTCGACGACGGTTGCCATATCAGCAGAAGAAACAGACACTATGTGGGTGTACAATATACACATACACACCTCTATTTAAATTCTGTTTACTGTGGTTTTCTACTGTATGTGCTGAGAAGATCTGGATGTGTTCACGGCATCGCTCTCAGTATGCTGGAGTAAAGCCAAAGACATTTATGATCATACACATTTTAAAAGTGTTTTCTTTTTTTTTTCTTTTCGGACCAACTTGTTAACCTGATTTTTTTTTTAAAAGCTGTAATTTGCTAATTTATTTGGCTGTTACTGCAGGCTACTGGTTAGAAGTGGATTATCTATGAAATAAAGCATGATGGGGTGTGCAGTTAGAGATAAATCATCAACAATGTAATGGTGTGAGTCGAGTTGTGTAGTTGTCCAAATGTTTAATTCATCTTATACCGCAGCCATTTGCCACTAACACTAATAATTCTGTATTTATTAAAGAGCCACAACTTGTGTATTATATCTGTTTATACAGTAGTTACTTATACTGTTGTAAGTTGTCTGCAAAAACAGGTTAGTTCTCATTATTATTTATGCTGTTGCAGCTTATCTCCCTCCTTTGGAAGATAATAATAAGACAAGAAACTAAGAGATAATAAGAGAGAGAAATTGCTTAAAGTGACCACTGTGCTTCGGTACGTTCACCGGCTGAAGGGGGCCCTGGATGGACAAGCCTGGGAAATGTAATGCTGCCTAGGGGAAATGTAATAAGACATTAACAAAACAAACCTAACATCAATTTACACAGCAAGCGCAAAGCGCAAGGTTTTGAAGATTGAAAAGCTTTATAATGACTGTTACAAAGTGCTGACACTGGAGACAAAAATGCAAAATAAACATCTTACAGAAAGTTTTTTCGTATTAATGATTAGACATATTGTTAATCTGTTTACATGAAGCACACGCCATACAAGACCCTGTGTAAGTTATAAACGATAGCGTATTAAAATGAGCAAAGTAAAGTAGTTTAAAAACCGTCCAAGCCGTGTTGTAACCGAAATCAAGCACTGCGGTAAAAATCTGTTGTATCTTCTTATCTATTCATAAGCATAGCTCTGCTTTTTGGTGTGTAAATTGTGGTGGGCATTTTTCTAACTTTTGTGAAAAGGCAGTTTGAAGTGTTCAAAGGTGTGTTTGATGATGAGGATTAAGGATTTTACTGGTATGTACATTTAGTATTATTTCTGATTTCATTTTTTAATGTACTTGGTATTTTGTATTGTTCAAACTAAGGCACGGCCAAAACGTTGATTTTCACATGTAATGCAAGAGTCGGGTTAAAAAGGCTTCTGTAATGTCCTGGAAATCGAAGAAAGATTTCTTTTAGAGAACAAGCCAAGTCTGCATGGTTGTTTGGTTTGCCTTTTCATCTCTCCCATTAGGCCTAGATGCTTCCACATCCCTCATTTTAGTGATTAATTTGTTCTAACAGAAGTCTGGAATCACACAACTTGTTTTCTTTGAAAATATTGCCGTTGATCTAATCGGCTGATCCGGAGACCAGTGTCAGGAAAAAAGAAACTATTAGAATATAGAACCGTCTGAATCGTTTTTAATGCTGCTGCATTCCGCGTTTTTCATAATGTTATAAAAATATCATAGCTGTTAATGGCATTCATTCAGTTTTTGAGTGAATTACTGGGTTATAGGTTTAATTGAGTTCATCTTAGTGCATCTTTCTTTTTTACTTTTTAATTTTTACTTTCTTGTGAAAGTTTTTTCACGCTATACAGAGCTGTACACCAATCAAGCATAATTGTTCATGTTCCCCTTGTGCCACCTGGAAAGCTCTTTCCCCTCAAAGATTGACTCCTCCAGACCTCTAGGGCTGTGGGTTGCATAAAGGGCCTTCATGGATTGGACTTGTTTGTCCGGTGAACACCATGAGCACTTGATCGGATTGAGATATGGGGAGTTTGGAAGTGGGGTTGGTAGCCTTGGGCTCTTTGCCTGCTGCGCCCCATGTGCAACAGGCTGTGGTGCACTGTTTTTTTTTTTTAAATATATCTTTCTATCGTGGCCAGGATTGACTCTTTTCATTTGTGCTACATTGGCTTTTCTGTGGGATCGGACCTGGCCTTTGGTCCCCACAGGCATGAGTGAAGATTGGGTGCCCATGATCCTGTCCTCGGTTTACTGACATAATTAATTATCAATGCTTATGTTTTCATTTTATGGACGATCCGTGTATATATACATGTTTCTAGTGTCTACTTAACAATCTGAAGTTAAACAGTTGAGCATTAAATTTATTTATAATGTCTTTCATTTGACCTTCCAGCAACCAGATTTCAAATCCCGCTCAGGCCACCAGTTTGATATTAATATTTTTAAGTCGTTTTTGCAGTATGTTTGGGGCATTTGTTCAACGATATCCCATCAGAAAATACTAAACCTTGTTCTGACATATTCAAACATTCTTTCGGGGCAATGTGGGACAGATCTGCAAATCCTTCATCAAATAGTCATGTCATTATATTATATAGTATTATAAATACTGTATTCTTTCAAGATTGTACACATAAATATATTAACTAAAGCAGCTCTAAGACTTTTTCTCAGATTTAATACTGGATGCAACTGATTAAGCCAAGTTTGTACTCGTATGGACTGATTTTATCTAACAGACTGATTATCATTTCAACACTGAACGTTCATATGCAAATAACACATACACACACACACACACACACACACACACACAAAAACCTGTGTGTGATGATTTTGTATTGTATGTCATGTATTTATGTCTTATTTAAAGTGGATCCTTGCATGCAGAGTTTTCAGATGTGAGTTTTGTCTTTAAAGATAAATGAATAAACATGTTTCATGTTGTAGATATGTCTATCATGTGCTTTATTGTGGGCTTAAACTGTCCATGCGGTGAGATGTTTGTTTTTGTCCTTCATGCCCTTTGCATGTGCGTGCTTGTAAATGATTTGGATTCGAGGACCTCCTGGAGTCAGGATGCAGGATTAAGTGATACAAAGGGGCTTTTAATCATATGTTGTTCTACTGCAAAAGAGGCGAAAAGCTATCAGAGGTACAGTAAATATAGATTCCAAAGAATGACCACACTGAACATAAACCCATCGCTTAAAGCTATAATTGATGCTAACTGACCCTGATTCGTACAGAACCATAATCAAGTCCAAATGCTGTTTGTTTGTTTGATGTTAGTTTCTGAAATCATTGAAAGCACGGTAAAATTTTAGAAGTGTACATAAACGTTCTTAACTTCCTATGATAAAAGCGAGTATAATATAACGTAATTCAATTATATCCCATTAAAAAGCGACATAGTGACGTAATGGGGTAACATTGCTGCCTCAAGGTTTCAGGGTTTCCAAGTTTCATTCAGAGCTCCCATTACTGCCCTTGTCTTTGGCAGTGTGTCCGCATAGGTATTCATCCACCACCTACAGTAAACCCATACCAGTATGTGAATTAGTGATTTGTGTGCAATTTGTAGTGATTACTAATTCGGTGTAAATGAATGTGAGAATTTTTGTACATTATGCTCTGAGGATTAGTGTCACATCTGGAGTGTATTTCCAGCTGGCACACAGATGTCACATGATATGTGCTCTGTAACCAGCATGACCATAACCTTAACATCCTGGAGTTAAAGCATTAAAGCATATAGTACAGTTATGTTATTTCATAAAAGTTACATTGAAAGTCATGTAAAAAAAACAACAACACTTGTTCGTGATTTTAGTATTTAAACATAAAAAAAAATTGCTTTGATGTATGAGGCAAGATCTGAACGTTCCACCTAGCACTGAGATTTATGTTTATTTCTTAATGAACTTTACTGTAATTACTGCCTCATTTTACAATGTGATATCTGACTGTTTCTCATTAAGCTGTTTAATGAGATCAACACCTAATCACCCCATTGTGATTTAATCTAAAGGTGTGTTCAAGTCAAACCAGGCAACAGTTTTAAGAGTAAAAACTCTCTATATATACAGTAATCCCCAGCTACACTAATGGACATATTATTTTTTAAATGTTTGCACCATTCATATTTTTTTACTATGGCTAAGGTTCTCATCACCATACTGTGATTTAAGTCTTCTGTAAATCTCAACTGCTTTTATGCCTTTATTCATGAGAAATTTCATCACAAGTCCTGGTTTGACTTGGATGCCCCTTATATTTTTTCTTGTAACTTTTCTTTATTATTTATTCAAAATGAAACATTTATGCAGATGAAATTATTTATAGAGAACTGTTTGTGTCAGGGCGGTACAGTGATTTAATCGTTAGCACTGTCATCTTGTACCTCCAGGGTCCGGGTTTGGTTGCCGGCCAGGTTCGATTCCCGTCTCTGTCTGCATGAAGTTGGCTTCTTGTCCCCATGCTTGGTGGGTTTCCTCAGGTTACTCCAGTTTCCTCCTATAATTCAAAGAAAAAATATATAGTACAAGACAGACCAGTTTTCAGATAGAAACAAAAACCCTAATGTACGCTCCTGGGATTTGCATAAAAATAGAAAGGAGCGAGTGTGACAAAGTTACCAGAAGAACTCATTTTCTCCACAAACTCAGTAAAACCTAACAACTATTTTACTTATAGTACTGTGTAAAAGTCTTGGGCACGTACAAAAATATGGCATAAGCAAAAGATGCTTTTGAAAACATTTCTGCATAAAAGATTCTGCAATAAAGAGCAATAAAATAAACAGTCATAATTTGGAGTGAAAAAACTCATTGCTTAAAATCAGGAGTTTTAGACACAGATTTGTGCAGTTGTACAGTATATATTATATACAGTATAGATTACATACATTTTATATACTATTATTTAAAGCTGTTATAATGTATATGTGATAAAAAGAACTTGCCTCATAACTATATCCTGTTTTTTTTTTTTCACAAAGCAATATATCATAATTAATACCTTTAAAAGGCATATTTGTCATGAAGACATAACGGTCATGTTGGACCACTTCATGCCAGCCCACTGTTAATCATTTTCATATTACATCACTTCCAAAGTTTTAAATCCTTTTTTTAATTCCAAAGTTTATTGTTTGCTATTAATATTGAATGTCGTTATTATTGTTATTTATTAGGGGAGCTTTGCCAGTCAAAGAAAACAAATGATCACATTGTTGAACATTTCATCAAACTAAATTGTTATGAGTATACAGGATTACAGTACACCATATGTCTGCATACACTGATTTTCCTGGCCTAACTCAGATATAATTGTCATATCTGAAAAACAAATAAAAACACTGTTGAAAGCTGATCAGTGTGTGGAACAAAGATTGCATTTCTGTGTTTATCAGAACTAATCAGCAGAGGAAATTCTATAAGATCACTGTAAACACATATACAGTACGTCAATGTCTGCAGGAGGTTTTACTGCACGACATGTTTATTCCAAGAAATGCAACACAAAAATCACTTTTCATGTTCCCATGTTCTTAAAAAATCCTTAGAATTGAACTTACTTGTTGAAACTTTTGAGCATTTTTCAAATTTATTTTATCAATCAAATCAATCAATGTAATATCTAACTTTCTGGGCAAGTGCACACTTCAGTTGCTACCAATGCCCATGTGGCATCTCAACCAAAAGCAAGTCGATGGTCAAAACATTTACAGTGCTGTGCAAAAACCACCCGGATTACTACCATGTCTTGATATTTTGCTTCCAAAATCCAACCGTTCTTGCATTTTTAATGTAGTCTTGAGGAATAGCTTACCATGCTTCTACCTTAATGCATAAACCAGTGAGAAACAGGTGCAGATGATGACAGGTGATGAGTATACTGGTGATACTGAATGCTGAGAGGTCTTGTTAGCATCTATATTCTCAATGAATGAGGTGTCCAGGTATTGTGCTGGCTTTGTGCTACACTTGATTTGCATAACTCATAAGTTTCATCAGTGTTTCCACATATCTACAGTACGTGTTTCATATCTCCCCAGCAAAGGCCTCAACCACTGCTGTTAATGCAACTGGTGGTGGATATCAGAATTGTTAATATGAAATATAGGTAAAGAATCAGTGTGTGTCACAGTTCATTATTTAAAGTAATAGAAAATGAACAAAATGTGGGTTTTTTTCCTGGTGACCTTTAGACAAATCCAAAGAGAGAATAACAAAGAAACAAAGAAGAAAGGAAAGAAAGAACGAAACGATTAAAAAAGAAAAAAAATAATAAATAATTAAGATAGAAAGAAACTAACAAACAAAGAAAACAAACAAACAAGCAAAAAGAAAGAAAGAAAGAAAGAAGGAAAGAAAGAAAGAAGGAGAAAAGGAAATGTCTAAAACATAGACATGAATATTGCTTCAATAATACTTATATATAAGTATTATTGAAGCAATAGAAATATAATTATTTAAAACATTTATATTTTGTTAGAGATTAAGGAACCATACCCTGTGTCTGTGCGTGTGTGTATGTGTGAGTGTGTGTGTGTGAGAGAGAGAGATGTGATAATAAACAGTTACACAGTCTTTGGCACTCAGGACTTCTCTGCTGTCCTACACGATGGTGTTTATATGTAACATAGACACACAGCAGTACATAACAGTACTTCACTCTGAGTTACGGCTGTAAACAAACTGTGTGCACATACAATAAGCAATTAGGGAGAAATATGAGGAAGATGAAGATCATTGTTGATCATGAGTTTGTTTGCCAGTGAGCAGAAGGTTATAGATTGAGCACAACCGGGGAGCCACTGCTGAAGTACTTGTACATTTTTGGCGGTAAAAATGTGTTAATTGAATTTTAGATACTTTTAAATAATCTCCTTACAAGAATAAGGAATTTGTGTAGTCACACTAACATATACTTGAAATCATCGGGTGTGTTAAAAGTTATGGTTATAAAAAACCACCTGGATGCCATATTTATGAAAAATCCTTTACTTTTTTCTCTACATTTTTGGTCAGCTGATCATCAAAGGCAATATTATTTAAAGCCTAATGAAATCTACACATACGGTATGTGGAGCTCGGGACCGTTTTTGCTGACTGTGTAAACTCCTCTTCCCCTCCTTTACATTCTTTTCTTTCCTCCATCATCACCGCGTCTTTGTTTTCTCAAGCTCCTTTCAAAAACAATCCAACACACAATGTGTTGAGGAAAGAGAGAATGTGAGATCTATCTATCTAGCAGAATGGTTTAAAAAAAAATAAAAAAGACTGAATGAAATCAAGGACACAGAGTGAAGAAGGTGTGAAAAAACAGGAGGCACTTCTGGAGAATGAAAGACTGACAGTCCAAAGAGACTGGTGAGGGTGAATAAGTGAGACTGTGCATGTGTGTGTGTGTGTGTGTGTGTGTGTGTGTGTGTTAAACTGAATGCACCCAATGAGTGAAAGTGTGCTGACATGGAAAGCATGATTCCTTTCTGTCAACATGTCAAACATGAGGTAGAAGGGGTTAATGAGGGTTTACCTGACAGGATGCAATTAGGGGTAATTGGAACCATTAATCATCCACGCTGTCTCCGCTGAATACTGTGTAAGACATGAGGGCAGATGAAATGCCATCAGACCAGTTGTGGCTGGTATAAATGGTCTACTGAGGCTAAGTCCTCTCTTTCTTTACAGAAAAACATCTATAATTATGACACCCAGCTTGTTAAAATTGTTGTTCATAAATAGAAATGAGCCTGTTTTCTCCGTAGATTCACAGCTTAACAGTAATATTTGTCTCGTGTGATGAAACTTATTTTCGAGCATTCATTAGTGCTAAAATTAAAACTCATTTTGCTAACATATCCATAACACCTCAACTGTGGTGATTAAAGAGCGGCAGGGGAAACGCAATAGCTCTCCTTTGGAGTAATCAGGAGTAAACAAACTGAGCAAAATGAGGACAAATTACACGAAGGGGACAAAGGACAGAAAAATATGTTTTATGTGGTTTCAATGAAAGATTTGGCTTACGGCAAGCATGACGTTTGCTCTTGCTATGTTGCGTAATTGTGAACATGATTATAAAACATTTTTAAAAAATTAGCCATCACTTATGGTGTGGCCTATTTGTCTTTTAGTCTGTATGCATAATGGCTTTATGCTTGAAAAAAGACCCCATTAAATAATGTTTAAGCATTGTGGTTTTATTATTATACAGTGCCTTCATACCCTATAAACTTTTCCACATTTTGTCACATTACAACCACAAATGTAAATTTGTTATTCTGGCCTTTATGGAAAAGTGGCAAGAAGAACGCCATTGGTGAAAGAAAGACATAAGAAGTCCCATTTGCAGTTCCACATGGCTTGTCACAAACTCCTTTCCAACTTTCTTCTTGCCACTTTTCCATAAAGGCCAGCTTTGTGAAGAGCACGATTAATAGTTGTCCTGTGAACAGATTCTCAAACCTGAGCTGCGGATCTCTGCAGCTCCTCCAGAGTTACCATGGGCCTCTTCATTGCTTCTCTGATTAATGCTCTCCTCGCCCGGCCTTTCAGTTTAGGTGGACGGCCATGTCTTGGTAGGTTTACAGTTGTGCCATACCATTTCCATTTTCGGATGGTGGATTGAAAAGTGCTCTGTGAGATGTTTTAAATCTTGGGATATTTTTTATTATCTCACCCTGCTTCAAACTTCTCCACAACTTTATCCCTGACCTGTTTGGTGTGTTCCTTGGGATTCATGGTGCTGTTTGTTCACTAATGTTCTCTAACAAACCTCTGAGGGCTGCACAGAATACACTTTTCCCAAAATACATTTGTGAGGTTTGTGGTTGTAAGATGAAAAAAATTGGAAAATTTCAAGGAGTATGAATACGTACTTTGCAAGTCACTGCAAAAATAACACTGAGTTACTGACAGATACTGTACTGTAGTAGAATATATTAAAAACTCTCTGGGATCTCAGGGCTCTCTGTGATTCAGGACTTTTCCTGATTTCAAATCTTTACCAAATGTAGAACCTCATTCATTCATTCATTCATTCATTCATTCATTCTCTGTATGGCTTTTCCTGTACAAGGTTGTGGGAGGCCTGGGGCCTATTCCATTGCCAGTATTACTGCTGCTAGTATTCCAGGGTTACACATAATAAGTCATCAGACTATTAAATGATGTCTCACTATAGCTGGACTTGTTGGACATGCATGGAGGCCGTATTATGGTCCAATGTTGTCTCTAGGTCATTGTCAGAGCTGCCTAAATTTTTACTTTCTGATGCTGATGGACACAGAATTTTGTATAAAATCAAGCTTTCTTTTTTGACAGAAAAAAAAAATTAAAAAGTGTATATGTCCAATTTTTTTTGTTGTTGTTCACATATAACCCAAACTGAAAAACTGAAAATGAAGTGAAAATGCAGATAAATTGAAGCTCACAGATATTTTTGAACACAAGACACAGAGTTTATGAAAGTCTTAAGTGTGTGCTCATAGCAAAACAGAAAAATTATAGCATTCAGAAAGACATTTATTTTGGGGGTAAGGTGACTGATGTTCCTAACTTTTTTTTTAAGGACAGCCTTCTTTTTACTGAATGTTCAATTGGCACGAGAACCCAAAGCATGGCTTCAGTAACAGTCACTCAAATGCAGTACTTATATACAATATATATATATATTCAGCATACTTTTTATTCCAACCATGAAACATTCCCCCTTCAGGATCATGGTGCAACATAAACCAGTGCAGAGTCTATAAGGAATTAAACTGAAAACAAGAAGTTTCAAGGTTTTTGTGCCACTTTTCAAAACAATTCCTTGTAAGCTGCAAACAGGGTAAAACATCACGTGCTTTGCATTTCCAAGGAGTGTTTTGCTTCCTGCCTTTCTTTCTGCACAGCACACAAGTCCTACAGGAATCTGGGTTTACAAGTTTTGCTGGAACTGGAACATGATCACACTTTTGAGTTGCAGGTTTTGTGGAAACACCGCACAGCTGTGTATCCCTGATATAGAGCTGATCTGACAGGTTAACACCCACCATATATTAGTTCTTCTGTGAGATTGAAAAAATGAATTTAGGGTGTAAAAAATAAAGTATAAACTTAATTTAGGACTAAAATATTCCTAAAAGTTATTTATTAAACTTCCTAGTCTTACCTTCGGCAAGGAGTAGGACTGTTCCCAGGAAAGCATGTAAAGTCACTGTTTATGACACTGGGAAATGCAAAGTAGAATACACATTATAGTGAGGTGTAATTATTATGACAATTGTTAGTAGTTTTTAGCTTGTGAAATATTAAAAATGTTGAAATCAGCATCAGTTATGTGAAAGTTTTATGCATATAGACAAAACTTACAGACTTGTGTCTCTGCTGCATAAGGTTACCCTAATCAGACTACTCCAACTACAAGTGTTTCTAGTCCCTATAATTGAGCTCTGTAGGTCTGTCATATTTTGATCAAAATCACTTTGAAAAGAAACCCAAACAGGAGGGAAGATGAGACCCTTTTGCTTGCGGAGGAAGCAGTAAAATGTAAAGATGTAATTAATGGAAATTCTGCCCTACTCTTAACTCTAAGGATAAAAAGTGAGTGGACGGCAATTTGTGAAGCCATCAATGCTCCCTGTCAGTTTGCCACATGGACTCATGAAGAGTATGAAAAACAGGGGTACGCTGTGTTAATGAAGTGCTAGAGCAAAATTTCTGCTTTTAAACAGTGATAATTTCATAAACAGTGGACAGTGTCAAATATGTTTATATAAATATATCATTGCTGTTACTAAAAAAGCATAGAGGAGCTGTCACCTTAGTTCGAAATGTTCGTTGAAGAACCAGACACAAGACCTGTCACAAAAAACCTTTTTGTCCAAACAGTATGTTGTAATGAGCTCTGTGTAATTTACTGTTTAACCAAAACATCTCTCCTCCTTGTATGTCTCTGCTTGAACATCATTTTCTCGCAATTCCTAACCAGTTAGGACACATCCAGAGCTTCCTAAGTTTTGGTGGAGATATGAGTTATTTCCTATTTTAAGAATGTTGATAAATCGCTCTTACACCTACTCTTAAAATTAGGACTAAAATTGAGTCACTCTGAGAATTTTTTGCCCACTTAGAAACAATTTCCTACTCTGAGATGCTTAGTAAATACAAGCACAAGTGACATCTGTGGACTTCACGTTTTTGTACTTTGTGCTCAATCTCCACCAAAATCCAAAGCATAAAAAAATGGCAGAGCACGTCCATGCTTGTAAAATATCCAGCATACAATATTACCCAAGTGGTTAACACTGGAGCCACCAGATGTATGAACATGTACAGTACATGATAAGCTGCCTGAAGAAACGTGTAGATTTTTAGGTATGAGATGAGACGTTCAAGTTCTGTTCAGGGAACTAAAGAGCGAACACCCATGCCTACCATTTAAAGGGTTATTTCAAACTCAAGTCCTGAAAACAACTCTATTCAAGAGAGTCCTTAACAGAGTAAACAGTCAATGCTAAGAGAAGCACTTAGCATTTGAACACTTTGCCTCTGATATTTTTTATAGTGTTTAAAGTTCTAACAAAATAGAAAACGGTGATGACGATCAACTTATGAAAGCAAGCCAAGTTCAAGTACAAACATTATATTTGGAGATGTTTTAATTCTGTAAAGCTGCTTTGCAACAATGACTACTGACAAAAACGATGTACAAATAAAACATAACTGAATTCTGTTGAATTGAGATTTCGTGGTTGTCTTTCAGAGCATGTGGCTCCCAAGTGGCTCTTTTGAGATTATAACCATATATTTTATTTCACCTAACTATGATTTAAATGGTTTAATGGAATCCTTTTCTGCTTTCTACTCAACCAAATATACTCAGCAAAAAAAAAAAACGTCCTCTGACTTTCAACTGTTTTTACTTTCAGTAAACTTAATGTGTAAATATTTGTATGAACACTAAAAGAGT
>JAQMYJ010000040.1:9941439-9974454 GCA_030014305.1 Clarias laeviceps | reverse complement strand
AACGACCATTCCACAGGTGCATGTTAATTAATTGATTATGGTTAATTGAACATGCATGGAAAACATTGTTTAAACCAGTTACAATGAAGATCTGTAAAGTTATTTGGATTTTTACAACATTATTGTTGAAATACACAGTTCTGAAAAAGGGACGTTTCTTTTTTTGCTGAGTTTACATAGATAAAAGTAGAAATTTACAGTATCCAGGTAAAGTCATGCTAAAGCATCAGTTTTGTTAACCATCTAGTAGTAGTATGTTTGGTATTTTTGTCTGTCCATGTGCCATCTCTCACATCAGGTGATGAATACTTTCCACCCTGGAGATATATCCATCGTTTCTATGGCAGTTACCCAAGGGGTCAAGTTGCCAGCTCGATGCCCGATTGTCATTCACACACCATGGGCAATTTGGGAATGCCAATTAGCCTAATCTTCATGTCTTTGGTCTGTGAGTGGAAACCTGGAGTACTCGGGGGAAACCCACCAAGCATGGGAAGAAAATCTTGTTCATAATTTCGTTTGAGAACAGGCAAACTCCATGCACACAGATCTGACGTGGGAATTGAATCCTGACCCTGGAGGTACAAGGCGGCAGTGCTAACCACTAAGCTGCCGTGCCACCCCCTAGTTAATAGATATAAAATAATCCCAGGAGGAAAAAATGCCATACAGAGATTAGAAGACTACTACATAGGCATAGATCATATAGATGCATGCTCATCAAAAGAGGGCAAGGGAATACTGACTTTAGACTAGCAAATGACACAGAACGCAACAGAAGCATTCTTAGATTACTTAGCAGTCTATAAAATATGCCCATGAATGGCTGAAATTATTCACACTAGGGTGAAAGGACACAATATGGAAATCCTTTCACTCACTCACTCACTCACTCACTCATTCCCTATGCTGCTTATCCTGTTCCAGGGGTACTAGGCGGGGTTCAGTACACCATGGACAAGGTGCCAATTCATCACAGCGCGCAAGCACACACTCACACTCTCACTCATACGCTAAGGGCAATTTGGAGATGATTTGGAGGGCAATTTGGAGTCTTTGTACTATGGGAGGAAACCAAAGTACCCTGAGGAAACCCACCAAGCATGGGTAGAACATGCAAACATGAAAAAATCCATTAGAACACTTCTCTTACCATTGTTATCCACTTGTATTTTCCTCTGGTGACATTGAAAATTGTGTCAATTCCTTGAGATTCTTTCAGTCAGCACTTTAAGACATGTTTGGAGACAAATTTTAGAACAGAAAAACACATTTCTTTCAACGAACCCATCATGTCGTATAGTGATACATTCATATTGAATTAGTAGAATTCATTATCACCACACCATAAATCCATGTAGTTGATGTATTTTGAAGTAACTGTTTATTTCTTCGTGTTAATCAAATACAGTCTGATGCAACAAACCACACAGAAATAGGAATCGTCACTACAGTGTTCCACGTCAACTTTGGCCTTCAACCTTTGACCTCTCCAGAATATAAAGTCCCACTTTGATTCAATACTTTACACTTATTACATCTAACAGTAGACACACAATGAACACACATACACATGTTAATGTGCCACACACATGCATGTACAGGCACACATACACACACCCGCACACGTGCACACAAACACACACACTCAGACATAGACGTACACAGAGACACTCTGTCTCTCAGAATATGAGAAGAGTCACAAGGCAAGGAAATCAGTGAGCTGGTCTGGGTCATTTGGTTATTTCTTTTTAGAAAAAAAAAAAAGATTGTTAAAAAAGAAAAGAAAAAATGTCATTTCACACTGAGAGAGTTTTAGATCAAGTCCTTAAATATGGTTTAAAAGGAAAAGAACATACACCTCAAAATATACATATTTTTCTCTCTCCAGTTTTCAGAACAATGGATATATTACAAATGTCAATCCAAGCACGTATCACCACTACATATTAGCTTATTACGTCTTAAATATGTCATAAGAACATTAGATGAGCCAATGTGCTTTGTTTCTATTGTATTGGCAAAACACTCAACTACACATCTTTTTCTTAAGTCATGCAAATGAACAGAAGCAGGCATAACCGTTCTTTACATCAGGAAACATTATAAATAGAACAAAAAAATGTTCACCCATGTAGATTAATATTATATCTTAAGGAACTGATAATAGCTAGTGGAACTGATTGCTGGGGGAAAATAGGTTGACCTTATGTTGGGCTTAACAGTGAGCATTTTTAGGAAATGAAGGGTCCAACACAGACTGGAACCTAGTACTCTTAGAAATGAACTGTACTTTTCCTTGTTGTTGGCGTGGTATCATTAGGGTACATATTTTACATTCCACCAAGCTAGGAACCTCTGTAGTACCGTGGAACCCAATGGTGACCATTGTATTTATTTCCAGTTTTACAACCATGGTTGGACCTCTGGTCAACACATTCACACATTACGAGCAATTTGGGAACGGCAGTTAGAATAACCTGCATGTCTTTGAACTGTGGGAGGAAACCAAAGTACCCGGAGAAAACCCACCATGCACGGAGAGAACATGCAAACTCCACGTACACAGACCCCGAGGTGGCACTCGATCCTGGACCCTGGAGATGGAAGGTAATCGTGCTAACCACTATGTCACAGTGCTGCCATCTTTTGTATTAATGGGTACATAATTGGCCTTATATTTCAAAAACTTTACTATAACAGCTAAAGGAAAACCATTCAGCACTTGAAGGGCCGAGCTGAATGAATAAATTTTATTGTTTTTTTGGGGTTTTTTTTGGGGTCAAAATAATTTTTTCTTGAACAAAACAGAATTACACCTGATCAAAAGTTTAGTAATAAGTACAATAAGTTCACTAATGCTGTCCCAGAGTATGGGCATTGGTGGCTGAGGTAGGCCTGAGTTTGATTCCCAGCCAATAGAAATTTAGACCTAATTACAAGGAAAAGCACAGTTTGAAACCTTTATTTCTAAGAATGTTGCCTAGGAATGTTTTTTGTCTAGGAAATCTTTTTCTCAGATGGCCCTATTTGGTTGACCTTGTTTATCTTCTTATTTACAGGAGTGTTAACAGTTTACCTCCTAAAACTCAACATTGTAGAAAATCTAGAACATATAAGTATGCTTGATTAAGATTTCATATTCTGTGTTAAAAAAAATGCGTTTTTGACCAGAACATTGTGCGTACATTTGGAAAAATGACAAAAATGAACAGAGCACCTTGTTGTAACCACATATGTTGTACATGCACATTTCATGAAATATTTTTCCTCTCTGTGGAATCTCGAATAGTGATTGTTAAACTCGACACGATCAATACGATTGCTTTATGTTTCTTTCGCAACACCAAGCTGCCACCTAGTGGTGAAAACCAAAAGCACCAGTTCACCTTTCTAGTGCTCCCACTGTTCGTGCTCAAACAAGTCAGGACCACAAACCACTCTGGGAAACAATCATTGTAAAAAAAAAATAATAATAAATTATGATGTATGAAAATGCATTCTTTACATCTCTTTAATGAAAAACAAATACAAGCCAAGGGCCCCTGGGTAGCCAATTCCATGACAAGCCCCTGTTTTGTCATGCTGCTTGTGTGTAGTTGTTTGAGGAATGGAGCACAGCCTGTGTTTTCATTAATTGCACAGACAAAAAAACTGCAACTGGTTGGTCTAGGGGAGGAAGGAAGTATCATCTGTCATTCACCATCTAACCTAAAACATCCCTACATCAGCAGAAAGGGCTGATGGGTAAATCTGATATCATTATAATAAGCGGCTTACTGTTTTGTTTTTGTTTTTACTATTAAATGAATGAACACTAATTTACATGCTATATGTGCAAAAAAGATTGTTATTGTAACTGTTGGAGATATGAAGCACGAATGCACACACACACACACACACACACACACACACACACACACACGCTCAAGCATCTTGTCTTGCAAATCATCAACAGATGGGTTCAAAACTAAAACATCCTTCCCCCCACCCCATCATAACTTTTTTTTGTATGATTTTCCCACAATGAACTCCTGCTTTGAGGTGCTCGATAAGGTCAAGGGCCTAGAGCACGATATTGCAAAGCAAACAGTCACACACCATGCAGGTATAGTGCACACGCCCTACCACTATGTGATCTCACACAAAACGCGCTTTGGATAAAGTTAAAGCAGCTCAAAGTCTTTTTATACAACAGGTGGCGCCAGTGAGCAACCAGGCCACCCTGCCCGAACGCTCACTTTCTCGTAATTTGCTGATGATTATTTTTTGTGGGTAAGTTCACAGTTTTGTGTTCCTTTCTCCCCGTTTCCTGCTGATGGTAAACACCAGAGAGCAGCTTTAAGGGTTTCTATGGTAACAGGCAGCTAGTGGTGGTTAGCTTAATAGTGGTTTTGGTTCTACAGAGAATATTCGAGAATACAGAGGAAATTCTAATCTACAGAACACAAAGAGCACGAAGCACAAACACACGAAATATACAAGGTTATTGTTTTTTTTTTCTTTCTTTTTTTTTCTAGAAGCAGAGTGTGTGTGCTGTTCCAAGACAATGCATGCAATTGCACAGTTTTTCTACATATCGAGTGTGTGTGTGTGTGTGTGTGTGTAATGCTTTGTCCATGGTTTGGACTATTCCTCTGTTTGGAATCGTAAACACGATGAGACAGTTTGGTTCAGAATGACATCATCCCTGTCTGCACTTCTTTCAAATAAGCCTCTGTGTTCAGAAAGAAGCTCAAGTGAATAATTATTGCATCATTGTATGTGTGTAAGTGTGTGTGTGATTCGTGCCTATGTAAATTGGAGTGTTTATCGACTGTATAGTCATGTAAATGACATCATGGCTAAGTGTACAGGGACTGCAGAGAGGGTATGATTGGAGTGTATGGGCAGGAAAGTGTGTAATGGGTATATGAGTGGTGTATAGAGGAATAGGAGAGTGTGTAGAGATGGGAGTGAGTGTAGGAAGGGGTGTATTGGTGTGTTTGGGGGCTTAGAATGCAAACTGAAATAATACCACCCCTGGTAAAGTAATGTAACATGGCAGTAGAGTGTGTAAAGGGTGGTAGAATGATTTCAGGAAGAGAATAAAGGAAGGAATTTGAATTTTTTTGGACTATAGGGATAAAAGAATGCACCCCAGATGGGGGTAGGATGGAGCAGCAGTGCACTAAGGCAATGGTGTGTGGTAAATTGTACAGTATGAGAAGCATAATGTGGATTTCTAACATATAGCTTGTTTGTGTTATCTGATAAACAGTCATGTGATGGTGTGTGTGGTTTTGTCCAACTCCAGTGATCTCTCCTTCTCTCTCTGTCCCTCTCTCCCTTGCTCTCTCTCTCTTTCTCTCTTCTTCCATCCCTTGTTACTCTCCTGCACTCCGAGGCGCACGAGGTGCAGGTTTTCCGTCGTGTGTTCTGCGGTTCCTCCCCTTCCTCACCTCCTTCAGATGCCTCCACTTTTTGTGCGTGGAGTGCAGAGGATCAGAAGATGGAGACTCATTGGCGGCGTCTGCCATTGCTTTGTCTGATTGGCTGTGTTTGCGTGACCAAACCTGCTCGCAGATCTGGTCCACGGTGCTCAGGTTGGGGTGATCAACCAGCTGCATGAAGTCTCTGTACCACAGCTTCTGATTGGTGGACTGTGCTTGGCTTTGGGCAGGATTGTGTCCTATGCTATAGGTTGGGCTCGTAGTGGGGACGACCTCCAGCGTGATGCTGAGCAGCGTTTGGGTGAATCCATGCTCCATCGCGTGACACTGGTATACACCGCCATCTCTGCGCAACACTCGCCGTAGCAACAAGCCTCGATTTGTCTGAAGCATACGATCATCGAGACGGACCTGAGATCACGAAGACACACATAATGAAACAATTTATAAATTTCATTTTTAAGTAGAATCATACTGATAATATGAAAGATCATTAAAAGCACATTTATCACCTTCTTCTCGTTCCTCATGGAAATGGAAATCACCAAGGACCAACTGACATGATATTATTGTGATACCTAGCTGCCAATTCAATTTGCATTGCGATACTGTAAGTAACTCTTCATATTCCCTCACTCACCTCTTCTCGGGGATTGTTCGGGTGTCTCTGGGAGGTCCATGTGACCTGAGCCTGTAGTGATTTGGGCATGCACTCCAGAAAAGAACTACTGCCCTCCACTGCATACAGCTTTTTCTCCACAACACGCTGCTTCTGGTGATCTGAAAGGCACCATATAACACAGTGGTGTTAAACTTTAATGGTAAATTATTGTTAAATTATTGTAATATTATAATTAGATATATCCAGAAGTAAAATAAAGAAGGACTCTGGGACAGAACTTTTACATCAGATGCCCTTCCTGATGCAACCCTCTCATTTTATTCAGACTCTTGGGACCGGCACTACATCCAGTGGCTGGGGTTTGGGTATTGGCTAAGAATCAAACTCAGGCCTACCTGAGCCACCAATGTCCATACAACATACAGCACTATTGAACTTATTGTACTTATTACTGAACTTTTGATCAAGTGTAATTCAGTTTTCTTTTAAGCTCAAGAAAAAATAATTATGACATTGCTAAAAAAAAAAACAATGAACAGTAAAATTTATTCATTCAGCTCAGCCCTTCTGTGCTGTGTGTATACTTTTTTCCTCCAACTTAAACCCAATTTTGAACCCCATTAGTGTGTGATGTAAATTATATTCTTTCCTGGCTGTAAAAACGTCTTGCTCTGGCTGAGCTCCATTAAAAACAACAATTTACTCCAAGAAAATTCTTCAGAACCTGTCTTTGTTCTCCACTAACATTTCTTTTTCTTTCTTTTTTTGAATGAATTAAATGACCCAACAGGCCCTGTATGATTAATATGTCTTTATAAAATACTGTATAGTGGGTGTTGGAAAGACACTTGAAATGAATTAACAAGCCCACCTCTGTAGAGTTTGGCCAGTTGAGAAGAATGAATGAATAGGGGGGTGAAAACTGGTAGGAGCTTCAAAATCATGTCTGACATACTTTCTTAAAAGATACTTATCAAAGAAAAGGTTTCCAATATCTTGTTCAAGTGTTGCTTTTTTTATTAAAGCAAGAATTTTCTTTGTGTTCCATAGGAATCTTATGTTGACATTTGTCCTGAAATTAGTTCCCAGTATTCATTGCACCTCACCTGTAACTGTCATTTGATGTCAAATGTATTCACTTGCACTTTGTTTACTTAGTCTATCTATTTACAACCAGTTTAATTTACTGTTGTTCTTTGGATAGTTGTAGTAACTCTTTCCTTTAGTTTCCTGATCTGTTTAGTAAATTGTTAGGTAGAATTAGCCTTAGCTTTAGTATAGGTTATCTCATTTCAGGGGCTGCATCCTTTAAAGGATGTGAGGCCATTGGTGTCTCAGTGGTACAGTAGGTCTCTTGCCTGCCATGTGGAAGGCCTGGGTTCAATTTCTAGCTGATGCCCAAACCCCAGCCACTGGATGCAGTGCCGCCGATCCCAAGCCCAGATAAAAAGGAAGGGTTGCGTCCGGAAGAGCATCCGATGTAAAACATGTGTCAAGTTGTTGTGCGGATCGAATGGGCCACTGTGGGGCGACCTCTCAATGGGAGCAGCCGAAAGTCTAACAACAAACAGCAATCCATAGAAGGATGCAAACTATGCTCTCTTCATAGTCATGTGGCCTTCACTGAGTGTGTAGACAAACCAAAATGAGACAGTCTGGTCTACGAAGAATTTCTTAATGGCATCACCAGCTGTTATTGCGCTTACCATTACGTCATTATAATATGAAGGCTGAATTATCAATAAAATCACAATGATTATGGTCTAGGCACAGTGGTGTAGTGGTTAGCACTGTCGCCTTGCATCTCTAGGGTCCGGGTTTGATTCCCGGCCAAGCTCGATTCCCGTGTGCGCATGTTCTCCCTGTGCTTGGTGGGTTTCCTCCGGGTACTCTGGTTTCCTACCAGTTTCTTTGCTTGTGTCAACCATTTTTACATGTTTTGCTCATTCATGTTTGTATATGAGATTAAATTGGAATACAATTCATTTCCTCATATTGTTTGCCTGCAGTAGCTTGTGCTGAAAGAAAGTATACTGTATGTGACTATATTGCATAATCCTGTATTATATTAAAACATAGTACTGCAAAAAATAGCTTAAAATGCTGTGAGTTTTAAGAGCTACACTGCCCTAATAAGAAACCGTCTCAACCCCTCCATGACTGGAGGTTTGTATCAAGAAGAGCCAATCTTGTGCAAAAACTGTATAATTAGCTGTAATGACCCCTAACCGGAGGAGCTAAAACAACATTCTATATGTTTTTTTACTGATGGATGAAATGATGTACTGTTCCTGTTCTGTCATTATAATGGTCTAACAGGATCACAAGTTGTATAGCATTTCTTTTTAAAGTGCAGGATTAACTAGGCTTATTCCACCTTGATATTCGCTTGATAGACAAGTAGCTCCCTCCTACTGTACTGTAGGAGTTAAATATCTCAAAAACTGTAGTAAGAGCCTTTGTGTATGTGTCTGACACTAACACTAAAAAGCAATGATCTGTGGAGTAACGCCGCCCCCTAAAGGTGTAAACTAACCTCCTGAACAAAGAGTGTTCGGATCACCGTTCCTGACGTCTTGCCGACGGAAGCGCCTGCATGAGATAAAAGAACAGAGAATATTGCAGAGGTTCATATATTCATTGTAAAACCAGAGTAGGCATGTCCTGAGTAAGCAGGATATGATGGAAAAATGCAACATCGGTTATGAGTGTGTGTACCGTTTGGTGTTCGGAAGGTAGCGTGTGCATTGATGTCCATCCCAGGCACAGTAGGGGTCCCGGGCCAGGCAGCACTCAGCACATGCTTTACCATACATGCTGCAGCGATGCAGTGGCACCTGAGCCACACCTGTATCAGAGCCTACATACAGCTGTTGCTGCAGAGAGAAAAGAAGAGAGCAAGAAAGTGATGGAGAGAGAAAGAGAGAGAGAGAGAGAGTTAATCAAAATACAAGGACACACTGATCTGGAAATCTAATAAGCCAGACATATTATTAGATTTTAACTACATATTTTATCTCGTATCATAGCCAATGTCATTTCCTGCACTGTGGATTAAATGAAATGAAGTCACGCATTAAATTAATGCTTTTGCTGATGATGTTATCTTGTTGCTGTCAAAGTGAAAAATTATACAGTGGACCCAGAGTTCATAACTCATTCTAACCTGACACTATTCATACACTTCACACTATATATATAAGCACATCAGCACAGCTACAGAGTTACCAAGGAATGTGAAGACAGTACTTTGATGGTGAAACACCACTCCAGAAACTCTAGCTTAAGCATAATCTTTAGGGTCAGAGGTCAATTCTTGAAGGTTTCAACAGGTAAACTGCTGGAACTAATTTCAGAGCTGTTGTAACAGATAAGCGTGACTTACTCTTTTGGAAGATATCTGCATATTGATGATGGATGAAGAGTCCTGTAAAGAGAAGAACATAAATTTGTGCTTGCTCAGGTTGCACAAGGTGCTTTGATATTTGATAACTGATCCTGCTTTCAAACTGTTTTTCTTTGGAACATGAATGCAAACCCCCCAGCTGCAGTCAAGTCAAGTCAAGTCTAGTGACTTTTATTGTCATTTCCTAGAAGATTGTGATGGCGCATAAAACACACAACTCCAAGGAATATTTAAAACTAAAAATATATATTTTAATAAAGAACTACATAAAGTATGCTGACTGCAGTGCTGACCAGGACAACGTTCTAGTGTGTCTAGGGAATAATGTGAAAAAAGACACACACCTTGAAGACTTGCAGTTCCTCTAGAAGCAGCTCTGTGTTGCTCCAGCTTCCTTTCGGCACAGAGATCACTTTCAGAACAGTGCCGACATCTATAAAGGGTTAAAGACACATAAAATATTACAGACACAACAGTATGCAAAAGATCATGCATCTTGTGAATATTGTCAAACTACACCGAATAACAAATAAGTAAACTAAAAATGATAAATTTACTGACACGGACAAAAACAAACAGGGCAGTATGATATGATGAGTTACTGACTTATACACCAATCAGCCTTAAAACATTAACACTGATTATGTATCAATTGTATGAGGTGGGGCGGCACGGTGGTGTACTGGTTAGCACTGTCGCCTTGCACCTCCAGGGTCCGGGTTTGATTCCCGGCCAGGCTCGATTCCCGTCTCTGTGTGCATGGAGTTTGCATGTTCTCCCCGTGTTTGGTGGGTTTCCTCCGGGTACTCCGGTTTCCTCCCACACTCCAAAGATATGCAGTTTAGGCTAATTGGCATTCCCAAATTGCCCGTAGTGTGTGTGCCCTGCGATGGACTGGCACCCTGTCCAGGGTGTACCCTGCCTTATGCCCTAAGCCTCCTGGGATAGACTCCAGGTCCCTGCGACCCTGAATACAGGATAAAGCGGTATAGAAGATGAGTCAGTGAGTGTATGAGGTGGTATCAAAGCACCGACCTTCATAAGTCAAAAGTGTGCCAAAAGACACCATCCTGTGTACATCAGGAGCTATACAACTGGTGCTATTCTGACCACGTACTGTACAGGTATGTGACCCTAGCTGCTATTTCATCATGGACAGCAAGTTAGAACAAAGAGCAACTATGAAATTCTCCGTGAAACTGGGCAAATCTGCCACAGAAACATTTGACATGATTCAGCAAGTTTATGGTAATGCTGCAATGAGTCATTTGAGGTTTTCTGACTAGCATGCATGCTTCAAGGACTGAAGAACATTACTGGAAGACAATGAGAGATCAGGAAGACCTTTAACAAGCTCAACCTCGCAAGCAATCCACAACATTGCTGCCATTGTCATTGTGTCATACGGAACAGTCAAGGCAATCTTCATGTGTGATTTGAACATGCGCCGTGACCTACAGTAGGAGCAGTACTTCCCCAGGCTACTGGCCCAGGAGCAGAAAAAACATCGTGTCGAAGTCTGCCAAGAACTCCATCAACGGTGGTTGACTCATGCTTCATTTCAAGGATCATTACTAGCGGCGAAACTTGGGTATTATGGGTACGATCTTGAGACGGAGCAACAGTCTTCACAGTGGAAGAGCCCATCCTCCCTGCAACCAAAAGAGGTGAGTCAGGTCTACATGCTTATCATGGAACTGTGCACCGAGAATTCGTCCCCAGGGGCCAGACCATCAATAGGGACTCCTAATGGCAGGTTTTACAGCTCCTGAGGGAAGACATATTGTAAAAAAACAGAACTCGTAAACAGAGCTAATCTCTGAAATTTTTGATAACACCTCGTACGCCATAAACTGGTGACAGGTTCATGGGGACCCAAGGCTTATCCATGCCTTATGCTATATATGGGTACAATCCTGAGATGAAACAACAGTCTTAACAGCAGAAGAGCCCATCATCTCCACGACTGAAAAAGGTCAGCATGCTCATCGTCTTTTTCTGCATTCGTGGAATTGTGCATCGAGAAATCGACCCAAAGGGTGAGACCAATCCTAATGCCAGGTTTTACAGCGTCTAAGGGAGGACAGTGAAAAAACAGAGCTCGTCAACAGAGCTAATTTCTGAACTTTTTGAGAACACCTCATACACCAGTAAACTGGTGACAGGATCATGGGCACCCATGGCTTATCTATGCATGTGGGGACCAGGAAATCTGGTCCAATCCCACAGACAAGGGCAATATTTGCCACAATGGAAAAGTATAAGAGTGATCCGTGCACCACAGCACATCGTGCAAGAGGTCCTGCAGTAAATTAGTTGATTCAGCCTTCCAACTCCCCAGATCACAATCCAATTGAGCCAACAAATCCAATCCATTGAGGCCCCACTCCATAACCGACAGCACCCTAAGGATCTTCTGCCAATATCTTGGTGCCAGACCCCACACCATACCCCCAGATGCCCTGGGGAGCCATGCCCCAAAGCCATGCCAGAACTGCCCCAGTGGCACAAGGGGAACCTAAAACATGGGTGGTTTTAATGTTATGACTGATTGGTGTATATTCTATCCATGTATACAGAGACCTTTAAATAATCGTATATAATTTTACAATTATCTTATGATTGTATGAGCTTAATGCAGAGCTTTATACCAAAGAACCGCTGACTTCTGGTTATTCAGCAGGTATCTGGTTCTGGTTATTCTGCATTTCAATTTTATTTAAATTCATCACCATCTGGGACAGCTGTTCCAGCTGCAAGGTTTGGGTGAAGGTGCTTGGTGTAATAATTTTTTTATAGTAACTCTTACACAAGAACAGGTATGGTGGACAGAGGAACGTTACTTGATGTACTGGGATGTTAACTGTAATTCCACTTTGTACTGAGTCACATCACACCATCAGGTCATTACATATTACAGCACAAAACCATCATGTTTTATTCCTTAATTAATTTACATTAGGACACTATCTTGCTCTATGAAGACTCTAAAGGTGTTGAACCTGTTCCGATGAACATGACGTCGTAGTGGCCGTCTGCAGCATTAACTCGATCCACAGCGATCTGTGTGAAGCTGTAAGGCATTCCTGTGCGCAGGAAGAGTGGACGGCCACCGAGTGGCGTCACTGGGTTATACATCAACGGGTGATGACGCGCAAACTGGATCACGTTATCTGGAAAGCCTTTGGTGGACTCGAAACTTCCGAACGTCTTACTGGGACACTAAAGAGTTAAAAAAGAATCCATTATAAATTATTGTAGTTGGGCACACCAAGCTTATTCTGTCTATTTCAAGAGCCTAAAAACTCTTAGCAACGATGTTTCAGTGAAATAAGGAGCTCACCATGCCTGGGCGAGGGTAAGGGACTTTGCCTTGGAAAGTCACCCACTGGTAATTGGGGCCCTCTTTGTGGGCAAACGGCCCCAGAAACGCCCTGCGGATGTCGTTCATAGTGTACAGGCAGACAGCCGAACCACGGAATACACTACTGCAGGAAAGAAGGACACGCAGTATTAAAACTATACGCAGAAAGCAATTTTAAACCCACAGGATTTGAATATACCTTTTGTGCACTCTTTAATTTAGTTTAACATTCATTTTAATTTAGATTTCAGTTTTTATACAAGGATTTCTCAAAATGTCAAACTGCACTAAATTTTTTTCAATGAAATCAGTGACAAAATATAAAGAATTCAGTCATTTAACTATTATATAGCTGTGTACCCATGACCGTCTGACCTCTCACCTGGATGTGGAAAAAACTGTGTAGACCAGAGGATTCTTCCTGTCTCGCGTCTGCAGCAGGAACACATCCCCTAAAAGTTGTCACGGATACAAATAAATCAGACACTCGACTTTAAACTGACACTAAGAAAACTAGACTAAGTGTTTGATGGGGAGAATTAATGTGTTTATGTGTTTGCTCTTACTGAGATCGTCAAAGTGTGTTTCACTGCCATCACTGCCTGGTACAGAGCAGACAAGTCGAGTCTTCAAGAACGTTGTCCACTTATTCACTAAACTACGCTGCCCTCCCATGTCATTCTACAACACGCGCACACACACACACACACACACACACACACACACACAATATTTAAGTATTTATAATAATATTCAAGAACTAAATTTTTTTTCAAATTCAAATCAAATTCAAATTTTATTTGTCACATACACAGTCATACACAGTACGATATGCAGTGAAATGCTTATACGACTGCCAGTGACCTTAAAAAATAATAAAATTTTAAACAATTTTTGTTGTTGTTGCCAGTAAGTTAAGTCCATCCTGATCATCCTGCTTACCCGGCATAGCTGGCCGATCCGAGCGTAGGTGACCTTACCGAAGCCTTGAGCTTCGACGGCGGTTTCTCGGAAGAAGAAGAAGACCTTATCATCATCAGGGTTTTCACTTTCCGGAACAGCAAAAGCACTTATAAACTTGGGCTCTGCAAAACATGTGCATACAACAACAGATATGGCTCAGACATTAAAATACAGGCCTTATTGTACTGTATTAGGAAGTTTACTCGTTTCAAGGTCAGAAAGGATGTCTTGATTAGAGCTGTGGAATCCAAACATACCATTGAGCCAGCGAGAGTCGTGTTGCTCAGTGCGTATGGATGGTTTCTGTCCCAGGCTCCTGAAAATTGTGAAATCCCTTCCCATCAGGTCAGTGGCCACTCCTGAATACAGCTCATCACCTAGGAGCCAAAACGAAATCATAATTTCATAACACAACCTCACTTGTCTACTTTAGCTGCTCACTTATGAGTTAATCAAGATTGCTTATAGTTGCAAGTTATTTAGCTAAGTAGTTATTTCCTAAACAGTAATTCAGTCATGTTCTTCCAATATGAGGTTATTTGATTAATAAGCAAATGATAATGAATGAGTAATTATTTTTTTTAATTAAATTGTTCAATATTGAATAGGTCCTGCCTTGTGCCACCAAAACAGTAATGCACTGTGTGCGCTGAAACCTTTCTATTGGACCCAGCATTAACCTTTTCAGCAGTTAGAGCTCCAGTAGCTCTTCTTATGGATCAGAGCAAACGGACCAGTCTTCATTCCGCATGTGCATCAGTGAGCCTTGGCCGCCCATGACGTTTTTGCCAATTCGCAGGTTGTAATTCCTTGCACAACTTTTGATCGGTTCTCACCGCTTCAAGCCGGGAACGTCCCAAATAGCTGCAGTTTTGGAGTTGCTCCGACCTAGTTGTTTAGCCATCACAATTACCCCTTGTCACTCAAATGCTTATACTTGCCCATTCTTCCTGTCAACTTTCATCAACTTTAGGGAAAACATTCACTTGCTGCCTCATATACTCACCCATTTTCAGGTGACATTGGCATGAGAGATTGCTATAGCTATTGTGACAAGGGCCAAAATGTGACAGATAGATGACAGAGCTCTTGTGTAATGTTCCCAGGATGCAGTGGTCAAGACCTACCAAAAGTGATCCAAGGAAGGAAAATCTGTGAACCAGCGATAGGGTCATGCGTGGCCAAGGCTCATTGATGCATATGGCGAGTGAAGGCTAGCCCAATATAAGACCTGCTGTAGCTCTGATTGTTGAAAAAGGTTAATGCTGGTTTCCTTAGAAAGGTGTCAGAACATACACATTACTGTTTTGGTGGCAAAAGAGGGGAAACTACTCAATATTAAGCAGGTGGTCACAATGTTATGGCTGACGGGTGTATTTGCTAAGATACTGTACCTGTCTCCAAAATGGAGCGCGGTTACTGTCTGTTATGTTTTAGGGAGTTCTACAGTAGTACTGGTGAGTAATTATGCAATAAGAAAGATTAACAGGCGTACTGACCAACCAGAACAGAGGCTGCAGTGTGTCGTGGGTCATAAGGACTTTTCCCTTTACCATCTTCAAGGAGAGATTGATCAAGTCGAAACACATGATCCTACAGAAAGTGGGGAAAAGAAAAGTTAGATACAGGCTGTTATTTTCCAGTTCACAACAACATTCTTCTTCCAATGGAAAATTGGAGCCCTTCTCATAGCATAAAGGGTCCAGCCATCTCTGTCTCTCTCTCTCTCTCTCTCTCTCTCTCTCCTTTTACCTCCACTTTCTGTCCGACCTCCACGTAAGCACAGGTTGGATGAAAGGCTCCAGTCCCACAGGCATACAGGTGTGTTCGGTTAAAGTGATGTAAAAGCTTCACATAATTCACGCAGTCCGTCTGCAAAACATATACAGTGACATCAGCAAACCGGTCTCAGTGACATGAATTTTCACATTCAACACAGTTCACGGAAGTGTGAGCCCCCATCTGGTGCGTCTCGACAATTACACACACACACACACACACACACACACACACACACACACAACCCTACTGTATATGCATGCACACATGGTATTACACAGTGTGACACTTTGACTGATCTCTTACACTCACATTCATTTTAGAAGTATACTATGTAATGATCTGTCATCTTTACAGAACCACATCACATTCACTACACAGTGTATGCTACTTAATCCCAGAAAGCGAGAACTGGTAACCATCTAAAGACAGGACTATACTGTACAAAATAAACCCAACACTTAAGTGGTAAAAAGAGGTAAAGGCCTCAGCAGATGAATGGCTATAGCATAATTATTCTGTGTATAGCATGATGATTATTTGTTTTCTGTGCTGTGCTAAATGTTTTCATACACTGCCAAAAAAAAAATCATGCACTGTAATATTTATGTGACCAATAACACTCTTTCACAGTCGGATGCTTAAATTCCTATGCTTGTTTTGTCAGGGAAGAAAAACTCTCTGGTCACTGGTCATTCAGTACATTCAGGTCAACAGCTGACTTCATTTTATCATCATACCACATGAACTTTTTCCATTGCTCCAAAATCTATTCATTATGTTCCCCTACCAAGTTGAAGCCTTATTTCTGATTATTCTTACTAACAAATTTTCTTATGGCCACACAGCTGTTTAGTAACAAGTTCTTGTCACATTGTGTGTGTGGAAATGCTTATTTTCACTCTTTTGGGCCCATGTTGGCATCAGTGGTTGGCCCAACATCATTTGTCCGATGGCCCACTCTTGGCCAATTGGTGGGGCCAAAGATAGGTTGGCCCAATATTGGCTCAGTAAATAATGGCAAGGTTGAAAATTGGGAATTAAATTATATTGCTTTAGCTTCGTGCGGTAGACTGTCTCAATGAAGCCATCACATCAGGAGCTCATATAAGGGTTGATTATCTAGTACATACATAACATTGAAAGAGCTTTATATCTAACTCAGTTGATGTTTTCTAAATGATACTGTAAATGTTAAATTAATCATGATTTGTGCACAAAAGTGAATACTGTCAAACAGGTCACTAGATGGCGCTAATCACTAAGGAGGAAACTAAAACCCCACAGAGGCCAGGTGCTGCTGATTATGTCCTGAAGCCAAGCTAAACAAAAGCAAGTTTTGTGCCTCTTTGCTCCTAACTACAGGTGCGTTAATACCGCCAAATTCCGCCAAATAAGATGTAACAACCCTTGAGTAAGACATAAGTGTGTTGAACTTTTCTGGGAAGGCTGGTAGCAAGACTGGTGCACAGTCATGTTTGAACTGGTGTGGGGTCGTTTATCAGGAGTTGGGCTCGGCCCCTTACTTCCAGTGAAAGGAACTCTTAATGCCTCAGCATGCCAAGACATTCTGGACAATTTAATGCTCCCAACTTTGTGGGAACAGTTTGGTGATGGTCCTTTCCTGTTCCAGCATGACTGTGCACCAGTGCACAAGCCAAGGTCCATAAAGACATCGATGAGCTTGGTTTGGTGTGGAAGAACTTGGCTGGCCTGCACAGAGTCCTGACCTCAACCCGATGGAACACCTTTGGGATGAATTAGACACATTTTAGACTGTGAGCCAGGCCTTCTCATCCAGCATCAGTGTCTGACATCACAAATGCATTTCTGAAAGAATGGTCAAAAATTCTCATAAACACACTTCTAGACCTTGTGAATAGCCTTCACAAAAGAGTTGAAGCTGTTAAATCTGCAAAGGGTAGGCCAACATCAGATTAAACCCTATGGATTAAGAATTGGATGTTACTCAAGTTCATATTTTATGTATGTGAAGGCAGCGAATACTTTTGGCAATATAGTGTATCTCTCTCTAAATATGGTCTAAAGAGGTTTCTGAAAGCCATGAAACATTTCTTGCATAAAAGTTCATCTATTTAAAAGCACTCTTAAAGTAACTGGTTACTTTGTCTGACCGATAGTCACTTGACTTATCCTAGCTTGTACAGAATACCCATAATGCACTTTGCTGTTAGAGGCCAATCTGTCTCTCTCTCTCTCTCTCTCTCACACACACACACACTAATAATCATTTGTAAGAGCACTCACTGGAGCGTGCCATGCTTCCCAGGACTCTCTGGATTGCTACGACAACGCGAGGGCATCAAACATTGAAATTGCATAGAAAGGGGAAGCGATGGAGGGATATGGGACAGATGAACGAGGGTTTAGTGAAGACAAGTGTAGGAGAGATTTAGGAGGAAAGAATAGACCAGGCATTGTCTCAGAATTACTCAATAGTTTTAAACTCTTCCCTACCTCCTTAATGCTGCAGATGAGAAGAGAAGAGAACGAAACAGTAAAAAAGAAAAATGTATGGAATCATAAATTCCTCGTATTTCTCTCTTGTTTCTGGAGCACCTGTTCATTCTGTAATTATCTCTCCTTATCTCTTGTTTGAGACCGTGGCATTCCTCGTTTTTCATCTTTGTCCACGGAGCATTACCTCTAGCTAATGACCTGAGCCCTCAACATCTGTTTAATTGGGGTCAAGACACACCCTCAGAACATCACTGAAAACCAAGCATCTGTCTTAGTACAATCAGCTTCCATCCTGTGCCTCAGGGGAAAATAGCAGAGACACAGGATTGACCTTAAAATCTATGCCTTTATAGTAACCAGAACGGGGACAAATGAATGTTTTCTCTGTCTCTCTTTGTTGCGTCTTGGTCTTTTGCCATATCGTCTTCTGTTTGGTTTCTGTTCTATCTCTAATTCTGCAGTTTGCCTTTTCTCAAGGTTCTCATGGATAAAAACAAATCTCATGGATAATATTAAATTAGCTGCTCGAAAAATTACATCATGAACTATCCCTGGGTGTTGTGCACAGTTTAAACCTGCTCCGGAAAAAAAATCACACATAGTCTCCCATACCCGAAGAGGACGCATTTAGTCAAAACAAAATTGGTGTTTAATTTTGTACTCGATGGCGAGACATAACAAGCAACGGAAAAACTCAGGAGGCAGCTAAATACTGCATAAACTTAATTCAACACAGAAACCATCATAAAATCACTTCAAACTCTTGCGATTTCTTCAAGTAGTTCTGAGTTCAGCGTTGCTTATATGATTTCTGGTGTTACACTGATCAGCAATAACATTAAAATCTTAAAGCATTTTGCCCAATATTCTGTAGGTTCCTCTTTGTGCTTCCAAAATAGCTCTGACCCCTCGAGACATGACTCCACAAGACCTGTGGAAGTGTGCTGTGGTGTCTGGCACCAGGACATTAGCAGCAAATCCTTTAAGTCCCGTAAGTTGCAAGGTGGAGCCTCCATGGATCAGACTTGTATGTCAAACACATCTCATAGATGCTCAATCTGGGAAAATTGGAGGCCAGATCAACAGCCTGTCAAGCTGAGTGCGATGCACTGAGTGTTCTGATACCTTTCTATCATAGCCAGCATTAATGTTTTTAGCAATTTATGCTACATTAGCTTTTCTGTGTATGATCTGGCCCTTGCTCCCCACAGGCATAAATGAGCCTTGGGTTACCATGATATATACTGTATTACACACAGAACATAGTTTCCTACTCAAAACATAGTGTGAAACAGAATTATGTGCCAGAACTTCATTAAATCATTAAATTTAATCTTTTAATATGTGACAATTTTAGCTTAACGCTAAACTGGATGTTATCATAATTTAATTATTAATCCAATTAAATTGAGCTGTAATGCAAAGCTAAAGAAGCAAATGTCAGTCATCAAGCAGGTCTTGACTGATCGACAAAATTTGAAGAAGAAAATGGTGTAAAGTAAATTATTGGTCCAATTGTACGTTTAAAAGCTGTAGGTAAACATTTAGTAATGATTTAATAAACTCCTCTGACCTTACACTCATAATATTGTGCTATTTAGATTGTTATCGCTAAAGATGCTCACACTATAAGCGCTCACCTATTCAGAATGGGATACGTTATTTAGTACATGTTCTTTTATGTACAGTATAGCTATGAAAACTACACATTTTACTGAATTGTTTTTCGACTTTTCATGTACTGTATCTCAACCACAACCACAAAGTTCTAGCCATCTTAATCAGGGATCCTTGAAGGTAACAAGGAAGAAGACTGTACTTAAAGATTACATTCGTGAAAAAGGGCACGAACATTGTTTTATCCAATAATAAACTGAATTGATCCGGCTTAAGTAAAGACTAACTGTGCATAAGAAGCCATAAGAAGATCTATATGCAGTTTGCGGCTGTCGTTCAACAATGGCTTTCTTCTTGCCACTCTTCCATAAAGGCCAGATTTGTGGAGTGCACGATTAATAGCTGTGGATCTGTGCAGTTCCTCCAGAGTTACCATGGGCCTCTTGGCTGCAAATCTGATTAATGGTCTCCTTGCACGGCCTGTCAGTTTAGGTGGACGGCCATGCCTTGGTAGGTCTGCAGTTGTGCCATACTCTTTCCATTTTCGAATAATGGATTGAACAGTGCTCCAGGAAATGTTCAAAGCTTGGGATATTTTTTTATAACCTCACCCTGCTTCAAACTTTTCGACAACTTTATCCCTGACCTGTCTGGTGTGTTCCTAGGGATTCATGGTGCTGTTAGTTCACTAATGTTCTCTAACAAATCTCTGAGGGCTTCACAGAACAGCTGTATTTATACTAAGATTAAATTACACATCGATAGACTCTATTTACTAATTACATGACTTCTAAAGGCAAGTGGGTTCCACAGAATTTTAGTTATGGGTATGACAGTCAAGGGGAATAAATACAAAGGCATGACATTTTTATTTGCAAAAGATTTTGAAAACCATTTATCATTTTATCATGTGTCACTTTGTGTAAAATCCACATAAAATACATTTGTGTTTGTGGTTGTAATGTGAAAAAAATGTGGAAAAGTTCAAGGAGTATGAATGCTACAGAAAGGGACTGTACTGATCAGTACAGAATGTTCAGTTTGGTGCGTGTTGTGATCCGAGTGAATACAAACTAGCTGTGAATAGTGCTATTGGATTTTATAAGTTGAAAAAATTGAATGAGGACTTGTAGCAAAATATTTAAAAATACCACCTCAGAGATGATGTACTGTACTTTGGCCAATTTTGGGTTCTTCAACTGGGTTTTTCAACAGACGTGATATTTTATTTTTTTTTTTTATTTAAACAATATTTCAGTGGGTGTTGCATTATTAACCTTACTCATGGTTTTGGTCGTATTTTCTGCGCAATAAAAAACACACACTTATAGAATCCTGTACACACATTGTTGAGTTTACTGCTCCCCATGCAATGTGTGTGTGTGTGTGTGTGTGTTTGTGTATAAGGGCTTTGACACATCATCCACTAATTAAGTTAAAGACAAACAGGGTCTATAAAAGGGTCCCTCTCCTTTTCTTTCTCTGCTTTTGTCTTTCTTTGTGTCCCCCCACTTTTCTATTTCGATAGGTTTATAGCTTGCAATTAGCAAGGGGTAAGAGGTTGGGAAAACTCTGTGTCATTTGTGTGTGTGTGTCTGCAGGGCACAGCCCATTGTAAGATTGGATTTTTTTGAAGTGAGGCCATTAAACAAAGAGATGGAGAGAAAAAAAGAACAAACACCAAAAGAAGCAAGTAGAGAGTCAGTCAGTGATTTACACAGAGACATAATGAGTGTGCCTCTGAGCTTGACTCCCTACTAAGTGAGATACATGAACTTTAACCTCTGACCTTTATATGATACAGAACATTAAATCTTCGTGTGACATGTAGTTATTATGGCTTAGTCAAGCAGAGGCCTTGTGTTTTTCAAGACAATTGAACACACAGTATAGTTGTGATATAACCAGTGTTTGGGGACGTTACTTTTTGAAATAACTAATTACATTACAAAATTACTGTCATTAAAAAGTAATCACTTACATTACAGCATTACCTTCTGATAAAAGTAACTAGTTAGAGTATTTTTCCATTGCATTGTTGTTTAGATTACACTTCCTTTATAATTATTCTACCATCATCACTCATCAAAGTTTGGCCCATAATCTGTTAACTACTAACAGCATGAATAACAGAGGGGGGTGGGTTATCGGGGGAGGGGGCGGGGCTTGTAGGATGACTTTCACCCACACACACACACACACTGCTGCGGAATCACTGCTGTCTGGCTCACGGATTACATAAATTGTCTGAATAACGGATTACATTTTTGTAAATATAACTAAATAACTGAGTACTTAAATGGCGGAGATGGTTAAATTACTCGTTTCATCAAAAAAGTAATCCAAGTACTCTAATGTGTTACTTTGTAATTCGTTACACCCAACACTGGATATAACATTACAACTAATTGGTGGTTTTACAACAAAATGATTCATTATAATTTCAATTTTCATGTCTATAATGACCCACATCGGACACATCATTTCTCTTACCAATGCAAAAATCAACAGAAAAAGTACATCAACATAAAAGCTCTAACTTCAATACAAACTAAAAACATTAAAATTACTGTTCTGCTGCTTACCCTTTTGTGTACAGTATGTATACTATAATTGGACAACGTGTGCTTGACCTATTTACTTTTATTTTCTCCTCCTATGCTTTCCAGGGAAAGAAGTAAACTTATTTAGACATGTTTTATTTTTGAAAGACAACAGAATTTAACCCTGCTAGCACACAGTGGGCAATTTCATGATATCATATTGTTATCATATTGTTATCATATTGTTATATCACATTAGCGAATATTTTCATTACCTTATTTACAATGACATAAACCCAGAGATTTAGTTTGATTCACCCTGATTACAAAATCTAAAATTGGTGTATAATTTGCTGCAAACGTGCCTTTGGTGACTTTGCATGGCTGGCTATAGTAAGATAAAGATTAATATATTCTCATATTAATATATTTACATATTAATATATGTGACTCACATTAAATCAGGTAATAAGTCAGATTTTGGATGATTTAAGTTGTGCATATTTTCAGATTCCTGGTTCAATAAGCTAATTTTTAAACTAGGCTTATTACTGTATCATGTTTGGTTGCTGAGGTACTGTATGACCTGTGAGATGTTGTTTATGAGGAGGGGCTCAGGAAAAAATGCTAAAATTCTAATTTTAGAAAGTTTAAATAAGAATTGCATGATGGGAGTAAAATAGAGCCTCAGCCTCATTGTGACACCAGTATTTTCATACTACCCTTAAAAATACCTTGGCCAGCAGCGCGGTTTTATAGCAAAAATAGCGTTCAGCTTGGATTGTGTTTATAGAAGTGCTTTAAAACAATATTTAGGAATAAAACCTTTTATACTGTTTTGAAGGATCAGGAATATAAGATTCTTTTCAACTGATTTTTGCTGAAATTGAAGATTTTATATATTTCACCTACAGCACTCCAATGGCCAAAGCACTTAACTAACCTGTACAACTTAATACCTGACTTGATATGACAGGTCAGATACTGCATTAGCAGAATATTTAAACATTAGTATGGTGAGAAATGTGTATGTGACATCATAGCAGAAATTGAGAGTGTTAACATTGGGCCTCACTTATCAAGAACAAAAATAAATAAATCTGTACGTAAATGTTTCATAAAAACATTTTAGCAAGAAATTTGGTATTCAGTAAAGTCTTGTAGTTCAGAAATAATTGTTGTGTCATTTTAGAGCTCCTGCGTTTGTGTAGTATACTGTAAAACAACTAACTAATGTAAACCTGAGCTGATTTTTGGCATAGTGTTTGTGCATGCCATCGAGTTTAAATAGCTCATTAGTTTTTATTAAACAATGAGCGTGTGCCAGTGAAACACAAATGCAGAAGCAATTCCAAATGGGTCATTTAGGATGAGTCACCTTACAGTGATAATAGGACTTAAGAATAACAAATGACCGAGTGTTTATGTGATTTTAGTTTTGCAATCTCACATTCTGACTTCCAAGATTCCCAGAGAGAAGCTAAACATGCTTCTGTGTTCAGGAAGATGAGTCACTATCAGATGTCACACTAGTCACTATCGCTATCTCACACTAAGATGAGACGCTATCAGAGAAGAAAGAGGAAAGAAGAAAAAAAGAAGGTTCACAAAGTTAAGACAAAAAAGGGGGATTTGGGGGAATAACAGGAAGGGAAGAGAGAGATTTTCAAGTCAAAAGTTCACCACACAGTAAGATAATATAGAGAACAATAAAATAAATTAAGATCTAGCTTGGAAGGTTAAAACGCACAGAAGGGTTAAGAGAAAAGTCTATTCTCCATGGTGGTCCAAATCTCTCTCTTGTGTCTTGTTGGACACGCAGCTACTTTTAATAAAGGTCACATCACGGGTCAGTGCACTGAATATGAACCCAGCATGTTTGAGTGATTGTGTGAGTGTCTGTAACTGCCAAGTCAAACTCTACTAGGATCTCAGAATCAGCTGATTTTTGTCCACATACACACCAGACACACATTCACATGAATACTCAGATGACCTCAAACACACACTCTAACATGAAGGCGAGGTGAACACCATCCGATTTTCACACCCAACCCAAACACATGAGTATTATATGGTTAAAACCACTGGAGATTTTCCGTGAGAACAATCAGGTCATGCATAGTGTTAATAGATACTTTATATAAAATGAGATGATAAAATGTTTGTCTTGGCTGTATGTTGGTTTTGAAATGAAGCCTGCTGATACTCAGAAACAACATTACATGGAATCAGCAAAAGTAAATAAATTGGATCAGACAAAGAGTCATCACGTGAGGTCCCATGGAACAAGTGTGACTTGTGTGAGCCAGAATGAACACTGTTGGTATGATTTACTCAACCTCAGCGTGAATAATGAGATTTCATTTTCATTTCATTTACATTATCATGTACATCCAAACACAAACAGTTTGTACCAGGTTTAACCAAAATTGTAACACAATTTGAGGAAATCACTATCCACCCTCTTCCACATACACAAGCTCACAGATGCCCACAATTGCTTAAAAGAGAGAGAGCATTGCACATCTTTTCCATGCAGAGGCTGTCTGGATTCTAATTCACAACCTCCCAACAGCAGAGCAAAAGGATTCCTGTTACACTACTTGAGAACAACCAAATATAATTTCTTTTGAACAACCAATTTGGATTTAAACTTAAAACATTTCAAAAGTACACATTGCTACTTTCTATTTGTTACATTTTCAAATCTGACGTCACTACATTTCTTTACATTTATACAAATAATCCCCTTTGTCGCAGTTGATGTTTCCCCAGTGTACTTCAGAATGGACACCATTGACAAGAGCAATGTGTACAGATGAAGAATGGGAAACCAGCACTGAAGACAAACCATGCAGTGGGAGACCATCATCTACGCCAAAGGTTATTTTCAAAGAGGTTTGAGTAGTTGGGTTTAACAATAATGCAAATGCATTGCTTGTGATGGAGGCTATGTTAAGTAGAACCATTGTATAGAGGAAGCTTTAATCTACTGATATGTGCAAATTGAACGACCTATCTCAGTTTATCAAAAATGCATTTGCATTACTTTCATTACTTTCATTTGCATTACTTTCAGTACAGCCCTTGTATATTTATGAAGCTATATGTACATTTTATCAGACACTATCAATGACGCAATCAAAGTTCCTGACTGGAATGGTTCCTGGTGAAGAGGGGGATCTCCCTCTCCACAATACATTCAGATAGGAAAATTATACAGATCATTTATTTCATCCTATCCAAATACATTCCCTGACAAAGTCCCATACAAACCTCTTCGGGTAAAACTAATCCATCATGAATAGTGCATAATCCTGCTAATTAGCTGTGGAGTTGATTCACCAAGCTGTCCAGGACTCTAGACCCTTAGGACTGCCACTGATGACCCCTGGATTAGCCAAGCTTTCGCACATCTACATTCAGAGACTGACTGAGATGTTCAATAATCTCTGTCTAGTTAAAAGCTACAAAACCCACAAAAGACTCTTTTATAGACAGACAGTATTGATCTGTAGTCCATACAGTAGCAGAAGGGTTGTTGGGGAAGAAAAAAAAGTTTTCCCTTGAGCTCTGAAATGCACTTTGCATACAGTACATTAGGCTTATATTAATATATTTACTGTATATATTACATGTGTATATTAATCAAATATACAGATTATAGATTTTTATACTTTTACTACTATATGTAATACTATCTACAAGTATCAGGATAAGTCTGGCAAGGGAGCATTTTTTAAATTCCTATTATATGAATGTATTGCTAGTTCTAAACTAGTGTAAATGTCTCTGAATATTAGCCTGATACTAATCTTGACGTCCTCGTTGTACTGTACCTAAGACAACTCTATACAGTTTACTTTTGCCAAGGATTGTGAAACACCAAAGGCGTGGTGACAAAATGATTCAACACAATGCATACCCTGTTTTCATCTGCAGGTTTAGTGCTATGTCAGTCATGATCATTCGTGTTTACACAATAAAATACCTCGGTGGATCAGCGCTGATACCGATCCGGTTCATCAGACTAGTTTGGTCCATAGTACTGATGAAGGAGATAGAAACGTGTTGTGACTGATAAAATCTTACATTGATATCCTTTCCTGCCCAGTTGCACTCTTCCCTCCATTCCACAGGGGCCGGCCAGTAAATCTAGAGAAAGAAAGAGAGAGAGAGAGAGAGGTTAAGGAAAAGGTCATGACCTAAGCAGGGTTTGACTTGTCCAGTAGCTAGAGGGACATTCTCTTTGGATATCCTGTTGTTAAAAACACAACTAGGGGCTGCGCACACACTCATACACACTTGCACCCACAAACACATACACACACATGATATACACACTGCAGATTTACATGACCTAATAATGTCTATGATACCTGCCAGGTATGTACAGTATTTGTGGCAACATTTGTCTGACCCCCATACAGATACATGTTTTTTTTTACTAAATAAGAAAAAAAAAGCTTCAGCCTTTATTCCAAGACCTAAAAAAGGGTTTCCATTCAGTTACTGAGATTAATGTTAGGGTTAGATTTAGATATAGCATTAATTAGCTCCATTAATATTACTGCCAATTCAAGGTTCTTAGAAGGATAGTACGAAAAGAAATTGTGTGTGTTCTACCTAGACAACGCTACTCTTGCCCTCAGCAGTGACCTCATCTCTCATCTTTCCACTCTAGAGGAGATGAAAATCCCTCACTCATTTATCAACACGTTGGCCTTTATCACCTTTAAATCATCAGGTTTCATCTTAAATCCCTGCAGAGACTACCTTTAACACCTGTTTAAACCAGCGGTTATAACCTTTATACTTTTAAACTAGAAACAGCATTTCTCCTCTTCTGCTCATGCAGTGCTAAATACACACAGCATTCAGAACCCCGTTGCCCACAAACACACAACTTCAAAACTCATCTATCAGTCAGACATACATGAAAAAAGTCATAGTTTTGCATTAAATCCCTTTTTCTAAATACTTCATCTTGGCCTTTCTACAAAAGCCAACAGGGCCTCAGGATACAAACATTCAGATCAATGGACAAGCAGAGAGAGGAAAAAGCCTTTATCCTCTATGTAGTGGAGTGCATTTATGCTGTCACATCATTTAGTCATCTATGCATGTCAGATATTGGAACAGCTCTCATTGCATGCATTATTTAAAGCAACAGTAAGCTGATCCGACAGGACCAGACACCTTGTTAGAGGTGCAAGTGACTTTTGAAAAGCAGCTAGCTCTAGCAAGTGACCTTATAAAAATACAAAGGTTTCATTTTTGCATTACGGAAATTCCAGTGTTCTGGATGTGACATTCAGCTTACGTTGGTTGAAAAAATGTCTCACAGGCGAGACAAGTTTAGGATCACTGAGTCTGTTTTCACACATTGTTATTTAAAGGACAATACAGCCAAATCTTAAAATATTAATAACAATAATAAAAAAGGTCAGCTATTTATTTACATTTTAAATACTTCTAGCAAATGTTTGAGGGAAAATATACAACACCTGTCAAACGTTTGAACACATTATAATTCCATGGTCTTCCTTTATTTTTATTTCTTTTATTTCTTTTAAAACAAAGCCGAACGCATCCAAAATATACAATAATCTGTCTGCTACTTATGGTTTGTAAAGTCTTCATAAGGGCTCTAGTCTGAAGTGCTGTTAATTGGTGATTGGTAACTCTAAATGAACTTCTCATGTGCAGCAGAGGTAGGTTTTTGTCTTGCTTTCCTGAGACAAAGGAAGCCCTCTTCATGGGAGCCAATTTCATCATGGTGGTGCTTGATTGGTTTTGCCGATGGACTTGAAAATACTGCTCTTGCAAGAATTATTCCAGAACATACAACTTGTGAAAGAGAAACGGCTGTCTGTGTGAACTGTATTTACAATCATTCACGAGCACAGATTACACATTAAGGTACTCGGTTGCGAGTTAAGGCCACATCCACTATACAGTCCTGACCTTGCTCAAATCCATTTCTACATGTCTGGGTCACTACAGGAGTTCCTGGGTTATATTTAGGATAAACTGGTTAAATGCATTTAAGTACATGCAATTTATTTCAGCAAAATAGAACTTATAAAATAAGTAAAAGCTATTCAAAGCCAGATTGCCTTTGTACCTGGTTTAGATTGCCCATATACTGTACACTTTCATGTACATTATTATACAATGCATTTAAAAGTCATTCCTAGCTTTGTTTGCCAAGTGCAATTTAGCAGACAGATTCATTGTATTAATTACAGTTTGGTTTGCTGTAACAGTTGCTTTCATCCAAGTGGACGAAATGGCAGAGCTGTCAATTGAAATAATACAATGGATTGCGATACCTTAACAACTGTAAGCACATTACAAAAACATAGCTCTTCATACGTTTTGAGATATCCAACAACTGAAAAAGGCCAAGCTGCAATAACACGAGCCCAAAGAAACAGCAACACATTGCTTCTTCTTCATCAGTGTTCAGATATAACGGAGGAAATGAACTCATATGGAAGATATCATTGTCCAGTCCGTCACAAAACTCCTTCCTAATGGATTTTATTGTCAAACTATTTTTCAACACATTGATACTCTAACTATAATTTGCCACTAATGCCCAATTCCTATTATTTATTCTTCTCCAGAGATTCATCAAGTAATCATGAGAGCCACTGGCACAAAAAACTCATTAGTCAGATAAAATGACATGAAATGGGTAACTGTCCATAAGGGAAAAATTACATATATTAGCTAACATTTCGTAGTTAATTAGTTTTCCAGCCAACTATAACTTTGGACTGGAACAAGTATACTAAGTATATGCCTTTTTAAGGGACTGGATAATAATTCAGTGATTTGTCCAAACTTATACCATTGTGTGTTTGTTGAGGTCATGTGGTCATTAATCAGACTTGAAAACTATATTTAATTCAACCATAAACACATCTCTTACTCACTTATCGGTTGTGGAGGTACTGTACTATTCACCTTCCATTATTTCCTTTCCTTTTAAATGATTGTCTTTTCAGCATGTGTGTTGCACACTAACCTCATCCCCATCCCCCTGAAGCCCATTAGCTCACTGGAACATCTACAACATCAGACTCAACTCATCATGCCTGTCATTAGCTCAATATCTCAGCAGAAGTAGAAGAGTTTTTACCTTTTGTTCTTGCTTGGAAATATTGTCCAGGCTGAGAGACAACAGGTAGTTTCGTGCTCCTACAAAGAGCCGACCTCTTTCTTCATCCAATAGGAGTGATCCGAAACAGCACGAGCGCTCTAACTCAAACCGCTTCACTCCATTAAACTGCTGGAGCTCTGCAACGCACACACACACACACACACACACACACACAGAAACACACACAGATGCATACAATTACACATAAATACATACAGATTTCTTAATGAAACTCCCCAAATACGATATCTGCATACGTGGCAACTGAACTAGAACTGAAACAAGTTACTTACCGTCTCTCTCTCTCTCTCTCTCTCTCTCTCTCTCTCTCTCTCTCTATCTATCTATCTTATCTCTGTACATCAACCCATTTGGATAATTCGTTCTCAATTTCATTGATCTTAGAATAATAAGGGTATTCTAATACTCTTGATCTAGCCCATTGAAAAAACAAGAATGGTCCCAGAATGGTTCCAGGTGGACACCCTGACACTCTCTCTCACTCACCTTTATAAGTAAGCTTCATCCTCGGCGAAGAAGATGAAGAGGTAGAAGAAGACACAAATGCTCCACTGGATAATGAGCTGACACTGATCAGGCCAAGCATGACAGTCATCACCACCAATATCATAGTCATCATCATCATCTTCAGGTCTGATCAAAGATGATTAGAGATGGGCTTCAAGTTGCTTTGGTGATGGTTCCTGTGATAAGGGCTCTGAACTGCAAAAAAAGGAATAAAAAGATTTTAAGATAAGGTCAACAGCGTTGGATGAATCGAGAGGTTTTGAAACCCTAAATGAAAGGAGTCCATGGAGAGTTCCCTCTAAAGCCACACCCACAAATCCATTCAAATTTTCAAAAGTAATAAACGAGTAGGAACACTTGGTCTGATTGGTTGGATGCTGGCAGGTAACAAAATGTATTTATTCATTTATTTGTTTGTATGTTGGTTTGTTTATTAACTCAATCTGGCTTTTATTTCCCTAAAAGCAGTTTTAATGAAATTAAAGAAATATTAAACTGATCAAATTACTGACTCTACCCTTAAAGGAAAAAACTTATAATAATAAATGCTTACACTCAAAAATAAGATGAATGATGAATAATTATAACGGAGTGCCAATGAATTCAGAAATTTGACACTCACGGATCTGACAATCCACGATTAATAATAAATAGATTAAAAAAGTATTAAAAAACAATAAACAAAAAAATATTGATGTGGTAATATTTTTACAGAAAAATCCACAATGTAATGTGATGTCAACAGTACAGGGTGTGAAAATTTTTATGTAACTTATCAGTTAAAATTACATTAATCCAAAAACATGCATAATAGTGGCTGATTTTATGAAATGTAGGGTATGAGTGATGGAGCTCAATCAAATGCAGAGTAAGATCAGCCTATAACGTAACGTTGGCCTCTATAGAATTTCAGCTTACCTAAGGCTAAGTTAGCTAGTGTGTGGTAACTGAGATAAGTAGCCATGTGCCAACCAACATCCCAGCTGTGTTCGTTCTGCCCATTTGCCCATTTATGGATTAACTGGGGTTTACAGTAAGAGGAGTCAGCTCAAGCCAACATGGTGACAACCAGAGAGCCCACATTTGAGCTTTAAAATCATTCTTAAGAAAACCTGTGATGTCAAGGAGGGTTTCTACAGTTCTTTTTATACGCTCTATGGTTCCACAGAATTTAATCTAACTATAAACAAATATGCTGCTATATGTATGAAAATAATGCACTGTTTTGCATCGGCAACATCACACCTCATTATTAATATAACAGTCTTTAAATGCCTCTTACTCTCGCTTTCTGATCCAGAACATTCTTTACCAACGTAGACAACTATTAATAAGGCAAATTATTTCAGGCATGCACAAATGCTGACACACACACACACACACAGTTTTTGGAATGCACAAATGGGCTACTGCTGTTGGCTCTTCAGTGCATTCTAGTAAACTAGGTGGAGCAATTTAATGAATTGCGCGTGCGGGCGGGCACACACACACTCACACACACACTCACACACATACACACACATGCACTTGGTGTGTTTAAGCTGCCAGTGTTTGGCCTCACAGAAGTGATGGCCACTAAACCACTGAATGGACTGAGTGGCCGCAGTCTCTCTCTCTCTCACACACACACACACACTCATAATTTATCTGTTTGTCTTCTTCTCCATATTCTATTTTCCCTGCCACCACTCGCCACTCATCTCTCTATTTTCTCCGTCCAGCTGTATCTCTTCTCTTTCTTCTTTCTCACTCTATTCACAATTTTTATCCTTATCTCTCTGTCTGCCCCTCATCCCCTTTCTTCTCCCTCCATCCATCTGTTCTTCCTCCATCCATAGTTTTCCTTCTCTACCTTTCTCTCTTCTTGTCTCATTCCTCTTTTTCTCCCTCTATACCCCTACTTATACCTCTATCCCTTTATATAATCTTCACTTCATTTATATCCCATTATTCCTAACTCTCCATCCTTCATTCATTATCTCACTATCCCCAGTCCTCTCCCTCTCCCAGATGATTTCTCCATTCCTTCATTTCTCTCTACTCCTCCTCCATCTATCTAATCACTAGCCATTCAACAGTTTCTATCACTCCATCCTCTGCACTGATTTCCTTTGTTCATCCTGGAGTCTCGTTCCCCATCTGCCATTTCTTGCATCACTTTTTGTCTATTCCTTCATCTCTCTGTATTCTACCCCTTTCTCTCTCTCTCTCTCTTCAACCCCCCAGTCTATTTCCCTCTTATCCTCCATCTCTCACTTTTCCCTTCTCCCTTTGGGCTCATTAAAGGGAAGGCAGATGTCCATCTCTTCCTCTTCATTTCTCTTTTTCGTTAAAGCGATCGGCATATCAGTCACCGGTAACCGCATCTATACTATCTGTGTGTGTGTGTGTGTGTGTGGGTGGGTGGGTCGGTGGGTTTGGGTGTGGGTGGTTGGGTGTACGTGTGTGTGTGTGTGTGTGTGTGTGTGCACTCATGCTTGCAAGGCTAGAAGAGGGGGAATAAATTGCAATCTTTTCATCCATTACAGCAACCACCAAGGCCAAGAACATTTTTACTCTCTCTCTCTCTCTCTCTGCTGCAGTGATGAATATTAAAGAGGTTTAATCTGCAGGACCAAAGGGGTGAGAGACAACCTACTGACTTAACGGAATATAGATAGTGTGCTCCCTAATGCGCGCACACACACACACACACATCAAGTACACATATGCTGCATATTCAGCACTAATGCAGCTCTCTTTACACCACTAACACACATACACAGTCTCTCTCTACTCTATCTCAGTATCCCTCGGAGTCAAGTGTGGTTTCACAATTATTAGGTGCACACACTATTTAATAAATAATGCACACACACACACAGCAAATAAACAACTCTATGACAGAATGCTAGGATCTGGGTGTGTTGTCCCATATGAAACATGTGCACACACACACACACACACACACACACACACACACACACACACACACACACACACACACACAGATAGATTCAAGAGAGAGAGAAAGGCAGGTGTGCTTGGGTAGACATGATCCATCCCAGTCCTGGCAGGAATAAAAAGAGAAACGAGTGCATCCCTCTGTCCTTCACACTTCCTTAAA
>JAQMYJ010000040.1:9909725-9934711 GCA_030014305.1 Clarias laeviceps | reverse complement strand
TATTTCAATAAACAGTAAACTTGGCCGATTTCGTTATTATTTTGTTGACAAGTGGGGCTTGAAAATTCGCCCACCCCTTAAGTGGGGAATGACAGAAAATGTTTGAGAACCACTGGCCTATAGTTTCATTGCTATTTTTATCTTATGAGAAAATGAAACATTCTTTTCATTAACTGATTACTGAAATGTTTTTTTTTGTTTTGTTTGTTTGTTTAATGAATGTGGAACACTCAATGCCACACTCAATGCCATGTTAGCTAGCTAATCATATTGTGGAGGGCAAGTAGGATATCACTTACATATAGTTATGGCTGAAGTGAATAAAAACTTCTAAGAAAACAAGATTGCTACAGTAGTTAAAAAGGAAACACTGTGGAAGATATAAATGTGCATTAGGTCACCATACAGTAAGTTCCTCAGTGATTCAGCGGAGTAGGAAAATCAGAAGACCACAGAAAAATTATCCACATGTGTAAGAAAAAATAATGCCTGTTCATAAATACACTCTGATTTATAAGATGAACAGCCATACAGTTCTGAGTCAAAGATTGTGTGTGTTTGTGTGTGTGTCTGTTTGTGTGTGTGTGTGTGTGTGTGTTATTTTGATCATGAGAACTCTAGCCAATCACCGTGACAGCAGTCTAGTGCACTGAGAGGTTGATTTTCACTATGACCACCATCACGCAATCAGTTTGTGATTCACCTCTCACAGAGGATTTTTTTGGTCATACAGTATAAGTCATGCACCCTATCCAGGGTGTACCCTGCCTTGTGCACTAAGCCTCCTGGGATAGGTTCCAGGCCCCCCCGTGACCCTGAATACAAGATAAAGCGGTATAGAAAATGAATGAGTGAGTGAGTAAGTCATGACAAAGGGTAAAAAACACACAATGATCTTTTTTTTATGTAAAACACAAGAACTAGTAATGTATTTGTGTATTATAATAACCTGCCAAATTATTTATATTAAATGTTGATTTTTTTTGTGTGTCTTTTATTTCTTCATAAAAAGAGCATCTAATATTATTATTTTTTTCTCTCTCTGTGGGTCAATCCATCATGGAGTTAATCCCCATCAACATTAATCCTTTCAGTCTTTGAAGTAGGCATCTCTCTCCCCACACAAGTGCCAGAGTGACCAGAGTGACAGGGGGTACTCTCTCCCTTATTCTCAACCACACACACACACACACGGTATCTCTCTCTCTCTCTCTCTCTCTGACCCGATGCGGGAATCGAACCCAGGACCTTGAGGTGTAAGGCATAACCATAGTGTGTGTGTGTGTGTGTGTGTGTATATATGTGTGTATATATATATATATATATATACAGTATATACACACACCACTATACCACTATAACCGTGGATATCATTGAGAAAAAATGTGTCAACAACCCCCTGCCACATTCAAACACAAACCAAAGTGCCATGCTGAGATGGGATTATAGATGACAGGCAGGTGCTTTCTAGGTGAGATGACACTAATTAAGACAGGGTCAGTTCGTTCTTTTTACTCCAGGTTCCCCCCTGTCCATCTCACTCTCCGCGTGTCTCTCCCATGTGGATCGGCATCGCAAAGCACATTAAGAGCACAAAAAAAGTGTTCTTTCATTCTTAACACTCTTTCTTGCTCTGTCTAAATGTTTCTCTCCAATAACACTGATATACGGCTGAATAATGTGAATTTTCAAGCTGTCACATCATACCCTTGTTTTCTTTATTTCACATTGTACCTGGTAGCCAGTTCCTTGATGTGCTACCAAAAGGTTTACGTTATATGGAATTGTTGTAACACCAGTGGTCACTTGTTATATGAGTATATACAAACACTGACAATTATAAGCTATGTTAAGTAATGGGTGTTGTAAGTGTTGGCACCCATTGTCATGGACACTTATAAACACTGTGGAACATGAAACAGGAAATGCAAAAACAAGTGTCTAAAGTACCATTAATAAGATATAGTCAATCTTCAGTATGAGTCCATGTGGGTTTGGTGTTTAAAAGATGTGTGATTTGGAATTGTTTGGTGTTTGGCCAGTGTGTATCGTGGTATTTGTTTACTGAGATTTGGAGACTGTTGGTTTGGGCAGTATGTGCAGTGTGGTGTTGGTTTGATATTTAGACAATGTATTTTGTGGGATAAATTGTTTGGGTAGTGTTTGTGAGGGTGAGATTGATTTTTGGTTGCAAAAGTGTGTTTGGGATTATCTACAGTATGCGATGTTTGAGGGAACTGAATGTAGTGCAATATGTGTTGTGGAGGATTGTATGTAGTGTATAGGGTTTGGTGATCAATTGGTGCCTGGGTGGGATGTTTGAGGCATTTATTTGGTCTTTGGGCAGTGGGTGTGGTTTGCGTGTCTTTGGTCATTGCTCATGTGACATTGTTTGGGTAATTTGGTGCTTTGGCTTAAGGAGGAAAGTGTGTGTGGGTTGGATTAGTCTTGCATTTAGGAGGTTGCTATTTGAGACATTGGGCTGGTTCTTCTTTTGTTGTTTGAAGCATGTGCAGATCATCTTGGTTTGGTGCTTGGACAGTCTCTAGGTGGGATTAGTGGGGGTTTTTCTAGTCACTTTGTAAATGCACGCTTGTTTTTGTGTGTGGATATTGTTTCCCGTGTAGCTTTTGTATATTGTTGCATCGCGTTTGGTGTTTTGGTCCTGTGCTTTGGTTTTTGAAGAGTCTAAACTTGGGCTTTGGAATAGTTTTGTTATTCAGCAGCTGGTAGAGTTTACTGAGGTTTGGGCAATGTTGTTGTTAGAGTCGGTTTTGTGGATGGTCACTCTGAACAAAAAGTTTCCTTTGAGCTGTTTGAGTGCTTTGACAATGTGTCCTACTCGGAGTATTTTTCCAAATCTTACTCAAAACATATTTCTTTCAAATTCTCTCTTTCTTATTGCTGTACACCCACTCAGCAGGACATGCAGAAAGCTTTCTTGGTATTAATACCTGCAGAGCACATCCATATGCCCCTGAGCATATCTATGCTAGGTGTGTGTGTGTGTGTGTGTGTGTGTGTGTGTGTGTGTGTGTGTGTGTGCTCGCAAAAGGGCCTGCAATGTTGAGGCATGCTGCAGGGTATCTGTCAGGGCCTCTGGTAATATACTAATAATTTACACACACACACACACACACATACAGAACAACACACACAAAATATTCTAGTGAACAAAAAAGAGGTAGAAATCTTTCACCAGCTCTGTCTGGTTCTTGATGCCTGTGCAAGCATGGAAATCATATGTAGCCTAAAGATAATTAGAAACATAAAGGAAAATCAAAAGTTCATGTCCCTTTTATCAGCCAAAGAACACTCCAAAAAAAAGAACAAAGAAAAAGAAAAAGACCAACATACACTTTAGAACTCACTTTTCCTAGCTGAGCGCTCTAATGCATCATTTCCTTCAAACAGAAGCCACATTTAAGAGTGTGTACCAAACCACAGACAGCGCCTTGACTGGAAGCAGATGGAACAGCTCTTTTATCACTACTGAGTTAACCCTGCTCCACCTTTACTGCAGACACACATTTAAGCTCCTTACACACATACACACACACACACACACACATATCCCCTCCCTCTCTAGGAAAGCTGTCTCATCAGTTGAAAGGGCAGAAATCCCCCCGTTTTAAGGTAATTGAAGGCAGAAACACATGGAAAAGGTGATAGATGGGTTTGACACGCACACGCTCTCTCACACACACGCACATGTCTAGTTCAGTTAAAGTAGCGATCCCACTTCTAACACCAGACGAGGTCCGCAGGTGGGCCATTTACTGTTTCCACGGAAACGCCCACCTGGGAAATCACCATTACCCACATGTTCACCCTCTCACTCAGATGCTCTCTCTCTCTCTCTCTCTCTCTCTCACACACACACACACACACAGAGCACCTGGAATGATGAGTTGTGCTAAAAATACTGGTTTGATTTAATATACTGCCAAAAGGTTTATGGTCAAAAAGATAACGGCATATGGGTTTCGTAACACTAGCATATAGACACGTGTGATGACGGTGTTTTTCTTCATTTTGTGCCACTAGTGCCCTTGTCAGCATGGACATTTAATTACTCTTCTGCTGTTCCAAGCCAGCTCCCTGTGCTCCCTCCTCCTTGTACTATATTCCGTTATGTGTGCAATCATTTCCCTTGTTTTGGCAGATTTCCATCTTGCCAATTAAGCCAATCTTGTATCGAACTCAATTAGAGAAAAAAATATTAGAACAGTCAATAAATCAAAACTGATGTGTAATTGAAATCGGATTGCACAGTAGCAACAGTAGTAGTCTATGGTAGTCTAGAGTTTAGCGTGAATACAATCAAGCTTTAACTAGTGCTTAGGGATTTTCTTCATTAAGTTGGTTAATTCTGAGTAATGGAAAAGGCCGGGAAGACTTGTGGCAAAATATTCAAATCTCACATCAGAGATACTGAGTTCATACAGGTTTAAAAAGTTTATTTAAATATATTAGAGCTACTCCATTTACTACTTCAGCACATTTGACAGGTGTGGTGAAAAACTGGATTCTCCTACAATTGGTTAAGTGAGTGATGTATATTTTCCTTAGCAAACAGCAAACAGTATAATCAGTGTTTTAGATTTAGCAAACATGTCTCTGTATGTTGATTATTCAAAAGGGATAGGGATAGGGTCTATCTCCATGCCATCCAACAACTGATAGTCCCCACCCTGGAGGTAAAACCATCGTTACTTCTTGTTGCAAGAATGATGCTTGATTTTATCTGAGCACTGCAGGGGTGAAGGACCTTGCTCAAGGTTTCAACAGGGGGCAACCCAGAGATCCAACCGAGGACCTCCTAATCAACAGTTCAACACCTTAATCACAGAGCTACCCTTTCCCCCTGAAAAATTTAGAGCATGTACTTATACATTATGACTCTTTTAAATGTAAGAAGCATTTTTTGTATATTTGTGCTGCTGTGTGCAACCATGTACATTTTGCGTCACTTCATAAACAGGGAAAATAAAACATGGACTTGGAAACAAAACCCTAAGTTGAGTTCATGTCATATAAGACATGCTCTTCATTAACTTTGTGAAAAAGGAAAGATTGAGTGATGCCAATCATGAGTAAAAATGGAATGCCATCATGAGCAAACACAGCAAATAATGTTTAAGATATTGTTTAAATATCCCTTATATAAATAAATAGAATAAAATAGATAAATATTGTTTGCTATGTGCTGTTACTATTCCTAAACTACTTACCACCTAGATCCATCCATCCATCTAGGAACCTCTGTAGTCCAACTAGGGAGCATGGAGGCCAATGGTGACCATTGTATTTATTCCCACATTCATACACTATGCACTTTGGACTGTGGGAGGAAACCAGAGAGCTTGGGGGAAATCCACTAAGCATGGGGAGAACATAAACCCGATGCAGGTATCAAAACCAGGACCTCGAGGTGCAGGGTGACACTGCTAACCACTAAGCCACCTAGATACCTAGGCAGTTTTCTGTTTGTTTGTTTTTAATAAGAAAAAGGTCTGTGACTTTATGTGCATCCCTTATGTGTTTATATCATTATAGCCAGTTTGCCACTGTAAACTAATTTTACAGGATTATAAGTTTGCTAATTGAATTAATAATAAATGAATAAATTATTTAATTTTATTTTTATTTTAATCATTTTAATCTGAGTTTGCATGTAAAAGTAATGAAAAAAAAAACATACTTTATTTTAAAGGAGTTATTCTGAGTCAATACAGGTTCTATCTACCCAGTTCTTCAATTTCTAATAAGTGAGATATCACTCGATTTATGTGTGGAGAGAGAGAGAGAGAGCAGACAATAAATACATTAAACTGACAGAGCATTAATAAAAACATCCCCTCAAGCTTTTGGACAAGTCAAACCCTGCCCACAGACAAATTATTCTTTTTACCCCAGGACTGCATACATTTTCAGACGTCAGAAAAATGTAGTTATGGATAATAACATCCAAGCAAATGTATGTGAGTATGTCATGCATGTTCAGTGTACTCTGTAATTAAATATAAATCTGCGTACATACCATACCTCTTAGGTGTATCAGATATAAACTATGATTTTTAGTGTGTGTGTGTGTGTGTGTGTGTGTGTGTGTGTGTGTGTGTGTGTGTGTGTGTGTTCGTGTGTGTGTGTGTGAACAAAAGTGAAAGAATGAATCTTTACTGAGAATCTGGGGCTGGTGTCACATCTGTGTGTGTAAAGTCTGGGTATGTGTGTGATATGTTTGTTCTCTGCTGGTTTTATGTGTGTGCACAGGCAGATGCACCGTAGCTGGATGTCTGTCTCACAGTAAGAATGTGTGTACATAAGTACATGTTGTGTTGCTAACACCCCACTGTTGACATATAGATAAATATGCACTTTGAGGCACCCACATTCACATACACACATACACACACACAAACACACACACACACACACACACACACACACACACACACACAAACACACAAGAGTGAGTTTTCTCTTCGTGCATTTTTGAAATGTCACTACACTGTAGCACACTTTAGTTTACTTAAGCATATTGCACTACTACAGTTACTGTTACTGTTATGGTAATATAGTTACTATGCTAACAAAGTAATATAGTTACTACTATGGTAATATATTTACTATGCTACTACAGTAAAATCATTGTACACACTACACTTCTACAGTAATTTAGTTACTACACTACTATGGTAATTTTGTTACTTCACTACTACACTAATATAGTTAATACACAGTTGGTATGGTAATAAAGTTTCTATGTTAACAAAGTAGTATAGTTACTATGATCTTATGATAATATAATTACTACACTGGGTACTATGGTCATATTGCTACACTACTAAAATGTTAATATACTGTAGACATTATGCTACTACAGTTATATAGTTACTTCACCGTTATGGTAATACAGTTACTACGTTACTACAGTAATATACGTTGTACGTTACTACATTATTATAATACCATAGGTACTACACTATCACATACTGTAAATATAGTTACTGCACTACTGAAGTTGCAAACAATAGTGATTATACTTCACTGATAAAGTTCAATAATTTACTACACAGCTACAATAATCTCACTACTATAGTCACTACACTGTAGCACGCTTTAGTTACACTATATCACACCACACTTTTACAGTAATATAGTTTACAGTAAGAAAGTTACTACGCAACTACAGTAATTTCGTTCACATACAGACTCTTAGCAAGTTCTGTATCATGGATAATTTTATGCATTAAAATGCCTATTTGAAGATGAAATATCCACACTGACATAGCATTGATGTAAGCTGATGGAACATTGTTGTAAGCTTATAGTTAGCTTATGGAACACTGATGTAAAGTGTTACAGTAATGAAATAATGTATTGTATGTATAATTTTATGGTCGTGTAAATAAGGTTGAGTGAAATAATGCAGTGCATTATTATTATTATTAATATTATTATTATTGTTATTATTATACACAGCAACACATAAGTGAGAATAAAAAAAAAAAAAGTTTTGGAGTTAATTAACTGGTGTGTGTGTGTGTGTGTGTGTGTGTGTGTTGGTATTCATGGACACTCCAAAGGAATGCAGGCAGGAATTCTCTTTATTGTCTGATCCCTGCCTCGCTGAGCACTATTCTTTCTCACACACACAAACTTGTTCTTTCTAACACACACACACACACACACACTGTTCTCAGTACTGCACTGCCCTGCCACCCTCCTTTTACAGAAGCCAGATCTTTGTTCTTTCCTGGCCTATACCCTGCATCTCATGCCATTCTGTTAGAACTACCCCAATATTCTGATCCTGGGTTCACCTGACTCCCTTTACCACCACCTGAGCTCTGTGTGGACAGTGTCTTAAAGAGTTAGATCCAATACACCTGGCATAAATACTGTAGTGCCTTTTTTTAAGGTGCCCCTAGCATGGACTTCCAGTCCTCATAATGATCCAAACTTAACATAACATACAGTAAGTGTATGGTTTAGATTTAACTTATAAGTTGTCAGAGCAATAATAGTGCTCCACTGGACATATTGCTACAGCTGTGTATTTACAGTTATAACTGAGATCAGCATAGATCAGGAGAGTTGATTATGTTGACTAATCTAGTTGGATGGATCTATTCAGTAATTGTCAATAGCGAAGTTATTATAGTTGCGACTAGTTATTATAGTAAACTGCTACTCTATGATAGTTACTTTTGCACTACCTAGTACCCAAGTAACCTAACACAATAGATACTACAACTCAACAGTAATATAGCTACCTCATTACAGTATGACTAGAAGACAACAAACGTTATCACATAACTACATTCACTACACTTTTACTAGGGTCAATAAAGGCAAAACCAGGATTTGTCATAAAATTTCTCTTGAATGGATGTGTTTGACATTTGCAGAAGACAGAAGACAAGCGCAGTACAGTGATGAGCCGCAGTAAAACGTTTCACTTGTACAACACTTTAAAGAAGGCTGTATGTCCGTTAGTGTAGCAAGGGGATTAAATATAAAACAGTTCTACTGTTATGGCTACTACACTTATAACAATACAACTGTTTAAAATACAAAAGACATTTTACAGTTGGTCTGCTACCGAAGTAGAGTTTGACAGTTTAATTAAAACAAAGGATTTCCAATGTAGTCCAAGTGCCAAGAAACATCTGATACGGTAGACGTTTCTGTCATGACCTTTACAGTCTTAAAAGCTGGAATCTGCTTGGCTTCATGCGCTACCATGTCCACACACATCCATGCACTGGTTTTTACAACAGCAGTACGAACAGAGCAATTTTAGAGAAAAATATAATCATTGTACAGATTGACATATTTATTTATTTATTTATTTTTGCAAGCAGTTAATAGTGGGCATTAAGTAATAGGAACATCGTTTTTAAAGATCTTAAGCTTAAAAAAATGTAGTTTATCACTTGCATCTTGCACTGTATTATTATTATTATTATTATTATTTATAGAATGTTTCTTTGTCCCATTTACTGACAGAATACTTACAATATTCTCCTGAATGTTACAGTATATGCTTGACATGTGAGAGTATCATAGAATTGGTACCATACTAGTACTAAGTTACCACAATAGTTCTGTTGTAACTTAGTAACAGTACTTAGTAGAGTACTACTGTAGTTAATATAATACTATGATATTCTTGCTAGCCAAATCTCATGCATTTACTTGTATGTTTCTTTTCAGTAAGCATGAAACAAGTCAAAAAACACCATCTTTCACCCACACACACAAAATACTCATTACTCCACTATATTATTTGATATAATAATCACTGCACTACAAACGTGTAATAACTCCTATGCTATGATTATACAACAACCTTATTACGCTATTCAGTTCCTACATGATAATGTTTATTACACTTCATCAGCCTCTACACTACAACACTACTACAATTACTACAGCAGTTACTACACTATTTTGGCACAGTAGTTAGAACACTACCTTAGGGACTACTGTACAATATAATGGTTATCACACCACTTTAAATATTTCACTACTACTCTACTGTGGGTACAGATAGAGGTATAGTTGCACTATTATATACTATAGATATACTGCATCTTTATGATTGTTATTACACTGCTGTAGGTACTACACTTCTTAGTTGCTACAGTATAATGTTATTACATTGTGTGAGGTTCTACAATACAGTGTTAAAGGTAACTACACTTACTACTATTACTGTACTAGTAGGTTGCTATGGTTGCTACGTTAAACAAAGACAACCCTCATCAACTGTTAACAGGTGTTCTAGCTCTTTATAGCCCAAATGTTTAAACATACAACAGCTAATTAATCATATATAACACATCGTAAATGACTTGTGCTAACAAGCATGACTTGGATGATCTACACTAACAAAGGGAGAAGAAACAAAAGAACTTTTGTCTCACTCAAGTCCTGACTAATCCAGGCTCCCCCTGCAAGCCCCCAACACACACACACACACACACACACACATATATACAGCCTGACTTACCCACTTCTTGCTTAGAGGTGCCCTGGGGCGATTGCCCATTAAGGGTGTATACAGATTCAGGTGTGTAAGGAATTCAGGAGGAGAGAGTAAAATAAAGATTGACAGGTATTGGATTACTGAAGCGCCCCAGGGTGGCACTAGTTAGAGCGAGGCTGATTTTTAGTGACAGACACTCGATACCACACACACACACACACACATGACCAAGGATACATGACCACTTGACATTACATAATCAGTCTGGATATCACTTTCACTATGCAAATTTAAAGCTAAGATCAGTGTCATTTTACTTGTACAAAATTAACTTGGGTTTGAATGATTTGCTTTGATGTTCTCTTTCTCTCTCTCTTTCGCTCTCTCTATCTCTCTCTCACACACACAACGTACACACACACACGTTCTGACAGGCAGTTCCTCTCGTTATGGGTTACTAGAGCTAAGACTCGAGATAGCGCTGTCTCTTCTCATCGAGATACCACAATTCACACACACACACACACACACACACACACACACACACACACACACACACACACACACGTGCATGCACACAGAAGCTCTCCATGTCCAAACTCCTCTAGCATCTTTTATTATTTACAGAGTGGCTGCTGCATACACACTTTTTCCTTTCAGAGCGTGGAGAGATTTCAGAGGACACTAGTCAGAAGGAGCAAATGCACGCATGCACACACACACACACACACACACACACACACACACACACACACACACACACACTCAATAAAATGTACATATACTTGGATGCTCAACAAGAGATCCTTGGATACACACACACACACACACACACACAGCTCTGATGATCATTATCTAATCCAACTCAACTGCCCTGCTCCATTACCCACAATCCTTAATGCATTTTTAATGTGTCTCTTTACTTACTTTATTTCCTTTTCTCGCTCTTCCCTTTTTCTCTCTTTACTTGAACCTGGTGTTCAACAGATTTTGTAAGAAGGTGAACAAACAAGCACAGTGCTGCTGATTTTAAAAACAATTATTTATTCTTGAATTATTGTATGAAACGATATGAGCGGTAGCCCCATCCATAATCACAAAATTTGTTAAAATGTTACAAATTTGCAAAAAAAAAAAAAAACGTTTAAACCTCAAAAAAGGGTTAAAATAGTGTAATGATGAAAAGCAATGCTGCAACAAGTACAGAGAAACAATCCTATTTAAAAGTACAATGCTGTGCAAAAGCCTTGACCCACCCCTCATTTCTTCACATTCAATTTAATTGAATTATGCAGATTAAATTTAAGAAATTGGAACAAATATTTTATTGACACAGGCTGGAAAGTGGCAGAAGATACCATTTAAAACTTGGTTGTTTATGTAACAACATCAGAAGTAACCTCATTTACCCCTCCCAACTGTTTCAACCACTTAGCATTCAGCATCACCAGTATAATCACTAATCACTGACCCGATCATCTGTCATCATTTACACCACTGCAGGTGTCATGGTGTGGCTTAACAAACAAACAACATTCCTCGGAAACTGGTCAGGTATAGGGAGTGGACTGAAAATCCTGTAAAAAACCAAAAACTTGCCAAAAATTCGAGCCAAAAAGCCCTTGAGCAAGCCTGGAGCACTATTCCTCAAGACTACATTAAAAATACAAGAAAGTCTGACTCTTTGGAAGCAAAATATGAAGAAATGAGGGGTAGCTCAAGACTTGCTGAACTAGCTAGTTCACTAAACCATCCATCAAAATGAGGAATATATTCTCTTAACTCAGGAGAAAATCCAAGAATGTGGCTTGCTGGATGTTTTCATGATATGTTTAATAACAATTTTGGAAATAATGCTCATTCACATTAGCAACAAAAGCTAAAATTTAATTAGCTAGCTAATTTACCTAACTAATTTGCAAAAAATAACTACCTACCTAATAAACTATATTTTATTTACATACCCTAATAATGTCATTAATTTACCAACCTATAGTACAAAAAAAGGTTTTAATTAGTTTTGTTTTTAAATTAGTTTGGCAAATTAGCTAGCTCGTTAGATAATTTACCAAACTAATTTAGAGAATACATCTATCTAGCTAATATACTAAAATAATTTACAAAACATAACCAGCTAGATAATTTATCAATCTAATTAGCAAGAAATAACGATATAGCTAAAGTAACTAGCAAATGAGTTACCTCTTATACTGTATAAATCAGTTGGACTTTTGAAAAGAAAAAAAATTTATAATTTCGATAGAACTTGAGTAACACTTCCAAAATAGTGCTTAAGTAAAGTCATAAATTAAAAATACCCAAGTGTTTCCTATAAACTAGTCCTTTTTTTTTTATTTTTTTGTCTTTTTTGTTGTTTTGGTACAGTATATGCAACATTAGTGTTGTATTGAACATGGCTATGATTTGGCCACAGATAATCTTAGCCAGTGTCACATAAACAAAAGTGCTAAAAACTAATTAAAATATTATTGAATTACCAATATTTAACGCATATGCAGACTTATTTTGTAAACTTTTACTTTTTCAATGAAAATAGTTACCAGAGAAGCTATAACTATACAGAATGCAGCATTGAATGTTGCCATGTAAATCACAGATTTACTGAAACCCTTTACCATTTAATCTTTGTAATTAGGAACTGCTTTCCATCCATCCATCCATGTAGGAACCTCTGGCATCCAACTAGTGACCATATAAGACCAGTGGTGACTTCTTTGTCTTTCAGCTAATAATTTCAGTGACAATTATACTTATTCACATTTTTACGACTGTGGTAGGACAACGTAGGTCAACATTCACACATGCTTATTCACAGGGCAATTTGGGAATGCCAATTAGCCTAATCTGCATATCTTTGGACTCAGTATTGGGAGAATACAGGAGTACCCGGATGAAACCCACCAAGCACAGGTAGAACATGTAAACTCCAGGCAATCAGATCTCGAGGCAGGAATCACACCCAGACCCTGGAGGTCCATGGCGAATGTACTAACCACTAAGCCACCATGCCACAAAGCACTGCTTTAACTGGTGAATAATTACTGTACATGCTAAATTAGCACTTTTTAAACACTGATGCAGTGTCAGTGTTAAAGGGGTTATGTTTTAAGTAAATAACGATAATAAAGAGAGTTCAAAACCTCCCGACTGGCATTATATACTGTATATTTACATCACTTCAAATATCATTAAATATCTTTCTCTGTAACTGATTTCAGTCCTGCAGACACTCAGAAATAGGTATCATGATGTATACGGACCCGTGTCAAATAGACTTAAAGAGCACGGCCCTGACCAAGGACGGAAAACAATCTGTGTATTTATTAACTGACTTTACAATTGGACCGTCTCATCCATTTTTAGTGTGAGGTGATTAATCTTTTTCTACAACACATCACTCATTCAATTCTAAATAGAGATCACTCTCATTCTTCCTCTGTCTCTCTCACTCTCTCTCTCTCACACACACACACACACACACACACACACACACACACACACACATACACATCACTTTGTCTTCTCTGTAAATTAATCAAATCTCTAAAGCAGCTATATAAAACACACAGTGGGTCACACATGAATATGCATGAAGTTAAACTATTTAGTACACACACACACACACACACACACACACACACACACACACACACACACTTTTTCATTAACACTGTTTAGTTCTCTCTGCCCTTAGCTTCATATATATGGTACACAGTAACGAACACTCCTATACCAGCACACATAGTGTACACACACACACACACACGCACATGCACACATAGACACGCACACAGGCGTGTGCATCATGCTTAATGAAATTGCTCCTTCATACATTACTTCCTTCAGTAAACAAACATTTACTGAGCAATTCTCTCACACACACACACACACACACACACACACACACACACACACACACACACAGTGGTTCTCTGTAAGATTTTGTAATAACAATACCTAAACACACTCTCTGTGATTTACACAACACACACACACACACACACACACACACACACACACACATACTCAAGAAGTATGTATGTGTACTGCATCTATTTGTCACATTCACATGTAAATGAGCATGTTTATCGCATTAACTCATGCTACCCACAATGCAGTTTGTGTGTGTGTGTGTGTGCGTGTGTATGTGTGTGTGTATGAGAGAGACAGAAAGAGAGTACTATAAAAGGCTATGACAAGGATCATAGTCTACACACACACATACAGTACACAGTGTCTTTTAGATCAGCTCCAAAAGCAACATGCTCTCTTTGTCTCTTCTAATCTTTCCTTATCAAACATCTTTCCCTCAATCCTTTCTCATGCTTTCTGACTCTCTAGAACTGTAATATTCACATACAGACACACACATGCATGCATGAAGTTACTGACCACAGACACCTCTAGTGCAGATCTTTACTAGCTAGGTCAAGGCACAGTATACACACACACACACACACACACTGGGTATATACTCTGTTCAAATAGTGCGTTCCTGTCCAAATGCATAATCTGCCGTAGTTTGCAGTTCTAGCCGATGCAAAGATTCTTGAGCTTTAATTCAGAGACTGGCTCTCCTGGTGCGGACTGAGAGGAGTGCAAGTGCTAATCACTCACAACTTCCATGGAATATTTGCAATATAGCACATCACCTAAGCGAATGGGAGTGAAACACCTGACTCATAAAATAACCTCACATGTTTACCACGGAGAGAAGGGAGTTTAAGTGAAGAAGGTGATTCAGCAGTTCACACACAAGTTTTGGTGCAGAGGCCGATCAGCGGTTACCTTTCCGTGCACAGGATTGTGAGTTCAAGTCCCAGACCTGATGGATTCTTCATAATGGAACCTTAGATCTTTAACTGGTGAATGCTGATTGGCTAAGGCTGAGAGGAGTGTCAGGGTGTCTACCTGGAAACATTCTGGGATTTTTTTTTTACCTAGATGAAGAGTTTTAGAATACCCTTATTGTCCTAAGATCAATGAAATTGAGTACAAAAGTGTTGATGTGCAGAGAGATAAGGTAGAGAGAGAGAGAGATAGAGAGAGAGTAAATTGCTCAGCTGCATTCTATATCATGGTCAGGATTACGGTGGCTGCATAGTCTGTCCCAGGAAGGCTAGCCCTTAGGTGAGGATTCATCCTTGACACCATACCATCACAGGGAACCTTGCACACATACATTCACACACTCATTCACATCTTGGGATAATTTATCTTCATCAATCGACCAACCCTGATCTTAGATCGTTAGATCGATGTCTATATCTTCCCACTCCCCATGTGACTTCATACATATGTATATTCAGAAGTCTAATGCGTTCTTTTCTTTTCTTTTTTTACATAGAAGAACTTTCCAGAATTCTGTTCACCACATTAAAGGTTTGATAAAAGCACTGTCACTCACACTGAGTAATAATATTTTAGCAATTATATTGAAACAGTACCAGCACATGCCTACTTCTAGCTCACCGCAGTTCCCGTGATGTTCACACAAGTGGCCACTTGCTATACAAAGAGAACTGAATACCCTACAGCTACATCGCACCTGGAACCGCATTGCACCACTTGTCCAAACAGCTGTGAGCAGATCTCAAAAACGTAGAGTTGCTACATCTGATGGTACTCTGTGAGTTTGGGCAAACTTATCACGACCTAGAAATATGTCATTTAATCAATGAGTCATTTTATGGTTGTATATGTGAGGGGTGTTCAAGTCAAACCAGGACTTGTGATGAATTTTTTCACAAATGAGTACATTAAAACAATTGACATTTACAGTAGACTTCAAGCACAGTTTGGTGATGAGACTCTTAACCACAGTAAAACACTTGAATGGTGCAAACATTTTAAAGAAGGCCAAAAGATGTCCCTAAGAGACGTTCCTGGCCGAGGTGCCGCGTACAGTCCTGGCCTTACTCCAAGAGATTTCCACATGTTTAGGCCCTTAAAGGAGTTCCTGGGAAGCCAGTGTTTCAGACATGAAGCAGGCAGTCCAACCATGGTTCGGGGATACTGAGAAGACTTTGATAGTATTCAAGCACTAGTGAAACGCTGGGAAAAGTAGATCAGTGTAGCAGGGGGATTATATTGTGGAAATAATGGTAGTTTTTATTCCCATAACTGTTATTCTGCACAACCAAAAGTCCCAGTTTGACTTAAACACCCTTCAAACTTTACAGTCCACGTTTCCCAACACATCCTCAGCACTTTTCCCAGGAAGTAAGGACAAAAGTTGACCACTAAACAAAAATACCCCTATTGAAAGGAGTGACCTTGACTTCGAGGGACACCCGGGTGAGCTTAAGAGTCGGCTGTTCAAATTCAAATGCACACTAGCTGCATTGTAGGATCAGGATCAGGATCTATAAGCAACCATTGTGGCTTCATGCTGGAGTCTTTATGAGGGCATACAAAATGTAGAAGAGAAAAACACGGTCAGTTATAATGGACGCCGATTCGAATCTCAAGTCCAAACAGCTGGAACGCAGCAGATGATATTTTCATTCAAATGACTACCGACATCTTTCATCCACAGATCCAGCAACTTCTGAGAAATGCAGGAATTCTATGACAATGCTGAACAAGAATTAAACTGTTTTTGGATGAATTTCTCATAAAAAAGAACAGAAGTATGGAAATGATAATTTCAGCATAAAGGAAAAGAAACAGGAAAATAGAATAAGCTGATTTTAAAGTTGCTTTTCTTTGTTGCATAAATATGATATAAAAACGTATTAAATAAACACATGGAACACAAGGGTTCAAGCATATTTAGAGTTTGGGGAAAAGTTGGTATAAAAATGCAGACTGTTAAAACTGCATATTATGTAAAAGCAAGTGCTTGTAATCACTTGTAATTGCAAGTTTGACTAATCAATGATACTCTGCATATAAAACTTCACCCTAACAGTTTCTGATCCATAGAAAAGTACTTTCTCTTTAGCAGGAATTAAATAAAATGTTCTAGGAACAACATCCCAGAAACAGAAATAATCCCTAGTTTCTATTGTGGAAATACTCCTGAGGGCACTCAGTCTGAGTATACGCAAGTCTGCACTGCAGTTGTGGGATTGCTTACGGACGGGGCTAATAATCACAAGTTTGTTTGATTGCTTAGGGGCGGGGCTAATAATCACAGGATTGCATGATCATACTCTCAGAAGTTCCTGCATTCCTTTGGAACTGTGGACTCATTGTACAAGTGTATAAGTACCTTTTGTGCTGGCAGATTTGCATAATGGTAAGGTTTTCCGTTTCCCGTTTTTCTTTTCTTTGCTAAGCCTTCTCAAAGGGCTGCACGAATTGGGCCACACAGGAATACTCAAGAACATCGAAGTGGGCCTTGTATGAGAAGAAAAGGTTTATGGATTCTTTAATGATGTTGTCACTATAAGCGCTCATGCCACAAAGGTCAGCTAAGTACAGTGTACCATTCCTACTGTATGAAAGTCTGGTTTTACATTTCAGCAACCTTTTCCCCAGCATCACAAAAGTAGAAACAGGAAGTAATGTGACAAATCGCAAGACAGAATATGAGAACTCCTGATGTGAACCAGTCTACTTTATGTTCCAGGTAAAGTAAAATCCAGAACACTGTGTTTTTACACTTTTTACCTTGCATAAGTATGGCTATTTACAGTACTTTGTATTCAAAGTTATATGCTGAGTAAGGAATCAAACACAATATGGCATGGTGCTCTGGGAAAATAATTAACAACCAGGTGGTGTCCTGTATCCCAAAATGAAGCATAAAGAATGAATGTTACCAAGCAAAATTACAAGGTGTCCTGTAACATCATGTCCTGGGGTGTTTTATCCCTCTTCTATCACTGCATTTGGCTGAAGCTAACAACTGTCCATTTATATTGTTTTCACACAAGGCATGTTGGCTTCAGAAAGTGGCTGACTTTGTTTGATTGTTATTTTATATTGTCCCCTCTGCCCAACTGGTCAGCTTTCACGTTAGTAATATTGTTCCATACCCAAGTACACTTGGTACTTCAGGGGGAAGTGTATTTGCATACTTTGGGGGAAAAGTGGAACTGACTACTTAGGACCCCAGTGGTGAGAGGGTTCATTGAGACTGCTTATGGGTGTCTTTACATTAGGATTAATTAATTTGTACCATACTCAGGGACAATTCCTTCCTTTCTCCCCCCTTCCCCGTTGGCCAGCGTTCACATTGTTTCTGTTGCCAGTTCTCGGGTACACTTGCTATTCTCTAATACAGCAGGTGGCACAAGAGAAGAAGAGAACAAGGATGATAACTTTCGAGCTATACCTAATATTATTGATATATCAGGAAAAATATCAAGATTAATGCTCTTGCGTGCCTTTCTACTTTATTAGCTATGGCTGTGTAGGTCAGTGGATGAGATCGGCGTATTTGGAGGAGACAGACACTGATGATAAACAGTGATCTATTTCCATTCTCAAGTACAATTGCTTCCATATTTAAGTCGATTCTTGCCTGCTCTTTAAGCGGTTCCCAAGCACAGAACGATTATGTTCTCACTGATCGAAACGAACCAGACTTTGGGGTCAAATGTTATTAGAAACGATCCCAGGTCCCTAATGTGAAAACTACCTACAGTATGTATATTGCTACGGATTCCGTGCTACACGCCTGCACTTGCACATCTACACTCTCTGATACAGCAGGTGGCAGTATGGACATTGTTGATTTGTCATCTGTCAGTTAACTTTTTATAAGGTCACATTCTAAACCCTGGTACACTTTTATACATGATTCGAACTATGCCTGAGGACACAGAATATCGAGATCGACATGATCCATTCCTAGGAACAGTGCAGAGTGGTCATAATACTCTAACATACAAGACTTTGCGGTCAAGTGTACTCACACTTCATGACCAAGTCCCTTGTGTTAAAGCAGCCTTATAAAGGACAAATGATTAGATGAACACTACAGATCACTCCCAAAAACAGCTCAGGGAGCCACTGGTCTCAGGGCTCATACAGCATTCTACTAAAAAAAAAAATGCTACTAATATGTACCAGAATGTGCATTTTGAATTAAAAACTCATACACCAAGACACAGGGGGAAAAGTTCTGAATAATGATTTTACAATTCTTCAACGATGGACCTGTGAAGAAAATCTTTATCAGGTTTTTTAATTACTCATACATTATAAGTGTCAAAAGAGAACAGGAAACACTTATAGTAAATTAAATATTTAAACACACACACACACACCATTTTTCTCTATAACAGTTGGGTATCAGACAGCACTAAGTGCTCCTGAGGTCTGGGAGATTGATATAGTGTGTGTGTGAGTGTGTGTGTGTGTGTGTGTGTGTGTGTGTGTGTGTGTGTGCGTGTGTGTGAGAGAGAGATAAAGGGGAGCCAAATTAATCTGGGGTCTGATACCCCCCTTTGGGATCAGCTCAATTAACGACCCATGCCGGCTGAGGCACCCGACTAAAAGCCATCCGCTCCCTCCCTCTTTTCCTTTACATCCATTACATTTTCTTTCGTTCTTTCTATCTTTCTTTCTTTCTTTGTACCATTAATCTGCACGCCACCTCTTTTCTGTTGCTCCCCTAACAATTCCCTTTTTTCTCCATCCCAACTTCTCAAAAGAGAAGAAGAGATAAGAAAAGTAGAAAGGAGAGGAGAAGAGATAAGAAGAGTAGAGGAGAAGAGAAGAGAAAAAACTGTCGTAGGATGTAGGGGGTCACTGTGTATTCGTGTGCGGAAAAATCAGACAGAGCCACTGAATGACAATCCAGAATCCTGTGCGTGTGTGTGTGTGTTTGTGTCCATCATGTGCTTTGCAGCTGTACCAGCAATCTCTGTTCCAAAGCTCAGAGTGACCGTTTTTAACCACTAACTGTAGCTCAATGCAGAAAACACACACTCACAGCAAATCCTAACACACACATTCACACACACACACATAGAGTCCACCAGCCTGACGACTTCTATTAATCTCCTAAAGCACTGCACTGATTTTGTGAGAACAAAGTGATGACCCTGGCAATGGCCCTGCTGTGAAGATAAAAGGAAAAAGTACAAGGGTGATGCTTAGCTCCAACACACACACACAATACAAGAACTTCTGCAGCTATCATGGCATCCTTAATGAACCGTCTTCAAAAGTAAGGCCGTCTTTATATCAATTAGCGCTCATTATAAAGCACTCCAAACAATAATTAACACTAATGATGAGTAAAAGAGCTCAATGATTACAGAAAGTAACATCGAGTCAGGAGCACACACCCAGCCCTGCTGCTTCTCTCCCATCACACACACACTAAGCTTTTGTTCCCACTCTGCATTTAGCTTAACTAAGTTATTTTAGCATTTAGAATTACGCATAAACATGCCTCCAAACACACACGCACAGACTTAAAGACACATCCGGGCGTGCACCATCACCCGGTTCATGCTATCCAGCCCGCGCAATACTAATTAAGCGCACACAGTCAGCTGTGTTTATAGTCAGTCAAAGAATGTCATGTTTTTTAAGTGAAGAAACTGAGAGGACAAAGTCATAGTGTTCCAGCCAAAGACCTCTGTGTTAGAGCGTGTGTGTTAAAGGAATAGTCCAGCTTCTTTTTTTTTTTTTTCAATCTACCAGCCACATCTGTAGTAGATGGGAAGTCAACCCAGATCAATTTAATGTTTTTTTTTCTTTTGTCTGTTCTATGAAAAGAAATTATGAATAAAGTATAAACATATAGGTTTATAAGTGAAGCCTAAAGACAGTGTGAAAATTTGAAAAGGTAGTCACTTGTTTTTTGGACCGTACCTTCTGAAGGACATACAATCAATTACTAACAAGACTTACGTTTTACTCAAGACTTTTGAGTTTTACATTCCGGCATTTGGCAGACGCCCTTATCCAGAGTGGCTTACATTGTTGTCTCATTATACTTCTGAGCAGTTGAGGGCCTTGCTCAAGGGCCCAACAGTGACAACTTGGTTTTGGGGTTTGAACCTGGGAACTTCTAATCACTAGTCCAGTGATTTAACCACTTGCGTATCAACACTCTCCAGCACATTAGATGGCAGTATACAGTCCCTGAAAGAGGAAGTGGACCACTGTTTCGTATGTGATGCCATCAGTGCTATCTGTCTACTCTGTGTGCACAGCACGTGTCAAGCTCAAACTCACTATTACAGTACATCATGATAGCTGATGAAGTAGGAAGGCATATGAGAGGGTCACTATTATGTAATAATGTTAGGCGCAGTGCATCTCCTCTTTGTGTTTTTTCATAGCTTGCAAAGCATACTGCCACCTGCTGTGTTGGAGAGAGTGTGAATGCACAAGTGTACTCAGGTACAAAACAAAATTACGAATGTGAAAGCTTGCCAGCATGTGTGAGGTGAGTGGAGAACAATCGTACCCAGGTATTGTACTGTACGAATCAATCGTGCCCAATGTGAAAGCACCCAAGGGGAGTCCATTCCCGGTGCACCGTCCGGAGTGTCAAGCATATCAGTATTCAGGGTCAAATTTAGGCCATTTTCACATTAGGGCCCTGGGATCATTTCTGACAACACTTGACCCCAAAGTCTGTTTCCTTTTGATCAGTGAGAACACAATCGTTCCAGGCTCAGGAACCGTACCCGAGTCCGCTTTGAAAAAGTTGTCTCAGGCACAGTACAGCACACTCCGGCATGGATCAGATATGGAAGCCAATCGTACCTGAGCATGGAAGGAGATCGCTGTTTATACATGATGCCATTAATGCCATTGGTCTCCTCCAATATCTCTGTGTGCATGTAACACATGCCAGTTTCATCCTTTGACCAACGCAGTCATTGCTGATAAAGTAGGAAGGCACATGTTTTTCATGTTTAATCGTTTAGTATTTAATGTCGGCTCACAAACCAAGTAGATGCATATTGCCACCCGCTGTATAGGAGAGTGTGAATACGCAAGTGTACGGGAGAGCGGTGTACAAAAAATGTGAACGCTGTACCAGCAGGGGAGTGGGGAGGTGAACCAATTGCACCTGGGCAATGTAGAAATCAATCGTGCCTAATATAAAACGCACTAATTCACGTCAGTGCCTGAGCACCTGATATAAAAGCACTGTTAAGAAATTAACAAATGAGTCATCACACTTTAACCATTATTTAAAGTAAAAGTTACATTTGATATTGTGGAGACATATCAGTGTCTGATATCACTTACACTATAACAGCTATGAACAATCCTTCATTCACTATTATTTTATTTGTTCTTTTTCTTGAAGTTAATAAACACGTGTGACTACAATCCTGAGACTCATTCAATAAAGCTTTACCATATCATATTGCTCTATCATTAACCACTCTAATTTTAAATAACTTATATATGTAAATATTCACTATAACTGTCCCTGCAAAAGATATTGTTACTATAGAAACAACTGCGTAAAAAAAAAAAAGTACAAGCCATTAGTTTGAGTTCACAACCAAAACTAGAGGTGTTGCTGTAGAAAACTTTTTAACCACGGCTCTGCTAGGAGGAACTCATGGCTCTGGGAATGCAGCTCCACATATCAGTAATCATTCATGCTTCAAGATGAAAAAAAAAGCTAAATCTCATCAAATCTTGATGATGACAGCCTTTTGCTTTTTGCATGGACATGTGAACGATTTTTCGTTCTTTTTTCCCCTCCTTTTGCCGCATTAGAAAAGTCGATATTTCAGCCTGGCAGATGTGAGTAAACATTTCAGACAAAACAACTTGACAGAGATCCCATATTTACTGCATGCTATATTTCCCCACACACACTGACTTATACACACACTTCTCACTCTATCCCTTTTTCGCTCTAACACATCCACATGGTCAATGTGTTCATGTCCCAGATTAATTGAACATCAATGCACCAGATTTAAAAACATAGGACAAACAAGAGAGATGTTTTACACATACTGTAAACACACACACACACACACACACAGACAAACACACACATTATACACTATCACATATCACACAAATATGCAAGGTATAAAGATCAATTTAAAATAAAACTAAATTATGGCCAGAGATGGAACATGTGCAGAAAGTACACAGTAAAGTGTGTGTGAGTCAGATGAAATACAGAATAAAAGTAAGAGGAAAGTGTGTGCCTGTTCAACATCCAAAAAAGCACAGATGGTTCCACATTTTTTCCTCTTCACTCTCTATTTTTGATGATTTTCCTCATTACTTCATGAAGTCTCACACATAAACAAACTTGCAAACACGCAAACACACTCATACACATTGCAGCTTGAAAGAACAACCAATAAAAATCCTCTCTCACCTTTGTACTCCTAATCTCTCAGAGTGTGTGTTAAGTGTGAGTGTATATATGTGTCTTCAGCCAAGAGCTGCTGCGTCTCTGACAGGTGCCATGGTCCCGTAGACTCCAGGGGAACGGCAGGCTCTCTCACTCACACACACTCGCTTTTAGAGCTGCAGGGACGAATACAGATAGATATCTCCTGCTCTAGGACTGTGTTTGTGTGTGTGAGAGATGGAGTGTGTAAAAGTGAAGGATTCCAAGGGTCCTTCTGGAAAACACGTCTTATTGTTCCTTCTTGGTTCTTTCTCTCTGTCCCAGAACAGAACGGTCCCATACACTGCACTTCTTTTTTTTTTCTTTATAGTAATATCTAATCTATCTGTTTTTGTTTGTTCTCAGTCCTCAGTTCTTTGTGCACCACTTGATGTATGGGCTGCGTTAGACTCCTCTGTCGCCACGTCTCACTCTACTTTGGCTCCTGCACCGTCTGACTCGGTCCCTGCTACTGCGGAGCGCTCCTGCTCTCTTTCTCTCTCCCTCTCTCCCTCCCTCCCTTTCACACTTTCACCCCTCCCTCTTCGGGCCACTCCTTCTTAGACAGCAGACTGCTCAGGGTGGAGACTGGACTAAAGTAAATGACTGCATCTCTTTCTGTCTCAATGCAGGCCTGTGATGCTGAACTGGTTGGGTTCTGACTTTCATGTGTGTGTGTGTCTGTGTGTGTGTGTGGTATGGTGGAGCATTCTGCCAACACTGACAGTTGTTCTCTTTGTAGCACCATAGTGACACCACACATTTTAAATGTGTGTGTGTGTGTGCGTGCGTGTGTGCATATGACAGTCTGTTGCACATTCCAAAAACACCCCTACTGTACATCTTATTGCATGTCTGATATGATAGGCTGTTCTCTTTACACATCCATGAGTGTTTAATAGCTGCTTCGAATCAAACCCAGAGTTAATCATTTATTTGAATGCATTCTTAAGGCACATGTGCAGCTATTCTTTCTCTCTCTCTTTTTCTCCCTCTCACACACATACCACGTAAAAATAAGAGTTCACAAGGTTTCACAAAAAAATTATTGTTTGAATTTCAGCAGAATCCTGTTGATTTCATATTTTTCAATGTTGTTATCGATGGAAAGCAGTTACACACGATGCAAAACACAACTGTAAACTTTATGAGAAAGAAAAAATAATGAAACCACAGACACTCCTTTGCAGCACAGGTCAGTTTAACCAATGCACTTTATATATGCACTGCTTATAAATGGTTTACACACCCCATGCATGTAGCTGTGATAACAACAATTTAAAATTAGATTCCTTACTTTTTTCACTCTTTAATATAGTATTGTCGTTACCAATTTAAAATGAGAAACAAAAAAATTATTTTAGAGAAAAAAAATAATAAAGTAACCAGTATGTACAACAATCAGTTTGTTTCTTTAGTTTTTTTCCCCTCTGTGGAGTAAATTCACATGAATGATGGTTAAGCCTCCTAAGCCACCTGTAGTGTTTACCTACCTATGACTAGCAATATCCCACCTCTGACTAGTATTTACCAAACTCAGACTAGCATTTACTCACTTCTGACTAACATTTCCATTGACTAGCATTTACTCACCTTTAACTTTTACTCACCTCTGACTAATGTATACCCACATCTGACTAGCATTTACTCACGTCTGACTAGCATTTACTC
>JAQMYJ010000040.1:9872884-9901885 GCA_030014305.1 Clarias laeviceps | reverse complement strand
GTGTGTGTGTGTGTGTGTGTGTGTGTGTGTGTGTGTGTGTGTGTGTGTGTGTATGTGTGTGTGTGTGTGTGTGTGTACTTCAGTGACAATGATCTTACTTCATAAGGCTTACTTGCTTATAAAGAGTTTTATATTTACATTTTATTACATCATGATGTCTGGTTGTCCATCAATTCTTCATCTTTTTGTCATTACTTTAACCACAAACCCAGTACATCGGTGAAAGTGCACAATGCAAACACACACACAAACATATTCACAGTTCACTTTCCATATTCAGTTTGTAAGTAGTGACCAATGTATGACGGCTGGGTCACCACTGTTGGGTTGTGGGTAAGACATTTAACTCTGTGTCCTATACAACCCATCCACTCCTGATTTAGGAAGGACATAGTATTAAAATAATAATAATAATAATAATAATAATAGAATAAAAAGGAAAAAAGATCACGGGTAAAAGGTTGGATGGAAGAACACTTATGCCTCCAAACCTCCACGTAATTTAGTAAAGAAGAAAAAATATTTTAGTTTATTATGTGTCATTGATTTATTACTATTAATCATATTTCATTATTAATTACTCATATTTCATCACTATTAATCATTAATATCTTACGAAATTTGTTGCTCTGGCATAATTTTTCAATCTAATAATGTTGAAACAATTATGATCTAAAATGAAAAGATGAGCAAAAGGATATTAAAAAGATAAGGTAGTGGGTTGGACGAATTTGGGGATGAGTTTTGAACAATATGATGGATTGAAATTAAATTATGGGATTGGCCAAAGAACGAGAGAGGCAATTGTTTAGAAAAAGGGTCACTAATGCTACAGCAGGATGGACAGAGATGCTGTGAGAGTGAGAGATAGAGAGAGAGAGAGGGGGGGCTGAATGGATCTGCAGTATTTGCAAGAGAAGGCCATCTATGATGCATGAGACAAAGAGTATGTCATCCTTCATACATAAAAGAATAATCAGGATCCTCAGATTAGACAGATGTATGATAGGGACTACAAACTCTTACAGGAGAAGAGCTGTCATACTTTGGAAACAGAAGGGCTGTGAGCATTGAGCATCGATAGCCAAGAGGGCTGCGAGAAATTTTTTTATGTTCAAATGTGGGAGCTCTGATTGTCGCCCTTTTGGCAGGAGCCGGCTCCACCTAAACCCCAGTTAATCCATAAATGGGCAAAAATGGAAGAGACAAATGGAGCCTGGCTGTTGTTTGGAACCCACCTACTTAACTCAGTTACATCCTCCACATGCTAGCGAGCTTAGCTTTGGCTTCACTAAAAGGCTTTGGTGGCTAATGTTAAATTATATGTTAATGTACTGTTTTTCATTAAACTTTATCATTTATACCCTTCACATTCTCTCGTGTCCATGCCTGCATTACTTGTGGTAAACTACAACAATTCCAGTTAACTAGTAAGTGATGCATAGCAGACAGCTAGCAATTTGACACCTGCAATACAGCTGTCACTCAAATTGCCCATGACCCTAATTATGTGTAGCGTAAAGTTGTCATGAATGGAAAATCTAGCTACGGCTGGCAAACAATGTTTATTTATGTCGTAAAGTTGGGCATGTTAACATGGGGCTCTGTGTGGATTGACTTACTTTTGGAGCCAGCTCCAAGGGGACATTCAAGAAACTGCATGTTTTGGCATTTCTGCATTGCCTTCATTTTTGCAGAACTGTTGCCTGAAAAATAGCTCCGTTTAAAGAACACCTTTACAAAAGAATCTCTTTGGAATATAGACATGTGGTGCTATGTGAGGATATCAAATGGCATTGACACTGTTTAATCAAAACATTTGCACTGATTAGGTTTGCACAAAGCATCTTCATATGAAACCTCTGTCTTCAATAGAGACAAGAAATTAACTAAGAAGACAGTGGAGCTTCAAGTAGGCATTAAAATCTCCGGAAATTAATTTGACATACAAATATACAATTCAATATCTAAATCCATCTACCCAAACAGTTTGATATTTAAATGACTTGTAAGTCTGATTTCAGAAGAATAGTATGCTATGATTTACGGAAGGCGATCTGTCAACGTTGATCCCAACAACTTACATATGCTCTATCACACAGAGACATTAAACTACATATAACAGTGAAACTGCCTGCTTTGTTCATCAGAGCACCTGCCCCTGAAGATCTTTCTGCACATCCCTGATACATAGTCCTCTACACGTAAGATTAGTCTAACTCATTCTTAAAACAGATGTTCATCTGGTAGCTGCATTAGTAAGAAGCCCTGTGTGTGAACCAAGAATGTACCAAAACACAAGGGACATCAAGCTGTACGACTAAAGTCTAAATAATGGAATGTGCAGTGCAAAATCTGTGCAATCAACAATGTGCAAGAGCCCATGCATGTGTGTTTGTGTGTATTAGTATAAGCTTAATGGAAATCCCTTAAGTGAATGAAATATGCACCTTGAGGGACTGATCAAAGGCTCCTACAGCTACAAACACAGGCAAACTAGACCTGTTCATTCTAAAAATGGGTGCAGTTGTAAAAGTATTGGCACATTTCAAATACTGTATAAAGCCACAATGAATAAATATTCTTTCCATCCATCCATCCATCCATCCATCTTCTATAAAACATATAATGTGTAGGGTTGTGAGAGGCCTGGGTCCTATCCCAGGGACCTTAGAGTACAAGCCAGGGTACAAACTGTATGGGGTGGCAGTTTATCAAAGGGCAACTTGCGGCAACTTGGAACCACTAATCAGTCTACAACATATGTGTTTGATCTGTTAAGAAACCAGTGTACCTTTGGAGAAAACCCACCTGGCACAATGAGAACATGCAAACTGGAGGTGAGATTTGAACCCACAACCCTAGAGGTGCTAATGGTGTGGACCAGTAAGACAAAGTAATTGTCACCAATTTGCATTGATGCAATTGAAAATGGAAGAAAACTGTGGTTCTCAATGAAATTAGTGAAATATACTTGCAGGCTCATTGCCCTGACAGGTAGTATACAGTAGCATAGTCATCACCTCATGACCATAAGAAACCTACAGATGGTCCCTGTTGCATCACACTATGGACATTCTTGTCCACCCAAGTGACACAGTTTTGTAGATTGGTAGCCCTATCCCTTACTTTCAGTTTTTACTACATGTCCTTCAGCTTTTCTGTGAGGGAATGATAATTGCAATTCATCTCTTTATAAAAGTTACCATTGGTCCATGTTGCCATTTTGACTGTTTAGGGTTTCTTTGTTAGAAATTCTGATACCTAAATGTTTGAGCAGCACTATTTCGTAGTGAAACAATAGTGCTGAACAGTGTGTTAGTACTGTGTTAGTATATTTTATTTCATTACCTATACCACTTATCCTGTTTATCGCTGCAGAGGTGTGGAGCCTGTGCCAGGGACCTTAGGGCACAAGGTGGGGTACACCGTGGATGAAGAGCCAACATTGTAGGGCATAAGCAGACACATACTGACACACCCAATCATACACTATGGGCCACTCAAAATGCCAATAAACCTACTGTGCATGTCTTTGGACTGTTGACGGAAACCAGATTACCAAGCAAATTCTAACCCTAAACACTAGAGGTGTGAAGTGACAGTGCAAACCATTAAGCCACTTTGTTGCCTTGACCCCAAAAATTTGTTCAGAGATTGGTTTCAGCCACCTTAAATGCTTTAAAGCATGTTGTGGCTTAAGCATTTGTGACATTTGATACCACATTCCCAAAGGGTGCTCTTAGCTATAGTAATATCCAAATTATGTGTATAGTTATACAACACTACATTTTCTAAATGTCTTCTCGTAGTGTTGTATAACCACATTACACATAAAAATATATACAGAGATTATCAAGCAAATCACACCAACACATACACATACTCTCTCTCTCTCTCTCTCTCTCTCTCTCTAAATATATATATACAAACCCTTTTTAGTGGAAATGCCACTCTCTGTATTCAGCACTAATGGGGTGTGTAGGTATGGACAAAGTGGTTGATGTAAGTATGACCGTGCACACACAGAAAGAAACACCACACCCTGGTCTAAATGGTCCTCTCTACATTTGTGTGTGGTGTCTAAACATTGCAACACAAAAAAAGCATGAACAGACAGGAATGGGAAGAGGAAGGAGACAGAGAGAAGACAAGAAAAAAATTGTTGAGGCAAACTTAAAACTTTTATGTCAAACTTGATCCTGACCGTGAATGAAAGAGTTTAAAATGAGTATACTCATCTCAGTCTTCTGGAGTAAAGAAATCTTACTAGGTGAAACTTTACAGAGTTCAATTCTAATAAACTTTTTCAAATGAATGCACATTGTTGATAACTAGCACAAATGCTTTACCTGTGTTGACCTTTAAAGTTTCTGTCCTTTATTTTGTAGCGAGATACTGTAGATCCCAAGTAAAGGAAATGTAACAGTACATTTTATGGTTTACACAGAAAACAATCTAACATTACCTAGCCTCTAGCATCTCCAATGCTTCTTCACTACGCTAAAATGCTATGTCTTGGCTTCATTGCTAACTGCACCAAAAACAAGGAATTGTTTCATCTCGTCTTGACATTTATTCCACTGTCTCATTTTGATAAATGGTTCACCATAGCTTCTGAATCTAAAACGGTTTGACCTTTACAACTTCCTCGGTTTATCAGTTTAACAGATTTCGCAGTCCAAATAAAGTGTTGCAGACATGCCGAACAGGAAACGGGTCAAATGCCATCACTATTAATCATATAATGGATTCTGTCCACTGACTCCAATCAGAGAGCATCTCCATTTATAGGCAGCATTTCTGGGTGACCTCTTGAGATTATCACCCCATTTGAAATGCCACTGGTGTCTTAATGTTCATTAATGTTGCCAGGTTTAATGAAAGTGTTGCACCTATCCTTCCGTGTATGATGAGTTTAATGAAGGTTTGAAGAAACAAGGCAGACAAGTGTTGAGAATTCAAAGTCAATCTCTGTTATTCAGTGACTGGTGGTCTGAATCAAAAGATCCAATATCTGGTAAGCCAGAAGCTAATACATAAATGTCTAGTCCCCATAAAGGAACATGACTGATGCCTTAAATCTGTCATTTATATAAAGAAATATCTTGATAGTAGATATCAAGTATATCTACTTGATATATCTTCTACTATCAAAGTCGAAATAGGAAATGAATTTACTCCATGGTGGTCAACTCTCTGTTGCTCATCTGAAAGAAAGAAAAATAAAGAGACAGATAAAAAGCGGTTAACAGCAGCAGTCAGTTATAGTCAATCAGCACAGAAGGTTCAGAACAATGAGTTTGTGGAGGGTCTAGACAGACACACTCCAACACCCCTCCACACACATACACACAAACCCATTCATTCAAAACATGCTTCCTTTCCTCCATTCTTCTCTCATTTTCTGTTTCATTGCTGTCTCTCTACAGGTTGTATCCTGGTTTTTAACTTTTCTCCAAATCGCCTCTCACCTTGTAGTGAAAAAGGAAATTTCTCTGACCTTAAGCAATGAACCGCATAGGACTCACAGTGTGTCACATTAAAAAAAAGAGAGAACACACACAGTCTTTTCACCCTTTAGACACACACACTAACTTTTACCAAATCACCTTTCCTACTTACTTTTGGTGAATGAGTATTAAACAAGGCATGATGGGAGGAACAGCCATGACCTGTTCCACTAAAAGGCAGCGAGTGTGTAAAAAAAAAGTGAGCACAGTGTAGTTTAAGTGTAGATATGAGTGTGTTCTGTATTGTTTGCACTATTACCATAGTAAAGTGTTCCACAGAAGTCAAACAGCAAACATGTCCAATGCTCTTATGGTTAATCATAGGCTATATTCACATTACCAGCCTGATGTGACTCAAATCAGATTTTTTTATCCTAATATGACAGATTATTCTAGGCTTGCTGAACGCATAAAGTTGAATTTTTAGCTTGGAGTTGAGTCACTTATGTACGTGGTCCTAAAATGCAAAGAGTTCCAATATGCAGTCATGCGACTTGAATGAGTGTGATTACAGCAGATTGCAATCCAGCTAGCAAGCATGCTAATTTAGATGAATCCACATTAAGGTCAGGCTCTCTTGTAATTATGAATATGAACCGTCATGACATGCAAATCTGATCTGATCAACAAATTGGAATTGAACAATGTGACTTATAATGTGAACATCCAACCATCTAGGAACCTCTGCAGTCCAACTAGGGACCATGGGGACCATTGGTGACCATTGTATTTATTCAGATTTTAGGGCCGTGGTAATGAAGGACCTCCAGTCTACATTCACACACTATGATCTGCAGGTCTTTGGACTGTGGGAGGAAACCGGAGAACCTGGAGGAAACCCACCAAGCATGGGACGAACATGCAAGCTCCATGCATACAGACCCCAATGTGGGAATTGAACCTGGATGCTGGAGGTGAAAGGCAACATTACCAACCACTAAGCCACCATGCAGCCAATGTAGATGTAGCCATATGATAATTTTGCCTGTGAGTGCCTCTAAAATTAATTGTTCTCCAGCCTGATTTTTCTGTCTTACTGTAGTTCTTTAGGTTCTTTCACTCACAATCAACTATCATGTTGTGGAACCATATGGATTATGTTTCACTGTAGCAAAAAGGTTCAAAATTAAACTTTTTACTATTTACTATATTTACTATACAGTAGGTCTCAAAGGTCCCCCAAAGTGTGTCTGGTAATACCCCAGCTAAAACAATAATCTGATTGCATTTATTCAAATGTCAAATTCCTCTTATCTTGCTCCTTCTTCAAACACACTGTTTCAGTGTCTATGTAAATGAGGTACTGCCAAGCCCCACCCACAACAAGTCTTATTCTTGTATATGATGTCACAAGAAGAGAAAAATCTAATCAGCTTGTTCAAAACCCAGCTAAAATAATAATTGAAAAAGGACAAAAATCAGGATTTATCTAAGAATGTCTTGAGTAAACGCTTCTATTATGCCCATCTAAAAGCAACCAAGGATCTTTGCACAAGATGATGTGAAACTCATGAGACAGCTACAAATGTGGTAGTGGCACTGTTGACACTTTAATAAAACCTGGGATTTAAAAGAAGAGCAGCTTGTTAAAATATTGCTTCAGGGAACATCTCTTTTAATGGCCAGTTTTCCCAGCTAAAAATGATGCCAAATTTCTCCCCTTTGCCCTTTAAAAAATATGTTTTTCAGAAGCTTATACAGAAGCTTGTTTATTATTTAGTTTTTTGTCTGCACAAGCCCAGACCTTCCAGAACATCTGTAATTCAAGCAGAACGTTTTTCATCAAGACAGTCATTTTCTTTAATTGCAGTTTTTTTTTTTTAAGTTTTTTTATTATTATTAAAGGATCTTCGTCATTTTATCTGACATTGAGAACATATTGTTGCACATCTGGTAGAGAAATCAGCCAATATTTTATTGGGATCATCTTGAACAATATGACAAGTAATACTCTCAAAAGACTCCTCAAACCAGCTTCTTAGAAATAATAAGAATTTTTTCCTTGGGATATAGAACCTTTGTATACTAAAGTCTAAGCATATTCCACAACAGTTGGATGAAGAAATTACTTCCATTTTCATGTACAGGCAGAGAGAGAGAGATAGAGAGAGAGAGGTCGATTCAGCTCAAAGGGGAGTATCAAAACGGAAATAAAAAATTTCTGAGTGATTAATCATTTGCTTATTACCTACACACACATGCACACACAAACACATGCACACCTGTGAACCTGTGAAGTCATGTGTATTAAGAGAACCTTCCAGACAGCCCTGCAGAGAAAAAGAGACAGATAAAAAGAAAGAGCACACTACACTCCTGCTTTCCTAGGCAAAGTGAGACAGAGGGACGGGTCAGAACAGGAGGGAGAGAGAAAGAGAGAGAGGTAGAGAGAGAAGATGTATGAAGTGTTTGCAAGTGCAAACTTCAGCAAAAAGAGAGGCTAGGACATTTATCATGTTTAAGGAGACTTAAAGTGACCTCTCTCTCTCTCTCCCACTCTTTTTCTTTTTCTCTCTTGCTTGATGTTTCTGGGTTGCAGTGAACTTACCTGGGCAGGTTTGGACTTGTATCGATGGACAGAGGCTTTCTCAATCTGTGTGTGAGAGAGAGAGAGAGACAAAATATAGCACAAAGCATTTTCGGGGACATTGTTTTTTTCTGTGCTTTAAGGTGTGACTTTACACACATACTGTCTCTAATCAGCAGCTACTGTACAGAAAAGAGAGCTTTTTGAACTAAAGAATGTGTGAACATATAACACTTTAAAGGTTCCACCTGCTGAAAGTGTTGTGTATGAAGCATTATACTGTAGGTCATCCTCTTTTTCATGCAGAGCTTGAAAAGCATCAGAGCTTTTTTTTTTTTTCAGCATATTTTATTTTGCCATCCATTTTTAGCCTTTGCAGTCTCAGAGACCTTTCTGACAGAAGTATGGTATTGTAGAGAAGTTTATATCAATATTTGGCACTGTGGCTTGTAGATTTCCCAATAGGTTCCCAATGACCAATCACAGATCACTGTTGATTCCCAATAGCCAATTACTAATCACCATTGATCCTAATGACCAGTCACTAATCACCCATGATTCTCAACAATGGATCAGTGACTGCTATTGTTCCTTTAAACTCTATAGCAAACCACCACTGAAATGCTCTATTCCCAATGAATATAGAAAATATTGATCACCACTATTTATAACAAGTAACCACTGATCACCATTTTCCCAAATGACCAATCACTAACCACCACTATTTCCAGCAATCACTAATCACTTTTGTTAGCCAACAACATTGTTCCCCAACAACTAATTCCTTACCACCATTGTTCCCAGTAACCAGTCCCGAATCATCATTATTACTAACAAGCAACCATTAATCACCACCATTTACACCAAGTTATTAATGATCACATTTCATTCCCAAAGATCATTAATATCACTGCATAATTTATATCCTTTTATTTTAATACTATTTTATTTTTGGTAACTTTTTTAAAAAATGTAAATTTTCTGCCTAGTTATTTATAATTTATAATTACATATAAATTCATATTCTTAGATTATTTTTGTTGGAAATTTATATTTGTAATTCAATTGTGCTCTCTTCTGCAATTTATTTCATCAAAGAGATTTGTTTTTAGGTCACAGGCAGTCATATAAGCATTTCACTGCATATTGTACTGTGTACGGATGTGTATGTGATAAATATAATTTAAATTTGAATTTGTCCCCACACAGCCAATCACAGATCATTATTGTTACCCAACAACATCACCACTGCTTGTGTCAACCACGGACCTCTGTGTTTATTGTTTAAAACTTTTATTTACTATTTTCTCTAGTTATTAAAATGGGTTATTTAATAGTTTCTATCTGTGTCCATTTGTCTCCATACCTGCAAAAGCACTGATTCATTTTGCTTGCATTTTTGATAGAAATACTAGTATTTTGTAGTATGTAAATTGTTAGTTTAAATACTTCTTTAAAAACATAGTCATGACCAAAAACCTTATATAAGATATACATTTTACTTAATTTTTTTAATTGTATTGAATTCTATATGCCTTTAGAAATTCTTCTTTATTTACAGGCACACATGTGCATCTTTATATGCTAGTGATCACAACAGTGCAATGAACATGCAACCTAGTCTAGAAGATTATGTGCCGACTTCTAGCAACTCTTTCATTATGCATTCGGTACTTTCCCATGAAAAGGATTGACAGCACAGCTTGTGCAGAGCCATTTCTCTACACTTTCTCTGCACTGAACGAAGGATTACCAAGCATTCTTGGTACATAGTTACCGAGGATTAGATGAAACCACTTGGAACAGTTGCAATACTATTTACTATCTAATGTTAGCTGACTAGCTACTGTTAAAGATGTGTGCTTTCTTTTCGGAGTGCTACACAAATACTGAAGAATAGGAATTTTACTCTGCATAGGAGATCAGCACACCCACTTGCCTTCAACACAGGTTGTTTTGTTTAAGCCGAGGTCTATCAGCTGGATAGTCTGATAATTTGCTGTTGTTATACCCTAGCTTGGCTCTTATCCTTTATTTTCTATCTTTTATATTTTGTCTGGTTCAACATTACTATGTTTATGCTTAACATTGGGACATAATAACGTATAGTATTACTGTAGTAATGTTATGTGACATGCTGTATCCATGAAAAATATGCCATTCATGATGTTCTTCTTTTAGCTGCTCTCATTAAAGAAACCATCTTTGGATCCCCTTTCTAATGGAACACTATGCAATTTATCCCGGCTTAGGACAAGTATGGAAAATGTCCTGGTCTTCCACCCACAGGTGGAGGACGTCTTATTGTTCTTACAGGGCATTGCAAATCTATTATGGAGAAAGATATCAATCTCACTCATATTTTTGATAATTCATTAATTACAGATTTTACCAATCCATTTAAGGCAATATTTGTTTATGTAACATTCACATGTACATGTGTACAGTATGTGTGTTTGTGTCTTCTGCAGATGAGGTCAGAGTGAAAGAGCTATATAGAGATAGAATTTGTACTGTATCTTAATTGATCGAACCCCATTGGTGGTCTAGCGCAAGTGAAAGATAGTATTGAAAAGAACATTTGTACACAATGGCTGAGGGAAAGTCCAGCAGCGAGCACTTAATCAGATCAGATGTAATTGTAATATACACTCACACGCTCATCTATTCCGCTTTATCCTATATACTGGGTCATGGAGGGCCTGAAGCCCAGACTAGGAGACTTAGGTAATGAGTCGGGGTAAAGTCTGGAAGGGGGGCTAATCCATCACTCTTCACACACACACACACACACACACACACACACACACACTGTGGGCAATTTGGGAATCCCAGCACCGGGTAAACATGCAAACTCCATGCACACAGATCCTGAGGCGGGAATCGAACCCAGACTCTGGAGGTGTAATGCGACTAAGCCACCATGCCGTCTTGTAATATACAGTATATGTAAAAAAAGATAAAGTACTAGACTGTTTTAAACATGGTTAATTTTGAATATGGTTATTATTTGGAGACAGAATTAATTATCTTAAGATAACAATAATAATAAGACGAATTAAAGTCTTAAATCTGACACTGAACACGCATTTTACATACAGCCGTTTCTGGTTGATACAGGATGGGATATCAACTCTGGCACATCGCACATGCATTTAATTAAAATTATATATTGTTTTATGGCTGTCTAGATGATTTATAGCTTAGATAGGCCTGAATTTGCAGAAATCAGCACAAGTACCAGGCAGGGTGACGCCCGAGGAGCGTGAGGTGTAGGTAGGACTGTCAAGATGGCCGGAGCAACGAAAATCATGACGCAGTTGCCCATGCTCTATAAATCACTGATAGTGATAATAGACTGCAGTGAGGACACACATTGTCACTTGTTCACACACACATACACTCACATGCATATATTTGATGCCTGCTGTACAGCTTTCTTTCAGTAAACAAGTAAGCTATTCATTGTGCAGTACTTATCCCTGACTAATGCGTGAAAGAATGGAGAGAGTCTGAAAAGAGGGCTGAAACAAAAAAGGTGAGGTAAGCTGATGACTGCTGGCCAAAATACGAGAAAATCTATAAAGTTAAAGAAGGTCAGATAAAGTCGGATGAGAAAAGCTTGGCAGATATCCACCGGTGCGAATCGACCAATGAAAGCCTAATGCAAGAAAACGATCGAATTAAAAAATATATGAGATGATCGGCCAAGATCGAGATGAATACGTTTCAAGTAAAGTCAGAAAAGTGGCTGGGGTGGATGGGACGTTAAATTTAAAAGGAGGTATAAAACAGCTTAGCACCTAAGAGGTGGGGCTTACATCGGCTGATCTGATGACAGAAAGAAAAGAAGGAGAAGGTGAGAGGGAGACTTTAATCACGTCATAATCAGCTTTCTGCATAATGAGGTATTTCAGTGTCTGCTGGTTTTACCATCTCTGTTGCTAAGGAGTTTGTTTTTTACTAATTTCTCTATTAACTATTAGAGTTTTCTACTTTCATCACACTGATCAAGCATTAGATCCTAGGAGAATAACCATGGATCATACTGTAATTCCTCTCTAAACATTATTGAGCCAAGCAAACCAAATTAACTACGAGTTTTACATTATATACTTTGACTGTACATTTGCTAATTGGATACGACATTTACGAATGTAATATGTAGTTATTGCATAGAACCACTCATCTATCACACGCACTAAAAAAATTGACTCGGCAGCAGTTTGGTTCCCTAAAGTACACCCTTCACACTAAAGCTGTTTAGAGCACACGGTTTAAGCTAAGCCTTGACTGTACAGTACATATTTCTGTTTCATTATACTGCAAGTATATAACTCACATTACCTGGATGATGATCCGGAATCAAACACATCTGGAGCAGCCGTTCCAGTTCCAGCTGAGCGGCTTGCCCAAGCTGACAATTACTTTCTGAAAATTTGTTTAAAAGAAAGCCAGTTCTAAAAAAATAAAATAAAAAAAAAGACAGAAACCGGTGCGATCCTCTTCGATTATCCATTTTCCCTTTGTCACAATATATCTTTATGAATACAACAGCTTGACTGGCAAATACTGTAAATGCACCTTTTTTATTTTTTTATGGTCAGTAGTGTAATTAGTTTAACATACTTGTAGGTCTTGCAATCAATCATTACTTCACTTCTCTAGGCTCTACACTGATCCTGACATCAATGCAACTTCAAAGGACACTCGCTTTTCAAAGTAGACCTTATTGAAACACACAGCAAGTCTTATGATCCAGCAAAGCATCAGTGTCAAGCTTGGTTCATCAATCACTTGGTGGTGCTTGTCTTTACACGTCCACATCCTGATCTTTGATCCAGAAGAGATCAGACAATACTTGTAGGAATAAACACAACTCCACATGTCGTCAGTCACTGGCTCATATCTCAACCAGTAAACCTCTGATGTTCAGTTTGTCTGGTCATTAACACCTAAAAGAGAACATATTACACAATAGTTCACACTATTGATGCTTGCCTGAAGAGTAACCAGGGGCCCATATGAAGATACTTATCATAGTCTTTGTTCTATTCTATCACTTCGGTTCGGTTCCTTGGTAATACCAGTAATATCAAGACTCAAAACAAATTTAATTATGGCAACAAGCTGAGAAGGTCAGCCCAGATTTTTATGTCTTCCAAGCCAACTGTGGGAAATAATCTTTCCAGTGTAACCTGTGCCTGCTCCAGGTTGTTCATCCAGTGGCATTTACCTGATGCAGCTCTGTTGGGAACCCATCTGGATCACCAAACAGGCCAGATTGGCACACGGCTTAGAGACCAAGGTGCCACAAAGACTTGAAGTCAGATCCTCCATATACCTTTACTTTTATTAACTACCAAAGGGCAAACTGCCTCACAAGTATATTACATGTTTCAGATAACAACATAACCACACGAGATTTCACTTGTACAAAAACGTGTACAGCACATACTGTAATGTGCAGTAAAGTTGTCCGCTTTTTTACGTTGTTTGTAAGTCATTTACGATAAGAGTGCCTGCTAAATGGAATGGAATGGAATGTATGTAGTTTTCAACATGCTTCCAGTTTGCCATGAGCTAATTTGTTTTTCGGTTGTTTGGTCTGTGAGGTAAAGTTCCAATACTAATAAGTTAAAAGGAGCCACAGTTTACATAGTGAAGACACATTTTAGTCAATAAATTGATTCTTTTTCTGTTTGATTGTTAAATACCGGGATTACACGATAGATTTGTACCATGCTCAGCCCCCCTCCCCTCCCTCCCAGCTGGTCCGTGTTGACATTGTTTTTTGTGCACCGTGCTCTGGCACACTTGCGTATTTACACCCTCTGATACACCTACTTGGTTTGTGAGTTGCCATTAACACAAGAGAAGAAGAGAACAAGAACGCTAACTTTTGTGCTATGCCTAATGTTATTGATTTTTCAGGTAGAATGTCGAGTGACACTTTTGCCTGCCTTCCTACTTCATCAGTTATGGCTGTGTAGGCCAGATGATCAGATTGACGCATGCTGCACACACACACAGATCACAGAGGAGACCGACAGCCCTGATGAAGTCGAAAACAGCAAAACAGCGATCTAATTCCATTCTCAGGTACGACTGTTTCCATATTTGATTCCATTCGCACCCAAGTATGTTGTATCATTCCCGAAACCACGCTCTTCACCTGACTCAGGAACTGTTCCTGAGCACGGAACCTTTGTATTCTTTGTAGTCTGATCAAAATAAACTGGACTTTTGGCTCTGAAACGATCACAGGGACCTAATGTGAAAGTGCCTTAAAGTGCCCTTGAGATATAACTGTAGCTTGACTGAACTAAGGATGTAATTTAACTGACTGTTTATCACTTTATATTTCTGTTGGATTGCCCAGTTCCTTATTCTATTCCAGAGTGTCCAGCAACCCTGATTATGTCGAGCTACCCTGCTGAGGAAACTCATTTCCACTGTCTACTTGTATCTATATATACTTGTTTCAACCGCTACCCCCAACCTAAAACCACAACTGAACACAGTAATGCACAGGGTCTGTAAAAAGTAACTATCATTTAAAATAGTTAATAAAGTCCTTTATTAGCACTTTATTACATAGGAAAATTAAAGCAAATTTCAACATAGGCACCGGTGGTGTCAACCAGTTTCCTCAAATGGCCAGGGCAAGGAAGTCTTTTGTGATATTGCTGAGAACCTCCTGAATCCATGCCTCCAAGTCCTCCAGTGTGTGAGGCCTTTCCTGTACACCTCGTCCATTGCGAAGCCCCACAGGCAAAAATCACATAGAGTTAGATCTGGACATCTTGGATGCCATTCATGAGATGCGCGTCATCCCATTTTACTTCCTGTAAATTTCTGGTCATACCACACATCTCTTTCATGATTAGAGCAAAATGTGGTGGTGCACCATGGGGTGGTGCTCATGTGATACTACCAGTTCTATAGCCATTAAATATTTCAGTTAATTTTTACCCACCCTGTAGATTGACCATTAAACATGTGTGCACCAAAGAGACCATTCTGGGAAATGTGTGTGTGTGTGTGTGTTTTTATATGTACTGTAGTTTGGGTAAGACCAGGGAACCTAATGCAGATGGGTGCAATTAGACCATTTTATTTAAGTAACCGCTTTATCTTGGTCAAGGTTGCAACGGATACGGATCCTGTTTCCAGGAACACCGGACGAGTGGTGGGAATACAGCCTGGAATTTCGCCTGAGATTGGACCACAAGACAAGTGCAGGTGATATGCCTGTAGGTAAGCAGAAAAGATTCACACGTTTAAAACACTTTTCCTTCATCTCTCAGATGTGGGTCTTGCAAGATAAGACGGCGTGCAGAAGCCACAACAGGAAGGAGGATAAATACTGCGCACTAGATGTCCTTTGTAGTCAGTGTCTGAGAAATTAGTTGTTTTTGTTTAATGTGTAAATAGTAGAAATAGTAAAACTGTGTAAATGTTTCCTTCACAAGCAGTTTCTTCTTCTTTTTTTAGTTCCATGATAAATCAGCTCAAATCATTTCGGCAGGTCGAGGTCAAACACACACCTATTTAAACAGCTGCTGTCTCGCTCTCTTTTTCAATCTCTGTTTTTCTCTTTCAGCATTTTACTGCACCTTATCTCTCGTTTTTCCTTTTGTGCCCCTTTCTGGCATTTTTGCTAATAATTCATTGGAGTTTCACTTGGCCTCTCAGTGACTTCTCCTGAAAAATTACTTTAAGGACAGCACACAAAGGGAGAGAGAGAGACAGCGAGAGTGAGACAGAGAGAGAGAGAGAGAGAGACACACACAGAGAGAGAGAGAGAGAGAGAGAGAGAGAGAGGGGAAGGAAATGCCAAGTGTTGGACATGCAACAGGTAGTAAACATAATGTTGTGAAAGCTGCTATTACTTCGGCTTTCAGAGACCAACAGGTGTTGTGGAGACAAAGATCAGCTTCACACACACACACACACACACACACACACAAGCTGTTATTCAAAGAATTTTGTACATTAGTTATGCAAAATCATAAGTTCTAAGTTCATGTTAACTTGAACGATAATGTAGGATGAGGGGAGAGAATAAGTCCTGGATAAACACATACATGCAAACCAACACACAAACCAGAACTCATGCACACAAGCTCTTTAATCAAGCACAGTGTATCTGTCAGCGACCTTCTGAGCACAAACAGGTCTCCAGAGACGGTGACAAGACCAAACACAGCCTTCTGTGTGCGACTCTCTGCGTTGCTCTCTCACACACACACAGACACACACACACACACACACACACACACACACATACATACACACACACAGACTCACACACACACACATACATACACACACACACACACATACATACACACACACACACACACACGCTCACACGTACGCACACACACACCTGGAAAACATCAACTGCAGATATACGTATGTTTGAAGTCAAATCTAAAATGAAGTCATGTTAACAGTAACTTTAGATAAGACAGGGCGTGCATTAAAGTGTCATGTTCAATTTAAAGTTGAATTTATGAGATGCAGTTTGGTCAAGGAGAGAGAGAGATGTGGGGTGGGGGGATGGGGGGTAAAGTACCGTAGAGGAGGTAGATAAGATGAATAAATTATAATTTTCTATTTTCTTTCATCATGTCCTCAGTTCTGTTGCCTGCATTGAATTGATATGTGGACACTTTCGACTCAGCCGAAAGTGAGAGATTGTGTGTGTTTGTGTGTGTGTGAGAGAGAGAGAGAGAGAGAATGAGAGAGAGATCTTGTATTGTGGGCAAGAATAGGACCAGCAGCTCTTCCAAGATTTAAATCAATGTGCTGGTGCCCACACACACACACACACACACACACACACACACACACACACACACACACACACACACACACAGTATGACATTTTGCTGGAACCTGGAACTCTGTCTTAGAACCTTCGGATGGTCTCCTCATCTATTAGTTCAGAAAGTGACATCTAATCAAGATGACTATTTACAGCAAAACATACACTTTTGATTTTTTTTATTGAGTTATGTTGTTTATGAAGAGTTTTAAAGCAAAATAAGATATATTGACATATAACAAGACATATTGCAGGCTAATATTTTGAATAATATATAATAATAATATAATATTTGAAGGATATTTTGTCCATGTTTTTTAAAGTCAAAAATCACAAATGCCAAAAATATAATCTTTTTGTTATACCAGTGTAAATTTTGTGTGATTTTTCAAAACTCTATAACTCCATCTCACACAGTTTAGTCACAATTGATGAAACAGACTGCAACTGTTTTTGTGGTCATTTAAGTATGCAGTTTACTTTTAGTAATACGTTGGATGATTTTTGTCAAAACTCATGCTTTGATCGTCATTTTGTACTGAGTCAAACAGATAGTAGTGGTGGCAAATTGAAACAAGAAAAAAGTGTTAAGGTTTATTGTACACAAAAAAAGAAGATTGTTGACAATCATGAGAAACATTATACATGATGCAAAATCTTTTTACAGTTTACAATTTATTATCCGTTTCATGTCAGTAGTTGATGACAGCACCCTATTGTAGTACAGGTATGCACCATATAACGTCTAGTCATGCATTGCCCAACTGCATATACTGTATGTGTGTGGTCCTCTAAGATTATAGCAAAGTTCAGAAATTCTAGTGAAGAACATGACATAGTGAACAGACCCAGATGTCACAATCCCAGCAATTTCCCAAACAATTTCTGTCTTTTGTATAGAAAGAGTGTACAGTGTATGTCTCTTAAGTGTTGTGACATTATCTCTCTGCTTGATTTTCTTTTAGAAATATTAAAGTTAATGCACCATGGCTCCCAAATTCAGCAAGTGCTCGTGATTGCAGGAGCAAGAGGGAAATAAGATATATAATTTGGAAGTAAAACAGAAGGTTGCACTACACTATCACACATCTTTTAGTTTGAAGTATATAATGTGGTGTTTGAACTACATCCAAATCATACAATTTCCTTTTTTTTTACAGAACATATTGCAGACATACGGTGATGTACTGTATAATTGTATAGTCACTAATGGCAGTAACAAAGTGATTAAATCCTTTTTCTCGGGTTCAACATTCTCCAAAAATGCATTGAAAGCATTTAGGTCACTCACAGCAGATGAAGTTTTGCAAAAAAAGAAGTGGTATTGTTGGCTTTTCTGAATGCATTGAGTTTTGCTACGTAAGGCAAAAACAAGGACATTCAAAACATCTAAAAGAAGGACATGTAGCAGTTTTTAAATTGCAAGTTTTGGTACAGACAACATTTTTATAAGAATTATACGTCATTTGTCAGAATGAAAGAAGGTTTGTCACATTTTGCTGTTAAACTGCTTGGCTAAACCAAATGATTCCATCCAGAAGCTTAAAACTCCTTGCCATCATGTGACATCGCACCTTACCATACTGTCTTTGCAAAAGCACAAATAGCTTATTGTGCAGCCCATCCATAGGTTCTTCTGTAACACATGGTAGAACTAAGGTAGACCTGCAAAGCACAAAAAGTATGTTCATAAAATACTTAGCTCATGCTGTCAAGCGGATAATCACTATGGGTCACCATGACACACTATGGTAAGCTACGATTTAATCCTATGAGTCTCATCAAATCAGCATGAGTTTGTGTGAATTTATAGCAATTCATAGGAAAAATCATGAAACGTGGAACTGGGCGTCAGTAAGCCATAAAGAATTGTGATGTTTATATATTTTTTTTCAATAAAAATGTACTTATTGTGCAATTAAGTAGCATAATTATAGTGATTATTAACTAATGAAGATCTACTATGGCAAGAATAGTTTAATTCCTTGTTTTTGGGAATCCTGGTTTTCTTTTTTTTTTTTCTCTCCAAAGAAACCAAAACAGGGGTCAAGTTGTGTTTAATGAAGTGTAGTTCTCACAAAATAAAATTGGTCCTATGGTAATACATGTTGATGCACCCAAATTCCTGGAATGTTTGAGTTCATTGTGGTTTAAAAAAAATTGCAACTTTGAGTGTGTGTGTGGGTGGGTGGGGGGTCAGGTTGGGGCATCTTTCAACTTTGTTGCAGTAACGCATCTGTTGCATGGATGAATGGACGAACTGAAATGCACAGAGACGAACAAAGGAGCAGGACGAAAAAGTGATGGAGAGGAAGAGCAACAAAGCAGAGTGCATACTTTGAGCAGACATCTTAATCTCAAGTGATTTATTTTTGTGATTAATGGAGGGTGGTTCAGTGATTGGATGCAAAGAGAAAAGAAAAGATGACGTTTTTAAATGCTAAGCCCATCATGATAAATAAATAAATAAATTAATTAATTCAGTTTTACAGCAAAAAAAAAATTCATTGTGTTTTGTTTCGTCTTTGATCAAGCATGTGAAATTGAGATGTTATTGTCACCAGTAATTGCACAGGGTGTCAGTTTACACTTACACGTGTGAGAAAGTGAGACAGAGAGAGAAAGAGAGAGAGAGAGATGACAGTAGCTAAGAAAAATAAACCAATTCCATTCAGCTTTTCCGCTTCTTTCCTATTTCTGGGCTACTAGAGCAAACACTCAATGAAATCTGAGACAGTAGCAATTTAGCAAGCTTTCTCACTCTTTCCCCTCACACTACTTCTCTCTCTCTCTCTCTCATACACACACCGCACATTCTGGTCTTGTCACCCACATCAGCAGTTGAGTATGAAACAGAGGCTCGGATTATTAGGAGTAATCTAACGGGAGCCGACTGGAGGCCAGGCATTTGAAAGCCCACATATTTGGCCCAGCATCGGAGATCATGTTTGAGAGTAATGTCTATGAGAGCGCACTTTCAGGATTTAGCCTTCTCCCTTTGGCATTCCAGACTGGATGAGCTTAAACTGCACCAGAGAATATGCAAAGAAGTGTAAAATGTGAGGGAGGGGAATTAAAGAGGCTTTATCTTTTACACTCCCTGAGCAAAGAGAAATCTAGGAACTGACAGTTGTGCGAACGTTCCTTACAGGATACCGTCTGTGTGTTTTGTGTACATTTGTGGTCATAAATTTAGCTCTGTGTGGGAAGTATGGAAATTCCCATTTTAGGATAGCAATACATGTCAAGCTATTAAATATTGATTTAGTAAGAGGTGGAAGGTAACTTCCAGTACAGTAACTGAGTACATTTACGTCTTTACTCTATCAGCAAAATAGTATTTGAAGTGATGATATAATAATGAATTGCATGATTTGCCTTCCCTCCATGAAAGGCTCAATCATGTAGAAGGTGTTTAAAATCCGAAGCGGAGATGGATTCAGAGAGGAAAGAAAGAGCAAAATCACAGGTGGGAAGCAGAGAGAGAGAGAGAGAGAAATGTTTGTATTATGTCATGGTTTACTATGAATAAGTTCAGTAATTTTGACACTAATGTAAATTTGAAGGTGAGCACTTTACTCAAGGTGAAATATGGGACCGTAAATTGGGACGTTTACCTAGGGTATGTCAACTTTTACTTTAGTGCAGAAATTCTAGAGTTAGTATGTATTGGCAGTTGTTCTTTACAAAATAATTAAATAAAAAAAAGTAAAAATGCTGTTTTGTTTTTTATAAAAGAGCCAAACAAAATGGACTGAAGTATATTGAAGTTAAGATCATGTGTAGGCATGAAGAAGTTAATACTTGGTTATAAGTTTAGTGTAGCATTAATGAATTACATTCAGAAATATTGGGCCTTATTTATCAAACCAGTAACAAAAATATTTAGTTATGAATCATTTTCAGTAGTATTCACCCAAGCAATGTGTTTCATATACTACAAAAGTTTGTGTGCATGTTCATATAAGGAGATACAGTTCAGTCTTGCTGTTGCTTTCATCTCTCTGTGAGTTTACCTTTTATAGATTTTCTTGGGTGTCGCTGAATGCAAATGAGCTGTGTCATAAATGACAAATTTCATAATTTAATTCTCACTGGCATTTATCAATGAACTGTATTTGTTACGAAACCTTTAGTAAATCTAGTAGGATCTTTCGTAGAATCTGCTACATGAAAAGATTTACTGGATGCACAACTTTATTAAAATATTGAAAAATACATTTCTGATGTCCCGTGGGGTTCTCTGTATCATTTCTAGTGTTATGATCATGACCTTAACTGAGGTGTGGGATCACTTGTGTGCACACACAACACACACACAGATACAGCAATAAGCGAGAGAGAGAGAGAGAGAGACTAATACAAGGAAATAAAGCTGCTAAAATGTATGTAATATTTTGTTAATTATTGTTAATTACACAAAGCAGCCCCGCCCACCTGGCCACCTGCCACCCAATCACAGGCCAGATGAAATACCGCCAATTCCAGCAATCCTGGCAACCGTTTAAACAAATAGCGGTAGCCATAGCAATACCTCTGGACGCCAGGTGGATGACGAGTTAGGGGACGGAGTTAAGCGTCATGCTCCAGACATCACACACGTACATAAAAGCGACTCCACTGAGACGACCTTTGCCCTCATGATGAAATGGGAGAAGGTTAATGTTTCACTACTGGATACAACTCATAGACTTGCAAGTTCTCTCTCTCTCTCTCTCTCTCTCTCTCTCTCTCTCTCTTTCTCTTTCTCTCTCACACACACACACACACACACACACTTGAACTGTCAGTTTCCGTTAACAGTTCCATTCAAACTGTAATGACTAAGTTAGATTTTAAAATATTGTAAGCCTATAATTTTATGGACGCAGCCTGAGCTAATATTAGCCGTATCACTATACTGTTCATATTACTGTGACACTCCCTGCAGCTCAGACTTGGTTCTGCTGTCTTCCACTTTAGTTTATTTACACTTTCTTAATGACTTTAAACATCACATTTTTTAAACACATTGACATGTTTGATTTTCTTTCTGGTTCACTTCTTTTTCCAAACACACTGCTCCGCTGTATCTTCAAAATACAACGGCCCCCAACACCCCTTTAAGGAAGTGCATTTTCCTAGCCAATCAGTGCGCTGGGATCAGAGATGCCCATGTTCTGGATCATTTTTCACACATTTTCAGGCTAACCTAGTCCTACTTAAGTGCTAAAGATTGCTAACCTATGGTATTGATATTATAAGGGGTAGTGGAAGTTAAGGCTCTGGGTTACTGATCGGAAGGTTGGGGGTTCAAGCCCCATCTTCTGCTGTTAAAACCCTTGAGCAAGGCCCTTAACCCAATCTGCTCCAATGGCACAAGGAGTGTTATTTAGTATAGTTTTTAAACATGGTACCGATGCCTGAGGCCAGGGGGGGATAGGATAGAATCCGATACATTGGGTGAGGGGAACTCCCCACCCTGGAAATACTGTATAACCATTATTTCTTACAGTACTTGCCATGGGACTGCCAGCTCAACGCTTGATAGTATCTGAGCACTTGGGGGTACCTTGCTCAAGGGTCAAACGGTGGAAGCCCATTGGCGTCTGAGCTCGAACCGGCGACCTCCTGATTAACAGTCCAACACCTTAATCATCGATCTACCCCGGCTAGGGGAGGGTCTTTTGTTATACAATAGAGGGAACATTTTATTTTGTTGTTTAAGCCCTGGACAATACAAAAATAATAAATGAATTAAATAGAAACAGGACAAGCAGCAAAAATGTCTTTTTTTTCCTGTTCACATAGACAGCAGACCTGAATGTCTCGAAATGATTATGTTAATTTGTCATAATAGGTTCCCTTTAAATCTCTCTCTCCCTCTCTTTCTCTTTTTCACGCACAAACACACACATGCACACAAACACAAACACACACCAGAAAAAGACACCAATAAATAAATGTGATAATAATCAACACGTGTAAAGCATTACGTGTAACCTGTCAGTTTAATTACCTGTTACCTCACACTCAAGTGCGCATGTGTGTGTGTGTGTGTGTGTGTGTTTGGGGCATGGAGAGATTGCAAGCAACCCTTGCAATCTCTATGAAATCACTTCCTGACTCAAATCCCTGTCTTCTGAAAAATCGTGTTATTAATGGGAAAAAATAAGACAGAAAGCAATGTGTGAAAGATTCATCCCACACTGTCTCAGTCTACACAAAGGCCCAGTGATCACTTCTCCCAGAAAACTCTGAACACAAAAGAAACACAGGCAGTAACACACTACGAATGACTGTACTCATTTCACCGGAAAAGATGGAAACGCCTATGTTTACTAGAACATAACTGGTGCACTAAGGTTAGTTCATCAAAGTTAAATAATTATTATAAAGGATAAATTCATACGTACTGTTTAATATAATTTTACAGATTTAAATAATGTAAGACATTAAATCCATTAATGATGTCTCATGATTAGTGAAATGTAGTTTAAAGAAATGGATGTATTAGAACGTATAATATGTTATATTGAAATATAACATGGAAATGGAAATGGTTTTCCTTTAAAGTGTGATTTTTTTTTTTCCTGTATTTTTCCAACATTACAGTAATAATGGGATTGTTTTGTTTTGTGTAATACATGATATGATAAAAAATTTCCAGAGACCTGGCCATCACCTCCATCTCGTTTCAGATGACCTCCACTCTCCTTGCAGGGCTTTTCACTTAATTTTGGGACTTGCCTGGAAATTTCCCATTCAGCCACGAGAGCATTAGTGAGGTCAGGAAGTGATGAGGAGTGGTGAGGAGTCCTGGGGCCGAGTTCTTCCACTCCAGCCTAAGCAAACCGTGTATTCACAGATCTTGCTTTGTTCACAGGATCATTGTGATGATGAAACAGGTTCGGCGCCCCTCAGTTTCAGAGAGGGGTGATTGTGAAGTTACAGCTTTCAAACACGATCTATACAATTGTATGCTTTCAACTGTGCGGCAACATGAAGGGAAGGTAAAATTATAGTTGTGATCTTGCAATATGGTGTGTTTTATGTGTATAGCGTTATAATTTATATTCAGTGTGATTAAAATGCATGCAATGCCAACTGAAGTGTATTGAGAAATTAGATTTACATTTCAAGCTGTTTAATTAAAATAGTACCTACTTTATATAAATATACTATGTAACCTAGAATAGAAGTCACACTCTGCTGAGGTATTTTTTGTTTATAGATATTACAACATCAACTCCTTTTACAAATGTTCCACAGCATTTATATGCAACTATAAAGGAATAAAAATGGACGGTGCATCAATTTGCTTCGGTATATGAGAAATAAAACAATTCAGGTTATAAGGTTATTGTAGAATAATTCACTTATGGGATTGAAAAGGAACCCTGCTTCATGTCAGGCCACATCACACCACCTACTGTATTTATTGATTATTGTCTCTTTTTTGTTAAGTAAAAATTGAATCTTAAGGAGTGAGTCATGGAAAAGGAAATGAAGATGGATACACATGTACTGAACTGAAAAACCGAAGAACACCCAGGCAGTTGGATAGAATGTAGGACAGAGTTCACCGAATTATCAAAGCACACTTTTCCCAATCCAGAAGTGTCAATCTTTTAACCATGTTGTTGCCCATTCAACGTCTTTCCCCCTTCTTTCATTGATAAAGTAGAAAAAGCCACATGCACCTGTTCCAACTTTCTCTACACAGCCAGACAGTCACATTCACCCGCCGCTCTCACATATTAAGCCCTCAAATAAATCACCCACCAGCTTCCTCTTTACTAACGAAAAAAGAATGTCCAGTGAGGAAGTCAGAGAGAGAAAGAAAGAGCTGTTTGCATTCATCACTGTGTCGCTCAGTAGGAGAAAAGAAGTGTTATAAAGAGCTCCTTGAAAAGAGGACAAGCAGGGAGTGGGAGTCAAAAAAAAAAAAAAAAACTTCCCAACTTCCTAAAGATGATGTGCAAAAAAGAAATCTAAGAAAATGCTTCTGTGTTTATTTTAATCTGATCTGATATTTATATCTCTCTTTGTTTTGTTGTCCTATAGAAGAATGCACTGATCCACTTAATGATAGTTTTAGGTCTGAAGCTGCCAACAGTTTTGTAACAAGGTCTCCATCAGTGAAAAGTTGGTAACATCAACAAAATGGACTTTATTTTAAATTGAAAGACAGCATTTGCTTTACAGCTACACTTTCGAAACAGGATGTTTCCTGTTTGGGTCTGGTTCCAATTAAGGATTTCCTTGCCACTGTCACCTCCAGCTTGCTCATTAGGGAAAACTGATAAAGCTATAAATCTATAACTTTTTACAATATTCCTTGTTAAAGGTGCTAAACACGTAAAAATTTATTGAATTGAATTGAGGGCAGAACGGTGGTGTAGTGGTCAGCACTGTCGCCTTGCACCTCCAGGGGCCGGGTTTGACTCCCGACCAGGTTTGATTCCCGTCTCTGTGTGCATGGAGTTTGCATGTTCTCCCCGTGCTTGGTGGGTTTCCTCTGGGTACTCCAGTTTCCTCCCACAGTCCAAAGACATCCAGACATAGTCTAACTGACGTTCCCAAATTGCCTGTAGTGTGTGAATGAGTGTGTGTATGTGTGTGTGCCCTGTGATGGATTGGCACCCTGTCCAGGGAGTATTCCGCCTTGTGCCCTAAGTCTCCTGGGATAGGCTCCAGGCCCCCGCGACACTTAATACAGGATAAAGTGGTATAGACTATGAGTGAGCGAATTGAATTAAAGGCAAGTGGTCAAATCAGCTGAAGATCATGGGAAGATTGTTTTTTTGCTAAGTTGTGTTGACTTGCATAGATACTGTAGTTCTAGTGATCTAAGGCACAAGTGTAACTAGGTAGTTATACAATAGGTTGCCTTATGTCTAGTGCCAGAATCATAATGTCTGGAATAAGTATTTGCTAAGAATTCAAAGTGTTTGTTTGCCACTATCATGAGTTTGATTCCGCAGCAAGAATTCTAGAGAGCAGATTGGTCATGCTATCTCTCACATTAGTCATAGTGCCACTATCCAATCATGGTGTGTGTGCTCATGCAAACTGAAGGGCTTTCCTCTGAGTGCGTTACACTTTCTTCCAAGTGTTTTACACGATGCCCGATGATGTGTGAGCAACAGTCTGAAAAGATGCAGTCTGTCGGCGTCATGTGTTTTGGACGATGGCTAGTCTTCGCCCTGCCTGGTTGGGAGTTGTCCACTTGATGAAAGAGTGCCCTAACCGTGATGGGTGGAAATTGGCTAAGACTAAAAAATTTGGTTGTGGTGGTGGGGGTGGTTGTATTTGTTGACTTTATTATTCGGAGACCTGTTGGAACAATGTTGCTACAGTACCTCATGGCTCGCCAGTCCAGAGTTCAGCGGGATCTAATGCTGTACCTGGTACAGATTAATTACCTAGACTTACCAGCAAACTCTATTCAGTAAATCACTTAGGGCATGTGGCGGGGTACACCATGGACGAGGTGCCAATTCATCGTAGGGCACACAAACACACATACACAAACTCACAAACTTATGTACACACTACAGGCAATTTGGGAACGCCAATAAGCCTGATCTGAATGTCTTTGAACGGTGGGAGGAAATCAGAGTACCGGGAGGAAACCCACCAAGCACGGGGGGAACATGCAGACTTTGTGCACACGGATCCTGAGGTGGGAAGTGAACCTGGAGCCACTCGAGGTGACAGTGCTAACCATTTTGGCTCCAGGCCCTGCGCGACCCTACACAGGATAAGTGGTATACATGATGGATGGACAAATATTTTTTTAAAAAAAGGAACCCTGACCTGGATAAAGCATACACTGAAGATGAATGAATGGACAGTACAAAATGCATAGTGCAGCACAAGCGAAGCAATCTCCTGCATGTACAGTAGTGCACTCATTTATTAACACACTTCATGTAGGACAGTGTGTTCCCAAGACGTTTGGCCTGATACACAAGTAGAAATAGACACATGAGGAATGGATGACTGGAACAAAAAGAGGTGAGGTTTTACAATACTGTGGCTAAATGGAACATAGCTACTAGACCAGCATTAGGTATTTGTGTATTTCAAAACTAGTGTGTTAAATTTCATATTTAACAGTCTTATCTGCTAATTTGTCTCGTATTATCAGAAGATATCTGGTGCAAATACTGCAACAGAACAGATGTGGCCATTAAGTACTGTTAGTCCTTGCCAATGTTGAAACTAAACCTTTATGGTCTAACACATTCCCCAGCGCTACTTGACTACATGAAACAACAGCTCACAACAGGCCTTTGTTTCCTCCTGGAAGACTGAAAAGTTGAGCAAGCGAGTGAGCGAGAGAGAGAGAGAGAGAGAGAGAGAGAGAGAGATTTCAACTGCCCACAGTGTTACTTGGTCTGAAGTCACCCCTCATAGACAGGACATGACCATAGCTAATGCCATGACCTCACACCAACCTACACACACACACACACACACACACACACACACACACACACACAAACACACAGCGCTCTGGAAAGTGTAAGAAGGGACACAATACATTGTGCCCACAATCCAGAAAATGTCACACAATGACTCTCTCTGCCATTTCCATTCTTTTCTCTGTCTCATCTCTCTTTTTTCTTTGTAGATGACTTACTGGTGAGTTGACAATGATGTCTGTAACAACAGTCTGTAAGGAGCTGGAAGAAAAAGCAGGGAAAGAGAAAGGTTTTCATAAGATATATTTGAATGTATTGCTTATGAGATCTTTAAATCTGTTTAGGAAATAAAAAAAATTCAACAATACACTAAAAGCAATAAATGTAAAAAATGGTACATACAGATTATTTTACACTGTGTAGTCTTGCCCTATTTTGGGATCATATTTGAAAAAACACCTCTATCTAGTGGGCAAAAGGCGTATTACAGTAAGCTATTTTAATTAAATACATTTAAAAATTATCAGAAAATTTTATTTTTAATAAAATCTATTTTAATAAAACGGTAAAATGATTCTCTTTACATAGGCCTATCAATGCTTGTTTAAAAGTAGGAGTTAGTGCAGACGGCCAGCCATGATACCACACATCTGGAAGAGACAGTTAAGGGCCTTGCCCAAAGGCCCAACTGCGGCACCTTGGTGGTGCTCCGACTTGACTTGAGCCCCCGAAAAAATTCATAAAATCATAATGAACTTTCTTTTTCTATTTATTACACTGATTATCATAACACTATGGTCACTGACAGATGAACTGAATAACTAATTATCTCATTGCTATGGCATCTGGAACTGGGTGGGCTATATTAAGCACAAAGTAAACATTTTGTCTCTATAGTGGATGCATTAGAAACTGAAAAAGTGGAAAAGCATTACAGTATGGTCTGACTGACTTTGAGCAGAGACAGACTCATGAGTAGCCAAAGCTCACTGATGCATGTGAGGAGTGAAGGAGGTCCGTGAAATTAATGCTCATTTTGATAGAAAGGTGCCAGAACACATAGTGCAGTGTGGTTTGTTGTGTAAGCATCAACTGGTCAGGGTGGCCATGCTGAACAGTGCCCACCACCCAAAGTGCCTACAGTGGGCACGTGAGCATCAGAACTGGAGAATGGAGCAATGGAAGGCAAAAAAGGACCTACTTAATATTAGGCAGGTGGAATTGTGAAGAATTTTTCTTTTGTCTATATATTATATATACTGTCCTTCCTAGAATTATTAATCTAAATAAATTGTTTGGTGAGTGAACTATTAGTGTACTATCACTGACTCCAGACTCAACCTTAGTTAATCAGTAATAACTGCTCCTGCTACATCATGCAAAGAAATTCTCCTTTCACATTAGAAAAGTTGTAATAAACCGTAGCAAATTAGATAAAAATATGTACAGCTTCATTGAAGTAATGGAAGAATCATTGTGAAATCTAAAGTGTAAGAGCCATATTTCATTTTTGTGATTTGTTGTTGTTTTTTATTTCTATTTCATTAATTAGCATTAAGCATTATTAGTTAAGCATTAAGCTTGTTGGTTAAGCATTTAGCATAGTAATAGTAAGTTATACTGTGACATCATTTCGTACATTGTTCTGTGACATCCTTACACAGTTACATCATCTCATAGTTGCATAGTCGAATGTTTTATCACGTATAGTCA
>JAQMYJ010000040.1:9843504-9868191 GCA_030014305.1 Clarias laeviceps | reverse complement strand
GAGAACACATTTATGCATACTGACGAACCCTTGTTACTTAGAACTAAGAGTGTGGAAGAACCTTGTGTTCTTGAAACAGACAATTTTCAGAAGCTTAATCTAAACATGACCCGTGAGCAGGTAATTATCGCACAGGGAACGAATTTTATGTCGAGGGTGTTCAATCAGGTGTTAAAGATTCTTGCAATTCAACACAGTGTTTCTAGTGCCTTCCATCCCGAAAGCCAGGGAGCACTTGAGCGATTCCACCAGACGTTAAAGTCTATGTTGCGCAAATATTGCCTAGATATGGGCAGGGATTGGGATGAAGGGGTTCCTCTTATGCTTTGCTGTACGAGAGTCAGTACAGGAGTCCTTTGGTTTTAGTCCAGCTGAGCTCGTGTTCGGACATACTGTACGTGGCCCGTTAAAGGAGAACATTCTGGCGTCGGAGTCATAGAGAGCAGAACGAATGTGCTGCAGTACGTCAGCAGGTTTCGGGAGCGGTTGCGTAAGGCTTGCTCCATGGCGCGTCAAACGTTGACCTCTGACCAAAAGACTATGAAACAGAGATACAAGAAGGCAATAATTCGTGAGTTTAAAACCGGAGACCAGGTATTAGTTTTGTTACCTATTGTTGGGTCCGCTTTGTCTGCGAGATTTGCTGGTCCATATACAATTGAGAGAAAATTGAGTGACACCGATTGTTATTCATACACCTGAAAGACGTAGACAGCATAATTACTGCAGTGATTAATATGTTTCAGCTGAGAACAATTATTGGCAAGCAAAGAAAAAAAAACTAAGGAATTTCAGCAATTTGCTGGAATTTGGTTAAGAAATGCCCAATGCATTATTAAAACATGGAAGGATTGGAACTTCATTGGTGAAAATCATCAATGACGGTAATCAGAGATCACTTAATTAGGAAGTTGGGTTGCATTCAAAATATTACCAGTAGAAATCACAGCTATGTTTTTAATAGTGAATGTAAAATCATTTACATCTGCACAATATGATAAAAACGCATGGGATTGTGACCAAATCGCTGTGTATAGCTTGAGAAAACCAATTGTTAGCGAGGTTAATCATTAAAAAAAAGGTTTTATAGGTATTTGATAAGGAACATTGAGGAATGGAAAAAAAAAAAAGGCTGAATTGACCCTATTCCAGAGCGATGGGTGCATGCACCCAGTGGCCACTATACAAGGCTCTTGAGATAGTCACATGATTTGGGGTTGCTTCAATTGGTCAGGTCTAGACTCAGCAACATTATGTGGGAATAAAAAATAGTCAGCTAACTACCTGAATGTACTGAATGAACAGGTTATTACATTAAATGACTTTTTCTTCATTTGGCCATCACCAAGTCCTAGGCTTATTCACATTAAACGTCTTTTGGATGTTCTGGAGAAGACTTTATTGAGTGGTTTGACTCTTAGTAATTCAGTTATTAATAAAAAAAAATCACAAGCAAAGAATCATGCAACACTGGACAGAAATAAATATCATGATATTGCATAATGCTATTGAGACAAAGTCAGAGATAAAGGCTTGCCATAATCAAAGCAAAAGATGATCCAAACAAATATTAGTGCTTACGTTTTGGTAAACATTGCACTTTTTTATAGTATTTTTATTATATTTTTATTATAGTTATTTGAAAATGTAAAACAGATTTTAATGGTTGTCTTTGGTAACACCTTGCAGTGCACCTTGAAGTGCAGAAGTGTTTAAAGGTCACAATTATAAAGAGATATGCCAGAAGGTTATAGATTATGTAAATGCTTGCCTGGAGAAAAACCTTCTGGTGTAGAGTGAGGAGGACAATAAAAAAACCCTAATGATCACTGTTGGAGACATACAAAAATAAGTAAAATCTTGGGGTTACCAAATCTCCATAACTGCCAGCTACTACAATGTTGGCTGTGCTATAAAACAAAAATGGCATTTTTTGGGGGACAATAAACACTGGGTTTAACATCAAAAAATGGATGGTCATAATGAAAGAGTGCAAGACAGTATTTTTTTTTTTTCATAATCCTGACTACTAAAACTATTCAGCTAGGTGAGATAAGCTAGCCAGAGCATTTCTCTCAGCTAACTTTTTATTGTTTATATATGTGTATATTTTATTTATGTCAATGTAAGCTTTCAGAAAACCAACATTAACATTTACACTTAAAAGCATATTTTTTTATCGTTTGGAAAAAAAAAATCTTGAGAACTGTGCTTTTCTGCATTTTTAGTAGTTTTTTAGTTGGTTTTGGTTAAGTAGTTAAATCAGATGCTAATAGAAAGCATATTCATAAATCTGGCATTATGGTGGTATGACCATCAGGTATAATACAACTATACACATATAAACATTATGTCTCAGAACATGGTGGAAGCAAGAAACAGTAGCTTGAGCATTTATCAGGAAAAAAAAATCAAATGTAGAACATTATAATAAAGTTTGTAGTTACTAGCAGAGTTACCTTATATACAGTCAGACAGTCAGAAGTGGACAGAAGTGATGTGTGTCAGTGTGAATTGTTCTCTTTCTCTTTTTCATTCATATTTTATGTCAGCAATGGAGGAAAGTCAATGAGACAACTATGAAAAAATACTACATGTGCAATTAGATGAAATTAAAACACGAACAGCTAAACACACTAAATTTAATTACGGATATTATATAAAAAAAGAAAACTTCCTAAAATTTTTATTATTTTTGGCTGTGCTCAAAAACAAACATTGACTCGAGTAAAGCAATTGCTACTGCAGTAATAATAGCATGCAAGAAAACCATTCGTATGAATGAATATGAAAAAACTACTTATAACTGATAAAAAAGAAAACTTATTACATTTTAAAAAGATTATTTGCCAATAATGTGTTTTTGCTTCTGAACTATTTTTTTTTTTACTTTTTATAATAATGGCCAAAAAATTCCCAATGTTGAAATGATGTATTTCTTCATTATGTTGCAAATGTTCAAATTCTTCAGGCTTTATCTTTTATGATGTGAATTTTAGTGTCTATTACAGCAGTTTGAATTGCTTCCACACTGCTGCAAGCATACTATAGGCAGCCATTCTTTAATCATCTAAATATCATCTGATTATTAAAAAGAACAAAATTGCCTGTATTATTTGATCACTGTTGGCTGTTAAAGTGTGTTTTGGGGACTTGAAATGGTTTCTTACTGTCTTGTGCTTCGGTTCAACCTGTGTTTTTTATTTAGTTTCCTGATCAGTATAATTTTTAAGCTCTTGGTTTCCATAGTCTTGTGTGTCTAATGCAAGAATGCAAGACTAGTACTTTGGCATACCAAATGGGGTCCCCTTTAAATTTTTGGTGTTTAGGAGGGGCTATACTTCTCTATTGATGAGCAGCTCAGAGGAGATACAGAGATGTTGGATCCAGGATGGCAAATCCAAAGGCAGACCAGCAGCAAAACAAGAGTGAGACGATCAGACTTTGCGAGCAATCATCCCATGATCTGGCAACAAGCCGAAGGTAAGGAGGTGTGTGTGGGAGAGAGACATGCAAGATCCAGCATGGTGCTTCAAAAAAGACACTGGAGCTGAACAATGCTGGTGGCTGACCTCCAGTAGGGAAGAAAGGAACTTACATTTCAGCTGGATATTTTCAGAACTGCATTGCCAGCACAGCATGCTATACAGTGGATGCTGGAGCTCCAGCACAAAGGAGTAGTGCTCACCAACAGGCTGGCTTGAAAGTCAAAGAGAAATTGAGGGGTTGACATGGAGACCTCTAGCAACAAATCTCAACCTAAATTGTCTTTATTTTTTCCGAACTCTTTCTTGTTAGCCGTGATACTTAAAAAACTTTTTCTTGTTAGTCAAGATGGTCCTGACCTGCTAGCCATGATAGTTCTGAACTTTGTTCTTTTAGGTATAGTAGCTTATAGCTTTCTCCCTTTAACCATGTTAATCTTCGGCTAAGTCCTGTCACCATTGAAATGCTTACGGTTACAACTCAGGTGGTTCCTGTTACTTCCAAGATGCTACCTGTTAGCTCTGTTACCCTGAAATGAATTCTGCTAGCCTTGAAATGTGTCATGTTAGTCTTGAAATGCAAACATATTTCTTGTTAACTCAGAGGTGTTTCCTGTCAGCCCTGCATCAACTGCCCAGTATCACCTGAGCCACACCCTGCACCATCTGAGCCACACCCTACATTGCCTAAATTACATCCTGCACCTCCAGAGCCATGTTCTGTGCCTCTTGAACCACATCATACACCGCAAAGCCATATTCTGTACCTTTTGAGCCACATCCTGCACCATCAGAACCATGTTCTGTACCTCTTAAGCCATATCCTGCACTGCCTAAGCCACATCCCACTTTACCTGAGTTACTCCCTGCTTCCCCTGAGCCACGCCCTGCCCCATCTCAGCCAGAAACTACTCCATCTTTGCCCAACTCAGCAAAAACATCTATATACTGCTGCTTCCACCAGTTGGGTTGCTCGTTGCCATGCCCACTCCCTGCTGACCCCATGCCAGGTCCCAGCTCCTTCCTCATGCTCACACCCTGCTCTGGCCACAAGCTCACATCATGTGCTGGCCTCATGTCCAGTTTCACCCTAGCCACCATGCAAAGGCCCACCCACCCCTTGGCTCTGTATTAATGCCTCCATGACAGAAAGCCCAGAAAATAGTCCTAGACCAACATTTGGCACTCCGGAGTCTCAGGGGTGACGGGTCACAGGCTCACGAATGCACATGGAGAGCAAATATGCCGCACATGGCTAATATGATTTTAAAGTGCTGTGAGGATTTTAAATAGATTTCTACGATGAAATAAAACAAAAATCGACTAAAAAATGTAGAATCTCTGTGTAATTGCAGCGCCACAACACAAGATGGCGCATCTGCTCAGTTCCGCTGTTTATAAATATAAGCGAAGAAGAACGGTTCGCTCTGGTCCCCTTGGCAACAGCAACTAAGCGCTCAGGGTAAACAACATGGCGGCGATGATATGATGGAGAGCTAGTTTGACATTATTTTTTTCTAAACACAGTGATTTTTTTTTATCAATTGCGACTTTGTCCTAATGTACGTTTAATCGCGTGGATGAATATAACCCGGTACTATATAAAAATCGAACACAGTTAACTTAGAGGCGTTAGCTAGCAGGCTGGGCTAAACACTAGTGAGAGCAGAAGAGTTTGTGAAAAGCTGAGATTGGAAAGCGTGACGTTGTGATGTTAGTCTCTGAATAGACATTTACAGCATTAGGTGCTGATGATGGCTTCTTGGTTAAGGTTTAGTTTTTCAGGAGGAAGAAGGGAAGTGCTACAGGTTTGAGTGACATCATTGCCACTGATCAGTGAAGTTCGATTGAGGGAGACAGGACGCGTGCTGGGAGAATGTCTGAGTGGAAACGCATTTGCGACGAAAACCGAGTGATTCCTCCTCCTAACCAAACAGCCCGGTTAGCACAGGGCACGAGCCAGGCTTTCCAACTCCTGTTCAAACGACTGGATGGGCTTCATTCAAGCCAGGTGAAATCACACACACACACACACACACACACACACACAATCAGTTAACCATAATTATAACCATTAATACAGTAATGCAGCTAATTCTTCTTTTTTAAACAAGAAATCAAAAGTTTGGACACACCCAACACATTGTAAAATGTGCTGAATGCATCGAGACTATGCATTAATCTTCTTTGAACAGTTAATATTCAGATGTGTCTGTTACTTGTGCTTTGTTATAATGGCTCTAATCTGAGGTGCTGTTTGTTAATCTTTGATTTCTGAGGCTGGTGACTCTAAATGAACAACTTCTCTGCAGCAGAGGTAGGTTTTGGTCCTGCTTTGGTCTTCATGAGATCCAGTTTCATCGTGTGCTTGATGTGTTTTGCAAATGCACTTGACAATACTGTTCTTGCAAGATCTATTCCAGAACAGCTGACAGTCATGTCTTAAAATAACAACTGACTGTTATTGTTGTTACTTAATTACCTAATTCCATATGTGATATTTCAAAGTTTTGAAATCTCCAGAATTGTTCTAGGCAGTAAAAAATAAATTACTAATCACAAAAAACAATGAATTGGAAAGTGTGTCCAAATTTTGACAAGTACTGTAGGTGATAAACCAATAATAATAATAAAAGGCATCAATACAAGTTTGAAAACCTGAGTAAAAAGTTAATATAAACCTTCACTACATAGACGGATGAATATGCAAGTAGATAGATAGATAGATAGATAGTTAGGTAGATGGATATGCAGATAGATAGATAGATAGATAGATACAGTAGAGTACTTGAATAATCCGAAAAGGTATGGTAATGTTACACTAGCCAGTTAATGGACTATACAACAAGCTAGGGATAGGGGATAGGGTTTGTCCACCCAGCACATCGGATGATGGATACTCTGACCCTGGAGGTATATCCGTTGAAACCAAAGGGTTCATCAGTGGCATGGGGTCTTGAACTGGAGGCCTCCTGGTTGGCAGTCCAACACCTTAATCACCAAGCTACCCCTGCTCCATACAACAAGATACATTCAAATAAGGTGCAAAAGAATATTAAATGCAAGGTTAAAATAAAAAAAATCATGAGACAAAATTGGTAAAATTTACTAACAAAAACCTATAATACAAGTTCTACAACAGTGCAGTCATGTGGGTATCAAAGTATTGTACATTTTGATACATGGTACATTAAGATAATACTTTGCATAATAATATGAATATACTGTTTCTGTGTATATGATGATTGTATATACAGATGGATACTTTAATATCTTTATAACATAAATAATTGATAACTGAAGCAAGGTATGGATAATTTGTAATATTAATTTAAAAAAGTAGAGGAGAGAGAATGAAGGGATTGAGCGTAAATATTGTACAAACATCTTTGAGTACTAGTGCATATATCACCACATGTTGATGTCAGGAAAAACTTATAATAGATTTACTCAGAATAACATAGTTACATGTTACAGAGTTACAGTGTACAAGTCGTCATTATCATATTCATTTTTGGTAAAAGTGAAGTTGAAGATGATCAGGTAAACAAGGAAAGCATTCCATATCCATAGTGATAGAAGCAACCTGCATGGTTTGAATAAATAAATCAGGGGCATTATGGTTTCATTTAGGTGTGTTTATATTGGTTGCTGCCATGTGCTGCTAGCAATGAATTCATATATCTGAATTTTATACGTAGTCAATAGTTTTCATCTCTTGCTTGTAGAAATACACAGAACATTTAAGTAGAAAGTGTACTTTATACCCGGGGGGGAAAAAAAGGTTGGGTATCAGCAGTGTTTCTTTCTGATTGGACTGGCGTACTATCAGTCATTTTACAGGAAAGCCTCCGATGCTGCTTCACATCCTCATAAATGTTTATGAGGAGGAGTTGCATGTATATAGAATCATAAATCGGCTTTCAAGTATTTGAATATCTAAGTAGCTTGAAAGTGATGTCCTTATGATCCTCGCTCATGTCAAGTCTAGTTGAACTAGCATTAGTCTTGGGGGACAGATTCTTTTGTACATGGGTGAAAATGTACTGTAGGTAGGCTCCAGTGTTGGGGGAAGTGTTTAAAAAGTAATCAGTAACACTAAAGCATTACTTTCTGATAAAAGTAACTAGTTTGAGTACTTTTCCATTGCAGTAAATGAAAACTCCTTTGTGATTCCTCATGCATGTTGTTTTAGTCAAGACCTTTATAATTATTCTACCATCATCACTCAGCAAAGTTTGGCCCATAATCTGTTAACTACTAATAGCCCTATCTCATCTACGCGGTTTTGTGCGGTGGCCGTAAATACGGTTCATCATGATTCACCACGAGTTTTGGCGCTGTTATTAGGTTTCCATTTTTCCACGTGTCGGTCCTCTCATAGTCAAACCGTATAGGTGAAATGGGGGTATAACAGCAGGATCAGAGGGTGGTGCGTTATCGGGGGCGGGGCTTGTAGGATGACTTTCTCACACACACACACACACACACTAAGGTATTGGGAATGACTTTTGTATGGCTCACGCATTACATAAATTGTCTAAATAACATTTTTGATTACATTTAAGATTACATTTTTGAAAAAGTAAATGAAAAATTACTCATTACATCAAAAAAGTTACTGGTAGGCTCATCTTATTTGACTTTAATCGTTCAACCTTTAGAGACTTTCTTTTTTTTTGGTACAAATCTTTCCTAATGTGCCTTTAAGACTTTATGATGTTAAAACAGGATCAAATATACAGCATTGCAACTTGACTTGCAAGAAATGTCTAAACCGTGGTGAGCAAGGGGAAAGGTAGTTCATATGTCTCAGTGCTCTCAGAATTGAAACACTCTCTAATGAGATGGTGTCTCTGCATGCTCATGAATACCTTTGTGAATACCTTCTGCAGAATACGTGCCACTCTGTGCTCATTTTTAATAACCTCTCCGATAGCGCTGTGTGTCTCAGGTTGGATGCTCTAAATTGGATTTCTCTTCAACAGTTTAAATACCACAAAGATATTTGATTGGGTTACTTGGGTTGTATGGTCAGACCATATAAAATCAGTTCAGGACACTTTATGCTGGACAGCTCTGATTTGGCTGAAACCTATTTTGTGAATACCCCCCTTGATTCAAACAAACACAGGCAGAATCGTGCAAGATTCCCCATGATTGCAAACGTCTGTGTAAAATAATCTATATATTTACCTACATAGGATTACTTTGACCCAAACTCAACAGGTTTCATTTGACAGCCTTTAGATTTGATTGCAGCATGCAATATGGCGGCTGATCCATTTGTAAAAATGATTCCTCATGCAGAGGTTGGAACTGCCACGCAGGAGGTCTAAAGGAAGACCAAAGAAGAGATGTATGGATGCAGTGAGGGAGGACATGAAGTTAGTTGGGGTGAGAGAAGTGGAAGCAGAGGATCGGGTTAGATGGAGGCAGATGATTCGCTGTGGTGACCCCTGAAAGGGATTAGCTGAAAGACAAAGAAGATGCTCCTAGATCCACTTTTTTATTTTTGTGTTTTTACATGGTTGATTCTTCAGGGAAGATAAACCCCATTGATGTGAATCCTGGTGATTTAGTACATTCAGGTTGTCTGTTGACTTAAATTTATTGCCACATACAGTAACATTGCTGAGTCTAGACCTGACCAACTGAAGCAATCCCAGATAATAACACTGCCTCCAGAGGCTTGTACAGTGGGCACTATGCATGATTCCTGCTCTACCCTGACACATCCATCACTCTTAAATAGGGTCAATCTGGACTCATCAGCTCACATTTTTCCTTTGCAACAAAGTCTGACCTTTTTCTAATGAGTCTCACTAACGTGGTTTTCTTATGTCCACACAGCGATTTAATCCCAACCCTGTGAGTTCTCATCATATTGTATGTGTGGAAATGCTCTTACTTTCACTATTAATCATGGCTGCTGTTAATCATTTTTACTGTTAATTTATTTCATGATGCAACTTCATCAAGTATTTAGTGATCTCCATTCATTCTTTGTTTATGACCAGATTTCTTCTACGTAGTTGACAGTTCACCACTCACCTTCCAGCCTTTAAGAATTTGTTGGAGGGTTCTTAATCCAATTCCAGTCATTTCAAATCTCCTTAGTTGTTTTCTTTGCTTGATGAGGCCAATAATTTGATCTTGCTATGACAGAGACTTTTTCATTAGCCAGACAGTGTACTTGCTTTCTCCTAAGGGATAACTAAGAAGTTGCATCTGTCACATTCATCTCTTAGGCTATGTGAAGGTTACTTTAATATTTGCATACTGTACATTTGTTCCAGTAATCTGTGTAAATACATTTACCAAATGTTGAATTAAAGTCTCATAAATATGACCAGCACCGCATGTAGAAACCAACTGATGACGGGTTCAAACCCGGATCCTCAGATCTGAAAATCAACAACCTGGATCCTTAGCCAGATGAGCCACCACTTACGCAGCTTACACAATCTTGGTTTTATTCGTCTAGAAGATTTTTATAATGAAACTTGCCATTCGGCACACCCGATGAAGTTTCCTCAGTCATCTTATTATCCGCATTAAACGTGCCATTATCACACACAGCTGGATAATTACGCTGTGATTATAGGAAGCCATTAGGGTCAACCTTGGTCATATGGTTAATTTGCATTAAAAATAGTAATGTGTTAAAATTTCTCGATTAATCGTATGCGTTAACACATTAATATTGATAGCCCAAATTGTAATGTGATGTAATGTAATGAATGTACAGTACTTGTCACTTTTTCAAGAAAGCTTCAGCTGTAATTGCTAGAGGCCATCCTGATGTTTGAATGAGTGTGCCTAGCTTTCCTCTGTTTACTATACCATCTAAATTAGTTGATGCAGTAGACTTATGATGCAATGGCTGAGTCAGATATCTTCATGAAATATTCTGTAGAAGCTGATTATGTTTTACTACAGCCTTCAGGCCTATATGTAAAAGAAATAAAATGACTTGGGCAGGAAAATGGTGGAGATGGGTTCAATTACCTGCTAAATGTTTTTGCAGCTTCGTGGTAACTGCAGAGACGTGGAATTGTGAGGGGGAAAAAATGTTCAGATTATTGCCCGAGGTTTCCTAGGAGAATTATTATGTGTCATTTATACCTTGAGTTCCTTGCAGTGGCATTTACACAGATTATTGAAATAAATGCATACAAACAGGAAAGAAATGGCCCTCTTGAAGTAATAGATGAATGTGTCAGATGCAATTCTTTTAGAATATATAGAAAATTAAGGATGTATGTAGACATGCTGTCATTGTATATACAGGGTAAGACAGAAATGTGTGCTATAAAGAGGTAGTGTACATGGTGAATAGTGTACACTTTTTTAATGGCAAACATACACCAAGGTTTTGAGACAGTAAAGCAAAGATATTTGCATTGATATTTAAAAAAAAATAAACCAATAACTAAATTGTGAGCCCTTTAAGATGGGTACAGCCACCTAAACTTGAAGGGCCAAGTTTTCTCTTAGAGACCCATGGATGTTAGAGGGGTTTTGCAAATGAAAGTTTGAGCCAAAAACAAGACAAATTGGTCACCATGAGACCTTGGGTTGATTTCATATGGAATGAGTCTGTAGTAAGATGCTATAGCACCTCACTCACGCATTATCAATGATGCATCCCAGAAAAAAAAACACAATAATTGCTTAAGTCTTGTGTGTTTGATTTGTATACAGGCTGAGGAGGCGAGATCACTCAGGTACGAGCTGCGCGTCAGCCTGTTTGACAAAAGTCTCCATCGCTTTTTTGGAAGGACATGGAAAAGTGAACCACATCAAGCCACTAAGCGAAATCAGGAACAACCCAGCAAAGTGCATTTTAATGAGGTATGAGATCTATAATATCTACAGCGTGTCAGGTTGTAGCCCATTATTTAGATAAATAAAAAAAAAAATAATGTTCTGTGTAGGGATGGGAAGAACCAGGGACCACTGAACATGATATTAACAAGATACCTAGGTAACCGCTTAAATTTGTGTATACACACTATATGGCCAAAAGTATTTGCACGCCTATCTTCACATGCATATGAACCCATAATCCGTAGGGTTTAATATGAAGTTGGCCCACTCTTTGCAGCTATAGCAACTTCAACTCTTCAGCGCATTTGTGAGGTCAGACACTTTGGTTGGCTGTGAAGGCCTGGCTTGCAGTCTCCGCTCTAATTCATCCCAAAGTATTGTATAAGGTTGAGGTTAGGACTCGGTGCAGGCCAGTCAAGTTCTTCCACATCAAATTCGTTCATCTATGTTTTTATGGACCTTGCTTTGTGCAAGTCTAATATACAGGTACGCAGTCTAATATACAGTAGTATGTACAGTATCAACTCAAAACCAACTCAGAAAACTATTTGCTCATGTCAAACAGGAATCAAGAAATTAAAGAAATGTGTGTGTGTGTATATACAAATGGAAGCTTTTACTTAGGTACAGTATACATATATATGCATAAAGGATTCTAAAACGGAACTGAATCGATTTTTTCCCATCGCTACCACTGTATAGTGCATTACAAAGCTTTAGGTCACAGGTGTCAAACCTTATCCAGAAAGGGCAGCTGTGTGTACTGGCTTTCATTCCAACCAAGCAAATGCCACACCTGAGTCTATCTAAAGCCAAGAAGGACTAATTAAACAGGTGGAATCAGGTGTGGCTTCTGCTTGGTTGGAATGAAATCCTGCACCCACACCAGTTCTTTCTGGATAAGGTTCAACAATTTTTTTTTTCCCAATAAAATAAAAAGGCGAATATTTCTTAGGTGCTTTTATCACCGTTTCTTATTAGTACTATCCTGAACCCATTTCCTGGCGGTAAAAAATATAAAGTAATAAAGTGTGTTTAAACACAAATGGCCATCCTGGACATCATTGTTTTTATGTCAAACATGATTTATCGATCATTGAATGATGTATTAAAAAGCAGTAAGACCTGTTTGGGAAAAAGTAAAGTATATTTCCCAATTGATCATTACTAACGGAATGTAAAATATAATATATATAAAATATATAATTAATAATAATTGCATTTTGGTAAACACAAAGCCTCAGAGCATGGACAATCCTAGTATCAGTGATTTAATTTGCGTACCCTTTAATGTAATCTGTAGCTAAAAACAAACAAATCCTCAAAATTCATCTAATCGAATTCATCCTGAATATTTATAGCTTTGTGTTGGCGTTATGGATGTGACATTAAACAGAACAGACAAACCTTTGTAATAAAGTACATAAAAAAAATAAAATTAATTATCTTTAAAGATGGTTGTAGAAAACGTTACATGTATACAGTACCTTGCAAGAGACATGAATGAACACAAAGTAGATTTGAAAATGTTTAGTCATTTTTGGGATTAGTTGGTGCTATGGATGTCAAATTTTCACCTTATGGCTTAGTTTAGTTATGTCATGTTTTGCACTTTTTGACCCTCAGCATTGGACTGTGCTTTTCATTTATAAGCAAAAGTTTAGTCAATATATGCAAATGTAGTATTTTAAGTTTATCAGTATGGTTTGGGATGAACCATAGGAATTATGCCTAATGTTCCCCAATGGTAAGGTTGACCTATTATTTATCATTTGTGTAGTAACAGCTTACACGTGGACTTGCATGGTGGTCGCACCACTTGGATTGATCTAAAAACATGCAAAATCATTGAAATGGTGAAACGATTTTGTAAAAGGTCTCCGCTGTCATTACTTCGTAGGAGAGGTACAGCTGTAACATTCTCACTTGGAGACTTTCTGTGGTTTTTATTTTTTTTCAACAAAATGAAAAGCTGCATTTTTTTGGCTTGTTAACTTTAAGAGAAATGAATCAATCCCACTCACTGTTCAATCCATGACTCGAAGTTATTCAGTCCCATTGTTTCCTTTGTGGTTCATGTCTGAGTTCCAATCTGACCTTTAGATTCCTCCAGCTGATGAGTGGTTTGCATCTTGTATTATGGACTCTACATTTCTGCTTTTGAACTCTTCTTTGCACCCCCAATCACCCCCCCCCCCCCATCCCGGCCACTGTTGTTTTCCGTGGCTGACCTGTATGGTTGTTATTATAGCACTGGTTTCTTTCTTTTTCAAGACATTTCGAATTGATGTAATTGCTACTATGTCCAGTGCAATGGCTCTGTCTGGTTTCTTACTTTTCCCTTTATTCTGCTCTCTGGTCTTTATGTTGTTTTAACCATTTTTACCTAAAGCCATTTGACATCGAACGCCACAGCTTCAACCAGAGAGAAGAGATTCAGAGCTATAAAATATTTTCGGAATCAGTGTAATCAGGCACATCTAGCTTACATTCTAAAGCAGAATAATATATGGTGGTAAAGTAGAGACAAACCTATGAGATTTGCAGGACTGTCCACCACCTCCATGGTTTATTTTCTTTACCTTTTGGCTGTATAGTACCGATAAAAATGTAAACTACTTTTACCCCTGTTAATTACGCTAACTGCCAGGACAGCTCCGCCAATCACTGTTAGTTAATTCTACCAGTTGTGGTTTTGGTGGAGCAAAATAATTGTCTTAAACAAACATATAATAATCTGTTGATAATAAATAGTAATTGATAATACACTCAAGGTTGTGCAGTTTATCTGGATATCAGTACAGCTGTGATGCACGATGAACGCATCACAGCCGTCCTGATAACCAACACAACAGCACTCTACACACATCTCGTGTGATATTGCTTAATTATCAACTTTGTCAATGTTTTTTCCATGTTAATGTGTCTCAGTTAAGTGCCTCAAAGGGATTGTAGTAACTAAGAGTCTTTTTCGTTCCTGACATTAAACATGAAAGCCCCAGAACTCGTGTGAGGTTTATTGTCCACATCATGGTCTGCGGGTGAAATCATGTCTAACCAGAACTACATGCGCCTATTCATTTGCTTCATATCTTCAGCTCTGTGCTTGTAGGCTCTGAGCCGAAATCAGAACACAGCAGCGGTTCTGCTACGAGCAACAGAGGCAGCGGGGGGATGACTGCGTGAGATTGCAGAAGAGCTGTCAGCCATGATGGATGTGTTTTAATATACGCCTCGCAGAAAGACTCCCAACAGAAAGAGTGATTAGGCGAGAAAAAGAGATAGTATTAAAGCAGTGCTTTCCCCCTGGCCTGCCTCTAAGCAAGGAAGCCTATGACAAAACAAATGTTTGTGAGACGCATTAGAGTTGGTGGTTGAAAGTTAATTACCAAACCTCACGGTGATACAAGCTTATTTTGCCACAACAGAGGTTTCGCAGAACTAAGTGCAGATTGAAAATATTCAATTCATACACCTTATGCTTGTTCTAATTGAATTCCCTGGTCAAAATTATCATGGATTTGCAAGTTTTTTTTTTAATTCCCTGTAACGCTAAATTCCAACTCATCTGTAATGTAATGTAAGCCGTGTGCTGCAAATCTGACACTTAATCCTGAACGGTCTCTGTGCAGTCCAATGTATCTACGCCCCTGACGATTAGTGTCTAAAGCCCTGTCTCACGAGAGGGTGTTGGTTTTCCACAGACTGCTCATGTTTCCAGGATGTGACACGCCGGCTGCATGCGTGTTGTTTCCGCCTTTTAAATCCTCATGAATCACTGGTTTTCCTAACAAGCACTTGGAAAAGGTGCCTCTTTTTGCACCCGTGTTTCACAAGTTTCTGACCGACAGAGGGCGCTGTGGTATCACAGCACAACTTTCTTTGTAGTTCAGTGTTTCACTCCTCTGACAGAGTAGGTGCACTAACTGAAGAGTTTCTCTAGGCTCTAGACTTTAGCCACATCTTTTTCTCAGGATAATCTCTAACCACCGATTATCACTGATTACTACAACCAGTAAATTTCTACACTTTCTCCTCTACACTGAAAAGAAATGAATATGTGGGTGTTTGGATAAAAAATTTGCATGAAAAATATTAAGTTTTTTCATCAAAATATAATTTCATTGCTTATACTAAACTCAATTTAAATACATTTCTAGACTTATTTAAAGTCTAGAGTTACTTAAATTTATTATTTTTTTCTTTGAAAGGAGTCTTGAGGGCAATCTTAATGTTGAATTATGTCAAGAAACTTTCATTCATTCATTATCTACAGTACACTGCTTATTCTGGGGGATGAAGTGAGGGTGGCGTCTGGAATAGGCTGGAGCGTATTCTAGGGGACCCAGGCGACAAGGCAGGGTACACCCTGAATGGGGTGCCAGCCAATAGCAGCACACACACCTACACACATACACACACACACAATCGGACAGCACTGGCCATTTTAAACCACTGATCAACCTACTGGGCGTGTCTTTAGAATGTGGGAGGAACCAGAGGAAGCCGTTAACCCCTTTTTTTTCAGTAATTTTGAGAACTATAACTAAATTTGTTAGAATCTGTTTTATCCAAAAAACAAACAAAAATCAGCATGTGCACAATTAAAAAAAAGTAATGAACGTGAATTTATTATGAACTCAAGTGGTGTATCTGAGATTAAGGAACTGTCAGAGTCTGAATTCATAATCATGTTCAATAATAATAATAATAATAATAATAATAATAATACTTTTATATATATATATATATAAAAAAAAAAAGATTGCCACACTTTTCGCAAATTAAATGTAAATACAAGCATGGCGCACTAAACACACATGGATATTGTGGCATTGTGATTCAACCCTGCTAAACACTCGCCCTAATCATGGAAGGAAAGTTCTCCATCATTCTCTGCCAGGAAATAGTCCTCACTCTCATTCACACTGGGGGATTTTCCTGTAGCTAATCCACCTAGTGAAAGGTTTTTTTTGGAGATAGAAAGAAAGAAAAAAAAAATACTGTTGGAAACTCATGTGGAAATGCAAAACACTACACAGTGAGGGGTAACGTGTGCTCAGAAACGACTGGTAAGTGTGAGGTCCCCTGCTACATGCTGTGCAGTGATTTGAAGAAGCTATCAAGTACAAATACTTGTTGGTTTTAATAGTTATTGAATTGCCTGTAGTATGTAAATTGTATTTTTTTTTTAACGAAAAGTAGTGCACATTAATCAAATTGAAATAATCACAAAGTCTTAAACTGTGGCAAAAAAACAAAATCTGACATTTCACATATTGATGAACTGACTCGAAGACTTCCTGCAGCTCTTAAGGTGGAATGTTGTCTTGCATGTTACTCAATGCGTGATGTTGTGAATCCATCAACACATCTTAATGTATAATTGAGTAAACTTTAAGGTAAAATTTATTCATTTCACTTGTTTTTCAGTTCTCTTACATGATATACATTTTACTGATAAGTGTTTTTATATTAGCCATAATCTTATAGCGCAAAACATTAAGCCCAATATTGTGTAGGTTCTCCTTGTGTACCCTCGGGGCATGACCCCATATGGAGGTCTTTGGCATCTGTCAGCGGTGGATCCTATGGGTGCTGTGGGTTGCGGGATGGAGCCTCCATGGGTCGGACTAGGGTGTCTGGTATTCCATGGATGCTCGGGTGGATGGAGATCTGGGGAAATTAAAGGCCGGATTAACAACCTTGAAGGCAGGCTGTGATGCACTGTGCCTTCTGATGTCTTTCTATCATTGCTAGCATGAATTTTTTCAACAATTTGTGCTACATTGGCATTTGGGCATTTGTGGCTCGTCTGCCATTCAAAAGGCCCGGGTTTTATTCCCAGCGAATGCCCAAACCCCAGCCACTGGATGTAGTGCTGGTCCCAAGCTGGATAAAACGGGGAGGGCTGCATCAGGAAGGGCATCCGGCATAAATTCTGTGCCAAGTTGTGCAGACTGGATGGGTCAGTTGAAAGACTAACAAAAAAAGTGCTATACTGACTTTTATGTTTTTATTCTCCACAGGCATAAATAAGCCTTGGGTGGCCATGATTCTGTCACCAGTTTACTCGTATATTATCGAATCGGTGTTATTCAGTTCCCCTATTGGTCTTATTAATATTGTTGATGTACTGTGTGTTTTTCAACCAGATTGTACAAATAGTCTTTCCTCTCACTTGGAGGAAAAATGGGCGGAGCATCATTTTAGGGCACTATAGTAGCACTACACTGTCACACACTCATCTTTCTTGATGAGAAATTGTGACATTTGTTAAGTTGATTGATCAATGTACTGTAAAAGCCACATGAATTCCGAATTGAGGAGGGTTATTACAAAAACCGATCTGTATCTGATTTAGGACTTTATATGGAAGTAAATGGAAAAGATCAGATTGTATTAGATTTGTGCTGTTCACACAGATTTCAAGTCAGATTTTAGCCCTTGATTGGAGAATGACTTTAACCACTATTTACCAGTATGCTGTAAGGAGCCCTATGTGTTTGTCTAATGCCAATCCTTGTATGTTTTTTTTTTTTTTTTTTTTTTTTTACCTTTTCCACCCATCAATACACACTTGGAAAGCACACGTTAACCCATATGACAAAAATGCACTCATCTCTGTTATGAATTTTGGGATGACAGTAAGTCGCCTTCCTCTTTTATCCAAGCTGGAAAACTATCTTCAATTATATATGTGCTGGGCCAGCAAACTTCTAACAAGATCAATAATTCAGCTCCCATGAGGGTAAACATCCCTGAGAGCAGGTGCTCCGTAAAGGTTTTCTTTTGGCCGACAACACAGGGTGGAAACGGTGCAGGACCCTCCACAGGATGTGGAAAGATAGAGTTTGGATAGAGAAGGAAGGACTACGATGATGGAATTTAGGATTCTAAATCTTTTCATGACTTGACTACCTTCTGTGTGTCTGTCCTCTTCTTGTCTGTCTCAGATACAATATATGCCAAACACAAACACTGTGTAACTTTATGTGGCTTTTGTGTGGATGTGTTTGTCCTTACCTGAATATAAATGTGATTGCACTCCTGCCAATGCTGAGAAGAATAGAGGATAAAGTGCATCGCCTGGAGAGTGCATACTTCACTCCACTTCCTTTCCTCAGCCCTTAGTTGGCCCCATCGAAGGATTATGGGCTCAAGACTGGGCTGTTTATTACTCTTTCTATTTGTTTTCTCTTCCAAATTTTCCACTGAATTTCCCATTTCCAGAGTGTTATAGTGAGTATTATATTCTATAGTGAGTACTATATTTACTTCGGGTAGATTTCATGGATGTTTAAACAGAAACTAGATGATTTAATGAGTTCATTCATTCATCTTTAGTAAGCATTTTACATTGATCAGGAGCCTATTTCTGAAACAGGAATACACTCTGTATGGGATAGCAACACACACATTTGCGTGCTGCTCACACCCATGAGTAATTTATAGCTCTTCTAAACCAAATAGTGCAGTTTGCCTTGGCCTGCCAGTAAATGCAAACCCAGGGCTTGCATTTAGGTATGTTGCCTGTGTGTGTGCATACACTACAACTGTGAAAATGGAAGAGTTTTCTCTAAAAGATCATCAGTCAGTGACTTGATCAGTGCCAGTAGTACATGTAAAATAGTGCAGTACTATTTATATGTGCATAGTACTAAAGCACCTTTTTTTTTATTTGATGTTAAAATTGATTGTGATTTATTATGCACAAGACCAAACATGAACATATTTTAATGTATGATAAAAATAGAGTTTTCACTTAAGCAAAGGTGCCAATAGTTTAATCTTTATTGAAAATACGGAAGTGTTCGAGTGCAAACTTTACCAGATGTTGTTTATGATGTGGCTGAAACTAAAATGTCTGTCTACAGTATTGGTAAGGGTCCTAGGTAGGGTTTGGTTAAATCGTGTTTAAAACCCATTTAGGGTGTAATAGGAAGTGAATAGGAAGCATTTGGGATTTGCCTTAACTAGAAGATGAAGCACTTTAATTGGATCATCCGGGAGAGATGTAAGATCAGGCTAAATAGTGATAAGAAAACATTACTCTGGGTAAATAGATAAAGATGAATCTGAGTCATTAAATCGCTGTTTAACACAGCTTCAATTATTTAAATTGTTGGCTACTTAAAAAGGACTTTTGGAAGGGATGATCTACTTCGACGGAGAAGCGATTCCAGCCAAAGGCATAAATCAGGACATTTCTGTGATGGCGGTGTTTGACCAATCAATGGTCTGCGCTATTTTTAGCTCTGTGTGGCTCATGTGGTCCCTGGGCAAGAAGTGGAACCAAATACAGCGAGGGTGTTTTAAGTGCGAAACAGTTTGCTTGGCAGTACAAATGGCACAACATGGATGAGTATTATGGGCAATTTGACAAGTCGAGCCATGTACTGTAGCATCACCCATGGAGCCATGATGTAACTTATCTAGTGTACATACTGGAATATCTTCTAAAGGTAGGAGGCAACTGGAGGAACTAGAGGAAATCCACATGGACAAAAAGAGGACAGCAGTCTGACCACATATTCTCTGGAGTCAGTCATTTTTGTTGGCCTAAAGGTTAAGTCCTGTAAGTGTAGGTAAACTATGAAACCGATATGGGTTTCAAATTATTATATTACTTCTGGAGATGGTGGTAGCAGCAGCAATAATAATAATAAAAAAACTACAATACTAGTGAACTAACTACAATATATGAAGCAGCAGCAATCTAGGTTTGATTACCAACAAGGAAGAGGCCTTTTTTTTTTTCTTTTTTTTAATTAATGAATTAATTATTTTCAATATTAAATATCTGTGGCAATGTTCTCGAAAACAAGTACTTACATTATGTAAGATACAGTACAAGTTCCACAGGGGGAAAATCGCAGGCTCTATTTTCAGAGCTAATTACGTTATTAACATAAAGTCAACTCCATGTCACACTTTAATGTCTTAATTTTGGTTTAGCTGCTTCTCATTAAACAAGCAAACAAACAAACAAAACCAGGCCTTTACCTTAGGCTCATTTGGTTATACATTTTACTTGTTAGCTCACAAGCGTTCCAAATTTTTTATTTATTTTTGTTTTACCATCAGTGCCATCATATTGGAAAACAAGGATTAGCTTCTGAGGATGGCGTTTATATTAACGTTGATTTATAGATGACTTTATACAACAGTTAGTTCTGTTCGAACAATCTGATTGGATAACAGGTATTCAATGGGTGGTTATAATAGACGGTAACAGCACTGGGATGTTTAACTAAATCTATGTATGTACTCTACGGGAGTAACCGTTATTTACACTATTACTAAAGTGCCAGCATGCCTGCCAAAACCCATTCAAAAGCAGTCACTGAAGCACTTTTATCAGGAAAACCCATCTGATAACACTGTTATTATAAACAACATTTGTCTCTTTAATAATTGCTTCTAAGTCATTCTGGATTGTGTCTAAACCACTACAGAACCACAAAGTTAACGGAGCTGATATTATAAAACAAGATAAGTGGAAGGATAAAGAGTTTTACAGGACTGTCCACCACCTTCATGGTTTATTCTCATCACCTTCTATTCTCATTCACCCCTGTTTATTATAATAACTTCCAGTTGCTAACTGCCAATCGCCAGCTCTTTCATTTGTGGTTAGTTACTTCCACCATGCGCAGAAGGATATGTGTTGGTGAAGCAAAATACCTGCTTAAATAAACAAACAAATCATAATCTGTTGATAAGAAATGGTGTTTGTGGAACTGTTGTGTAAATGCAATATCACCCCTGCTGTCATGCTGCTGCGCCTTCATGCCTATGACCGCATAACAGCCTTGTTGATATTCAAGCATAACAGCACTCCCCCTCGTGTGATATTGCTTAATTAACACCATCAATCTTCCAACCAGACCTTTTCTTCCGCTTGATGTTGTGTACTGAGGGCATATCAGTGATTACATTTGACATTGGAAATATTTACTTGATTAACTAAATCTGTAAAGGTCTTTCAATGCTTCAGACACACAGACACAGATATGTCCAGGATGTCTGTTATGAACTGTTGTCCAAGAACAACTATTTTTAAGTATTTTTTTCCTCTGACAGTAATATTTCTTTAATTTCTTCACAAACCAGACGAGAAACTTAGGACAGCTCCTCACAAAGCAATCAGAGCCATGCTGCTCGCAAACACACACTGTTTTTTTTTTCCACAAAAATGTGGATGTTATGCAGTTTGCTCCGCCTGGATTGACCAATGCAGCACAATGACTGCATTTATGACTAATATGATAAAATATACAATACCCATAATCATGATACATTGATCAGGCAAGAAATAAAACATGATGGGGCATACTGTTACAGTGACTATTTCTTAAAACATTGTTTTATGGAATGCTAGCAATTCCATTTATTTTATTAATTCACGAACATGCTTTAATTCATACTCAGGGATGCTGAATGATAAAGATCTTTTTTAATTAAAACTGATTGATTATGTTTGTTCTGCATACTATTTCTTGTTATTATAATTTAATAATCTAGCATAATCTTTTATAGCTGTTTCTCGCACTGACCAAAGACATGCAGAGTAGGCAAATTGCTGTTTCCAAATTGCCCATAGTGTGTGTCTGCACTTGGGCTCTGTGATGTACTGGCACCCTGTCTAGGGTCTACCCTGCCTTTGTGCCCCAAGTCCCCTGGGATAGGCTGCAGGCCTTCTGTGACACTGTACAGGATAAGAGGTAAAAAGAATGAGTGAGTGATTTTGCTCACATATCTATTCATTTGTACATCACAAAACGGGGCACTTGAAGTTCATGTAATGGGAAGCATTTGATTATGTTGTTAGCCGCTTCGATTTTGAATAAGAGAAAATGGGAGTATTTTTGACTTTAAATAAATCTTATACTGATTATTGATTGTCCCGGCCCGGCTTGATCGAGTAACTTTTGTTTCTATATTTAAAAATTATCCATTTTAATTTTCAAAATGACAAAAAGGAAAAAGCCCAAAGCACTCACTCATCGTCTATACCGCGGCTTAGGGCACAAGGCGGCACCTTCTGCACCTTCCCCTGGACAGGGTGCCAATCCATCGCAAGGCTCACACACATACACTCCCTCACACATTATGGCCAATTAGCCTAATCTGCAGGTCTTTGGACTGTGGGAGGAAACCGAAGTACCCGTAGAAAACCCACCAAGCACAGGGAGAACATGCACACAGAGATGGGAATCGAGCCTGGCCGGGAATCAAACCCGGACCCTGGAGGTGCAGGGCGACAATGCTAAGCACTACACCACTGTGCTGCCGGTCCTAAAGCAATCTTATCTTATTTAAAGTTTGGATACCCATCCTAATCAGAATTTTGTAACAACCCCTCTAGCAAGTATTGCATCTCTTAAACATTCTTGTAGTCAGCTAAGAGTCTTTAAAATCATGTTTGAGGAAATTTACCCATGTGTTCTTGCAAAGGTCTTCTACAGTAGTTCTGTGAGATCCCTGGGTCGTCATGCATACACTACCAGTCAAATACTTACTGTGCCACTGGCTGCAACAGAAGTCCAAAGCATGATCGATCCACCTGCTCAAAATTTGAAGGTTTTCTATTTATTTATTTTTGGCACTTATTTTTAATGTTCTGCATCCCTTTTTGCTTCAAAAATACCTTTGTTTATTGCTGTAAAAACAGGACTTGTTTCTCAATTTCATCATGCTGGTTGTTCACCACCATCCCGGAATCTGCTAAATATTGGTGATGGTCTTTTACAGTGACGCAAGGGTTTTGATTTGGCTTTCTAGAAATCCTTTCCAGACCTCATCTTAGCCTCCACCTTCCTTGTTAACTTCCATTGCTAGGAAGCTGCTTAGAGAAGCCAATGGCTGCTAGTTGTTGGGATTGGAGGAGTCATAATATTTATAAAGATGAGAAAATTGCACCATCTCAACTTTCCTAACGATTATTGTGCACAAGCCTAACAAGCTAATTAAGGTCAGAGACCTTTGTAAATGTTATCTAAGCACTCAAATCTCTTGGGGTGCCCAAACCTTTGCTTGGTGCTCTTTTCCATTTTTTCTACTCCAAAATTGTACAAAACAAAGGTAATACACTAATCCTGGTTGAAAATAATGACTCATCTTATTATTTTTTTTCTGTCTTTAATTTTATATCCTTTGGAGATCCGTTCATCTTCTATCCACTTAACTATTTACAGAAACAGAAATTTTGACTGTATGAACTTATTTTGCATTCCACTAAGTGAATGCAGTACAGATCTGAATGCTTGTAAAGGGGGGAATTTTACTGGTATTGTTTGGTGTCTTCCAAGATGACACTCAGTTAAATTTAAGCAGATGAATGACACCAAGGCGTACCAGTAAAATTCCCCTTTTTTACAAGCATTCAGACCTGTACTGCATTCACTTAGTCGAATGCAAAATATGTTTATCTGGTCAAAATTTCTGTTTCTGTTGCATCATTTAAAAATGATCTTATCATATGCTTTGACCATTAAAGCTACTAGATTCCCAATCAAACTGTGTAAGACCTTAGACTGAAGTGTTAAACAGCATCCTCTACAAGCCGCATTAACCCCACACACACACCATGTATTGTTGTCTTTACTTTTCTCAACATTACCATACTGTTTTAACTGTTTTCTTAGACACAGTGTCGTTCAACATGCCCCTGCATTTCTTCAATTACCCCGCCACCAATGGTACAGCTTTTCAATAATCCCCCTCTCTTTCCATCTCTCTCGTCATGATGGCAAAACTGCCTGTGCTGCACTAAATGACATTTTAATGCGTCCTCATTAGTATGCTGTGCTGCAACCTTTTTTAATGCTTTCTCCAATTTGTTGATGGCATTGTTATGAAAAGTCTTTTCATTTAAAACTAAGCATATGCCTTCATTGGCAGTAAGTTTCCAAGCCATTTGTTTACCTTTTGATGGAAGGGGTTAGCTGTATTAAGAAGTCACACTCAGACTTCTAATGACAAAACAAGCATGGCTTCGACTTCGAATAGAATGTTATCTTTTCTTGGAGAGCATCATTACAATAAGACCAGAAAGAAAAAAAACAAAGAAAAAAAACATTGCACTTTTATTATTAGGGTACTGACTCAGTTGCTGTTTGCAATCAACCTAATACTCCATTAAAAATCCAATATATGGCATCTAAAAGGAAACGTTTTGTGTTACTAGTTTATTTTATATAGATCATTGAGACCAGATGGATGGTGGGAGATAGATGATATTTTTTTTCTTGTGCAGTTATTCCAGACCAATGACCTCAACTTTGGAAGATGAGTATAAGTAAAGGCATTTTACAAATGGAAAAGTGGGAATTTTATTTTTGACAAACGGCGCACTTTATCGTTT
>JAQMYJ010000040.1:9827683-9843404 GCA_030014305.1 Clarias laeviceps | reverse complement strand
TTTTATTTTTTTTTATTTGTCTTTATATATATATATATATATATATATATATATATATATATATATATATATTTATGCAGGTGAAACATTGAGCAGCTTTACTGCTCTTACAGCTTATTTTTCTCACTGTCCACTCTGTAGTCAGGCAACAAAAACAGTTTGCTAAGACGTAAATAATAAAAAAAATATTTAAACTCCACACAGTGGGATTACAAAGCTGTATGCACAAAGGCGCTTCTTATTGTGGTATTGGTATTGGAAACACATTTAGTCTGAATAATTTTCAATCAGGTTTTACGTATGCCTTAGCCAAATCCATGTAAACTCATTTTTTCCCACAAATAATGGCATTTAAACCTAGTAAACGTTCCCTGTCTTAGGTCAGTTAGGATCACTGCTTTAATTTTAAGAATGTGAAATGTTAGAGTAATAGTAAAGAGCAAGACTTATTTCAGCTTTTATTTATTTCATCACATTCCCACTGGCTCAGAAGTTTACATACACTTAGTTAGTATTTGGTAACCTTGCCTTTAAATTGTGTAAATTGAGTTGAATGTTTTGGGTGGCCTTTCGCATGCTCCTAACAATAAGATGCTGTAATTTTAGCCCATTTCCTCCTGACAGAACTGGTGTTACTGGGTCAGGTTTTAGGCCTCCTGGCCCGTGCATACTTTTTCAGTTCTGCTCATAAATTCTTTATTGGGTTGACGTCAGGGCAAGTTTAATACCTCAACCTTGCTTTGCTTAAGCTATTAGCTACAACTTTGGACATCTGCTTGGAGTCTTTGTCGATTTGGAAGGCCCATTTGCAACCAAGCTTTAACTTCCTGGTTGATGTCTTGAGATGTTGCTTCAATATATTCACAAAATCTTCCTTTCTCATGATGCGAAGTGCACCAGTCCATCCTGGAGTAAATCCCCCCACCCACAACATGATGCTACCACTTCTATGCTTTACAGTATGGTTGGGAAGGTGTTCTTCACCTTGTAAGCCTCAACACTTTTTTTCTTAGAAATAACAATGGTCATTATGGCCAAACAGCCAGACCAGAGGACATTTCACCAAAAATTAAGATCATTGACCTATGTGTATCTGCAAACCATTGTCTGGCTTTTTATGGTGGTTTTGGATCCTTGACTCCTTCTTTGCTGAGCAGCCTTTCAGATTATGTCAATATCAGGGTTGTTTTATTGTGGATATGGATCCAGTGTCTTCATTAGATCTTTTGATTTCTACTTCTTTCGTACCAAAGTACAATACTGACCCATGGTGTTTCTACTGGCATAGTATTGTTTGTACAAATGATTGTGTACCATAAGGCATTTGGAAGTTGCTCTCTAAGATGAACCAGACTTCTGGACCACCTGGCTTCTTTTGATTTTCCCATGGTATCAAACAGAGACACTAAGTTTAGGCCTTAAAATACATCCACAGGTAAGCCTTCGATTGACTCAAATGATGTGAAGTAATCTACAGTATCTGTACGCAAGTCTGTGAAGATTCCCAGTCATCCAGATGAGGTTATCTGGAAGTTGAGTCATTTCAACTGGTCTTCTTTCTTGTTAAACATTTTACTACTCATCCAAAGTTCTGAAGAATTGTTGGACAAATTACTTGTCATGCATAAAGTATAGTTTAACATGAAATCTTTGGAGTGGTTAAAAAAGTTTTAATGACTTCAACCTAAGTCTATGTAAATCTCTAACTAAGTTGTCACTATATTGCAACCTGCTTTTAACATGCATATAAACGCAGACTAATATAAACAGCGTGCAAAATTTCACCAGGTACAGTAAGCTTGATGAAAATCTTTTCAGACTTTGTAACCTAGCAGACCGATATCAAGATTATATATACAATATTTTACCCAGTGTAGTGTCATAGCAGCTGTTCCACTTGTGCATCTGTGCCAATACATCTGTATGCTGTGGGTAGTTTCATTTGAAGCTGTCGGTGGCACAGATGATGAATTTGCAGCTTTAGTTTGTGTTAGAATTCTGCCTCACACTTGATCAACCTGATTTAGCCTATATGGTAAGTCTACTTTGAGGATAGAACACAAGTGCTCCATCACCAAGGATGTTTTCGGAACACAAAAAGGCTACTTAAAGGCTTATTAAAGCATCTAACAAAACATAATGCAAAGCGAGGTGGTTGAAATGCTTTTTTTTTTTTTTAAATGAGCAAATCTAGAGCAGATTACAGATGCCTATAGTGGACATTTAATTACACATCGTCTTAGAACTCCAGCATTATGCTAAATGGGAAATGAAGTGAATCGAAGAAGCTTATATTTTGTGTTGCAGCAGTTTGTAGAATGTAATACTTGTCACGTTGAGTTAAAATCAGTTTTAATTTCGTTAAAAGACCATTCAATTTGCTAGAAAGAAATGTGATGTGCTCCAGCTCTTACTTCAGTAATGCTGTTATTCTTCAGCCTGTTGGACATTCATTCATTCATTTTATGCATTTATTCTGAATGGTTACTTTTGACAGGTCCAATCACCTAATTCAAAGTTTGGCAGTGACACACGCACCACCTAATTTCTCAACTCTATAAAGTAGAGCGATGGATGGAAAGGACCTTCAGCTTTAGATAAATGACTCAAAGGGTGAAAGAAACAAAGTTTGGTTCAGGGGGAAAAAAAGAGTGTTTGTTTCAAAAAGTTAAATTACCATACCAACTTTGAAAACTTGAAAATCTTAGACCTAACTTTTTAAAGAGAGTACATTAACTATATTTTTGATCTGTTTTATTTGTAACTACACATCTGCCCATCTAAAGACTTCATGGCAAGTTCACTGCCATTCATCTTATACTGTACTTATCTTTTACTTATCATTTTATAAACATTAGTAAACGTGAGTGGCACTATTTAACCTGTAGCTTTATTACAGAATAATTATTTGCATAGCAGCTAATTCTATCTGCGGTAGTAGTTTGAGTGACTCTGGATATAGACTCCACTGCTCACTGTGGATTATTTCTAATAAATATTTTAAGTATTAAAATAGTGTTTTCACTTGGACTTTCTCCTGTGCAATAGACCCTAGTCTTTTATTTATTTCTTTATTTTCCCAGCACTACATGCTTGTACTGTCCAGCAAAATGTTCAAAGGAGATTACAATCTTACACACACCCACCCATACACACAGGATTATAAAGTGCTGAGCAAATCACTGATGTTTTGAGAGGAAACTGCCAGGGATAAGTACAGTATTTCCATCTCAAATTGGAGACCAAATTACAAAGACTTGACGACCAACAGGAACCCATAGCTTTATCACACTCACATAGTTACTATCGAGCTATAAATAGACAATATTTATTTATTTAATTAATTAATTAATTTTAATGAAACAAAAAATAAACCAAGCTCACTATTTCAAACCTTGGGCCAGTTGGAAATCTGAGAACATGGGGAAATTCTGGACAGATTAGATAACATGTAGTCTAAACCTAAAAAGACAACAAATGAGGGAGACATGTAAATGACATCATATCCTAGGATTTATTATTATTATTTTTTTAATATATGGCCATACACGTAGTTCTTTTTTTTTTTTTTTTTTTTTTACAATTTAAAAAAGGATGCAAAATGAGCCTTATGATACATATTTATTTATTTATTTATTTATTTATTCTATTTTCCCAGAATACTGATTTATATATTAAGGTAAATGGTAAGGTAAAATATATAAGAACGATTTACAAATGCAACAGTGAGGTTGGCTTTTTATACATTGCAGATGTACGGGTGTGAAGAATTTTGAAAGATCTAATGAAATTATTGTGGCAAAATTTAAAAGTGAAACTGCATGGTTGAAAACTGTCCAAATATTTAAACACAAGTTTTTGTTACATTTAACTAAACACTCCATTAATTTTCTTCCTGTTGTTTCTCCTGATGATAGTAAATGATACAAACAAGCTTTAATAACTTTTGACCTCTTAGAACACTAATGAAAACCAGTTCACACTGAATTAGAGTGTGTTAAAGTCCAGTAACTTGTGGATAGCTCTCTCAAAAACAGCACGTAGTACCATCATGTATGCACATATTACTTGTAATAAAGTTAAGACTGAATGTACCATTTTTGGATTAACTTAATAACTTGCAAGTATAAGATCTTCATCTATTGAAGTAGCATCAATTAGCTAAAAATACGATTTAGGCTAATAAAAACAAATCGGATATGTGGTTCACTTATTTCTATGAGTGAGACATTTATTGATTCACTTATTTAAAATTACAAGCCTACAATCAGAATTTGTGTATTAATTTCCTTCTGTTGGATGAACGCCTCACAAATGATTATACTGTTACCGTTCTTATAATTGGTATAAATGATTATACCTATGAGAAGCGAATTGCTATTTGGGAAAGGAGGTAGTTTAGTTGTTTGGCGGCTTTATTCAGTCAGTTTAAGATGAAGAAGACAGCACCGGTGATGTGACATTTGAGAATTTCACATCGTTTATACAATAATCTTGTTCTGCATGAATGGGATTTGACACATTTCAATGATGAGGAATATCATCAGATGACAGATGAGAGTGCATGAGAAAAGGCATGACTGTGATGTGAGCTTTTACACTGCCAACCATATTCCTTTGGGAATTATGAAACTTTTTTTGTTTTGTTTACTGATCTACTTTTGGGTGAAAGCTTCCCCAGTGAACATTTCTAACTCATAATCCTCATATCAAGTTTAATCATTCTTTATTTTAAAGAATGAAATTGTTACACTGGTCATATATTTTTAAATACATGATGCTTACCAATTAATTATTAATAAGCAGAAAACATCAGGAATGTCCATAAGTACTTTGTTATGTGCAGTCAGGTCAGTATCACAGCAGCTGTTCCACTTGTGCATCTGTGCCAATACATCTGTAAGCTGTGGGCAATTTTATTTGAAGCCAATTTCAAGAGGTGGCACAGACATTGGGATTTTTTTTTCTTTCTGTGAGTTAGATATCTGCAGGAGAAAAGTGTATTGATTCCCATTTTCCGCCTCTAACAAAAACGGCATCAAGGAGCCTATGAGGTTAGTGTTCGATTTGAGAATAAAACAGTGCAGCTCATTGGTATTAACGTTTGTTAGCACAGATGATTTATTTATTTATTTTTCAGTTATGCAGGGGCTACTTACGGGCTTATTACATCATATAACAAAACATGATGCAAATGCAGAGAGAGGCATTGAAATGAGAATTTTGAGCGGATCTCTGGTGGACATTTGGATCATCACAATAGCTGATCATTTCAAATAGGAAATGAAGTGGACACAAGGCACTTAGCATATTCTTACTGCAGTTTGTTGAGAGTGTAATTCTCTGTTATGAGATGAAATATTTTATGTTATTAGGCTTACACACAAAACCGCCTGTCCGGATAATAATAGGTTCTAATCCATAGAATCCATATTGGTGCTGTAGCCTGTAATTAAATTTTTAATTTGAAAAAATAGCTAGGGTCTGTTATTTCACTAATAGAGCAATAACCTTAAGACCTAATGCCACATCAAACTGCTGCAAAGACCTTGAAGTTACCAGTTTGTTCCAAAAGGATTGAAGAGGCAGTGGGAATGGGGTCAAAATGGAGAAATATGCATTTAAACGTGCATTTATACAGACATACTGTACGTGCATTTGGGCAACTTTTATCATGTTATCACTAATTCCACACACATGATCATGCACTCACCAGGTCCAATGAGATCGAACAGAGCTATTACGATGTCTCTTGTGTGTCTTTTGTTACCTTCAATTTAGCCAAATACCAATATAAATGTCACAACAGTGAACTGTGAGTCAAATTAAAGAAACGGTGACAAATGCTTTACTGTGACAGGCTGCAAAGTTGCTGAAGATGCAATTTAGAAAGTGGGTGTCTATGTAACAACCTTGGCAGCAACCTTATTTCCCCCCTCATCTGTTCTAACCACTCAGCATTCAGCATCACCTGTTTATTAGTCATTGGCCTGATCATCTGTGCCTGTTTCTTGCTGATTTATGCTTTTAGTTAGATTGGTTTTCATGTTTTAAAGGACACTGTGGCTTAACAACAACAGAAAAAAATTATCTGAAACAGGTCAGGTACAGGGACTGGACTAAAAATGAGAGTCAAAAAAGTCTTTTTTCAGAAGCAAATTATGAAGAATGAGGGGTGGCTTAAGACTTTTTGTATAGTACAGTATATACAGTTTAATTGACTTAATAGTAAGAAGTGCTACTAATTTGATGTCTGATTTAAGGAGACCATCTCTAGTTCTTAAACTGTAATTTTTTTTTGTTGAATTTTTTTGTTGAATTTTTGTTTTTTAGTCAGAAGTCAGAAATGCCTACTACTGTACCGACACAGTGTGCTGATGATGCTCGTTCATAATAAATTGTTCATCGGAAAGAACATGTCCATGTCTATTATTATTTTTTTTTAAGTATTATTTTTAAGTTGTAGCTCTACAAAATGTTGAACGTTGAACCTGAAACAAATTTCAGTCTCTTTCTCTGTTTTAAAGTGGTATAAGCCAGACATAATACAATGGGCTGTCCAGGTGTCCGCAGAGCTTTTCTGCATCCATAGACAGTGATGTAATGTTCTACTACTGTAGCTAATAGGAAGTTAAACCTACAGTATGGTTGGTGGTGCCTGGGAATATTTGCCATTTATATATTAACTAGCTAAACACATGTGATCATTATTGCTAGATGGAAATAAAACTTCCCAAATAAATGTTCAATACATTTTGTGGTGTGAGTTGTATTATTCTTCAAACTAGCCCATTATACAGTAGTCGTAGCTACCCAGTTGTTCAGTTCTGTTGCCTCAGATGTTGCAGTTTTGCCTAGCTGTTCTGTCTTGACTTTTTTGTTTGTTTTTTTCTTTCATCCTCTTGTTGAGGTCTAATAAAAAAATATATATATATATATTTTTTACACATACGAGATGTATTTGGGTGAAACATTTATTTTCTGGTATGCTTAAGAAAAGGAAAATCCTCTACAATGCACTATAATAATGAAATACATTTACAGTCATTTTTCTCAACACTGGGTAAAGGTGCCTGACTTTTAATACTGGAGGGCCAGAGTCCAGCTCAGTTCTAGGATTTCCCAGCTCAAATTGTATGAAATTGGAAAGAGAGTTAGAGGCTGCTAAAATCTAATGGGTTCAGCTAAGGTCTAGGTTTGATTGATGTGCCTTGTGTATGTGTATGCTGGGGAAAAAAAAAAAAAAAAAGAGAAAAAAAAAAACCTGAAACAAAGTACACAGAGCTAATTTCAGAACACACTGATGCTCTGTAGCGTCTAGATCAACGTTGCGTGCAGAGAGGATATTCAGAGATCGAGAAACAAAAATAGATGTCCTCAAAGCATTCTTTTTGAGTTCATAGTTCCAAAAAAGTCTCATTTTATGAATTTCTTTTATTTATCATTATTTATTTATTTTTTTATTTTTTTTGTAGACTGGTGAAGGAAAAAAAAAGTACGATTCACATGTGTGAAATGTATGATCGTAGTAAACAAGGACAAGTGATAGAAATGATCCTAGGAGCATGATGACAGGGATATTTTCTTCCTGTCAAGCTTCTTTTGTGAAAGGCATCATTTAGGTTTATGCCACTTTACTTTTCCAGTGAAAACAACATATAATCATGGAATTGCTGCGACTGTAGACGACGTGTCCTCTGTAGAATATTGCGAGGTCCCTCAACAAGGCCTTTACCCAAGTGACAAGTGTGAAACGAGAGTCAGATGGAAAAGATAGTCAATCTGAGAGCATTGCTTTTATCTGGGTCTGCCGCTCTGAAATGGAATGTGTCAGAACGGAGGAGAAGCAGAGAGGCAGCATCTGAATAGGAAATGTGTTCGGAGATGATTGACCTCAAGGCAGAGACTGGTGAGAGAGGAGCGCTGAGAGAGAGAGAGAGAGAGAGAGAGAGGGTTGGCAGCCTCGGTATATCAGCCATGCAGTGTAAAATATTATCTACAGTCAGAAGTTGGCTCAGGGTAGATGTGGGTGGATTCTGTAAAAACTGTTTAATCCAAAGACGTATATATTAGATTGGTTTTGCAGCTTTGTTTAAAAAGTAGAATGATAATATGGATGAACATGTGGAAGAGATCTCAGTTCTCAGTTTGTGCACTGTATATTTTTTATTAGTCCCAAATTAGCAAAACATGAATTTTGAGAGGCTGGTAGGGATCCGACCAATGGTTCTAAGTGTTACAGGGAGAGGGTCTATCCAGGTGACCTGCCATTTTTAAACCCTACTATCATTGAGTAATACCATCGCCACTGTGCAATTTCATTGTTGTTACCTAGGTTTTTACTGTATATAGGTTTTTGTTGCTATGGTGTGAGCTGTAGTTTGCTAGGAAAGGCTGAGTAGCACAGCAGAAAAGTAACCATTTCATCATTTAAAGATCGTGGTTGAGAGTTTGGCTCCTAATGAGCCCATATTCATACAAGGTGAAAATAGAGCGAATTTGGTCATGATGGATTGGTGTTTGTTTTTTCCTATAAAGCACAGAAACACCAAAAACCATTTGGGGACACGTGTGAGCTTATATGTGAGTGTTTTCTGTTGCCCTGTGATGCAGGACATGCCTTTTAAAATGCAGTTTAAAATGATGCAGGTGACTAGCTGCATGCGCGTCAGATTCCATATCTGGACCTTGTACAAGGGATGCTCCACATAAGCTAAAAAAAAAAAAAAAAGCTGTGCCATTGTTGATAAGGTAGATTGTTATTTTCTGTGAAGGGATGAATGCGAATCATTTATGAAAAGCGCCTCCAGAAAAAAATGCTGTCATAATGTGATAAGAAACTCGTATCTTGTAATGAATTAAAAATTATTAAACAAAAACATTGCTATGATTAGCAAATTCCTGAACTATTAGACGGATGATACTTTACGTCTTGCTATTGCTGGAATAAAATCACCTTTGTAGTGGTAATGGTTCACTCGGTTTCTCCTTGTGCAACATCGTACCACCCTGTCATTGATTTATTGAATTATTTTATTTTTTTTTAAATACTTATTAAATCTAGAATGATAACTGAAGTGATTTCCGATTTTCATTAAGGGAGGAAAAATATTTCGTGGCTTGCATGCGGCTTGAACATCTGTACCGTTCCATGTAGAGGATTCTGGCTTTCTGTTTAGTCATTGTGAAGATAGGGCCTGTGCTTCATTCGACATGCCCAAGGAGACACTCGCCCTGCAGATATGGGGAATGAGACGCGCTTCACCTCTTCCCTTCAGGACTAAATAATTAGCTTCGAATCTGCTCTCATCTCTGTGGTGCTGCTGCATGGCTGCAGAAATTGACGACACGCTGTTTACCTCAGCAAGCTCATTGCTGATTTAGATAAGCTTGTTAATTAGAGGTGTCTTCTGCCTATTTTCACATTTCCGTCTACGTTTATAGAGGTGAGATTTCATGTTGTTTTCCTAATTTCTCAAAAGTTGCCTTAAAATTGACCAGTTTCTTACTTTCATCACTTGCTTAGGCTTTGATTATATGCATATATAAAAACCGTGTATGTTGGCTCCTCAGGCCATGACTCTGCGGTGTGCTGTGGATGGCAGATCCTTTGGGTGCTTGGGTGTGGCCTTCATGAATTCGACTTGTTTGAGTGGGTGCTTGGTCGGATTGAGATCTGGGAATTCAGCGGCCAGATCAATAACCTTGAACTCTTGACCCACTAGGCCCCATACACAAGTTGTCCTGTGATGGACAGACTGGCTTTTGGGTGCTCATGATCCTGTCACCAGTTTACTGTTATATAATTTGATAATCATTGTTATTCAATTCACCTGTTATTCTATTACATGTATATTGTCACCATGAAGGGATGATTTGGTCTGCAACAATGTTTAGGTAGATGGTAAAAAAAATAGCAGTAGAATCCACATTAAACTTGGGACACAAAGTTTCCCAGTCGAACTTTACCAAGGGCATCACACTGCCCCTTCTGGCTGGCCTTCTTTAAGTGGTCATCTTAAACCTGGCATAGAATAACTATTCTGCACCAGATAAACCTAGTTTGAAAATTCATTCCAAGCCCACGTTTACCATGGAATTCATGTTTATAATATATAACAGAAGCTTTTCAACATACAGTAAATACAACATGAGTCTATTTCTTTCTTGTTCTCTGTAGGTTATATACTTCCACACATCTTTGTGTTTGGCCTCAGTGGTGGCTGTAGTGGAGCTGGCCTCTCTCCCTTCTGGGACAGAAACTTCCCAGAGTGCAGTGGGGCAGGGTTTTGGCATCCTACAGCTCTTCTCTGGACAAGCGCAAGGAGAGGGCAGGTAATGTTTAATGTCCTAATGTCTTTGTCCTACAGTATAGAGAAATGTGTGTGTGTGTGTGTGTGTGTGTTTGTTTGTATCTTCTTTACAGTTTTGTATTGCTTATTTTTCAAGCTGGTTTATGAATTTATGTGCGAAATTGTTCATATGAGCAATACTCATGAAAATACTTTAAATTCACAAAATCTATTCATAATAAATAATGCACAGCTTGACTTGATTAAGGATATATAATTTGCATGGATTTCTGAACTTTCTTATGTACAAGGAAAATATACAGATATACTGTCATAATTATATTTATAATGTTAAGTATACCGTCATCTACTGTCTCACTTGCTTATATATTACGCTTACAGTACAACGTGTGTTTTTGACCCTTGATCTGCAGGTTAACTCTGTTCTATGGTACTCCTCGAGCTCTGCTACACCCAACACTGAGGGACCCGTTGCAGTGTGAGTACACACACATACACGCATACACACAAATAGGCTTCTCCTCAGACTCAAAAAAAAAAAACACACAAAGATTTACCATTCAGCCGAACATTGTATTAAATGTGCTATATATTTACACTGTGTGTGTGTGTGTGTGTGTGTGTGTGCGCGTGTGTATTTCAGCTCATGGTGGGTAGCTAATCAATAAAGAATGATTTTTATAAAGTGGTTTAGTTCACTTCTTCATGCAATATAAATCATGTTTTATGGCAGCTTGAGTATACTATTAGTGAGACACTGGCCCTGGGCATTATGGGCGCTTGCCCATGTACATACGTCCTTTTAAATGAGCCATACTTATTCTTGGTAAAGTGTTAAAGTAAACCCCATAGCCATAAATGACCTCACTGCTTTTGGTGTTCACAATACAAGTAGACTCAAAAGGGTATTTAGTACTATTTCTGCACATTTTATCCTTGCTTACTTCTCAAAGCACTTGTTCTCCACAGCATGAGCTCTTTATAACTCATAGCCTAGACAGACTGTCGGTGTTGTCTTTCATAATGGTTATTTTTCATGAGGCTGTCATCAAAATACTGCAAGTTTAGCAAAAACAGAACTGAAATGAAGTACCAGAAGTGTCCAGGGATGGCGGATGGGGTGAGGGGTTATGATGGTAGTTGTGGTGTCAACAAGCAAAGGGACACCCGTGTAAGTAGCTGGAAAAGACAAAATACAAAACTGATGTGACTCTTTAGGCTACAAATAATACTATACTGATAATTATTAATGACTTGATTATTTAAAGATGATAAAACTGTATTAGACTTGAAAGCTAGCAATAAAAGAGACAAATGAAAGCTGCAAAGGACTGCATACTTAAGACTGCATACATAAGAATCTTTTCCTTTCCGTCCTAACTTTCTCACTCAATCTACAGTACATGTGTTTCTTGAAATCTATTTTTATTTTGGGATCTGAAAGGAAAACTAATGTGTGACTTTTCACCAGTGTCCAAAATTTACTAATGTTTTACTCACTTGTGAAATATCATGTCTTCCTCATTTGTTAAAATGCCAGCAGTTGCTAGAATAGCATGAAAATCATCTTGATTTCTATCCTGATGCATTAGCCATGGCTTCAGTGGCAGTGACAGTAGCTCCCTCCAATATACAGTAGCAGCACTGCTTGAAGAACAGCGCTAATGTAATAAGCTGTGTACAGCCAATCTAGTATATATTCATGGAATAACAACGTAAGAACAACAGCATAATTGCTAGTGATGCAATGTCTCTGTAAGGATCTTTTTACTTTGTTCGTGAACCACATGCAGTGCATTTTTCTCTTTTGGTACTTATCTATGAGGTAAGAAAAAAGGGAAACTACATGAAAGTAAGCAAGCCATACTGAAATTTTCCGACCAGAGAGTGTTTCACTTGTGGGCTGTTTTTTTAAATATGTCTGACTCCATTTTCTGTGACACATACATGGCAAAATATAGATCTAATACTACATATGTTGCTAACTTGGACACTTTGGGCACAACCTGTATGTTCTCTGTGGCATTGCTTTGGAAACCTTATGTAACCTCGCAACTTTTATTTCCATCAAGGTTTGCCTTAATTTTTGGCTGAGATCTTGTATTGTAAGGTCAGGACCCTGTGGTGGTCCATTCATGTGTGAAAATTATTCCTTATGCTCCCAGGATGATTCTTTTACAATTTGAGTCCCGGAATATGACTATGCCATTAGGGAAGTATAAACCCATTTGTGGGGAAACCTCGTCATTCAGTACGCATGTGAAAGGGCATACAATCCATCACTGATTACAAACCATCCACAAAGACTCTTCCAACCAGCACTGCTTTCCTCCCCGATGAGCTGAATCATTTCTACACTTGTTTCGACCTAGGATGCAGGCAGCATGCCAAAAATGATGACTGTTCCCCTGTTGGCCATCCCCTCACTCTCCACAAAAGATGTACACTCAGCACTAAGCAAAGTAGATGCACATACAGTAAGGCTGCTGGCCCTGACGGCATACCAGGATGAGCCTTTATCACTGAAGCCTTTAACATGTCACTGGCCTAAGCTACTGTTCACACACAACACATGTAAAAACACTGCTCATTGATTTTAGCTCTAGTAAGGACATACCCACTATGATGATCATCAAGCTTCAGGGCCTGGGTGTCAGCCCTTCTATTTGCAGCTGGATTCTGGACTTTCTAACTGACAGGCATCAGTCTGTTTAGTTGGGCAATCACATGTCCTCTTCTCTTGTTGTGAAAACTGGTGTTCCACAGGGCAGTGTGCTGAGTCCATTGCTCTATTCCCTGTTTACTCATGACCTTGTGCCTCTGCATAAGTCCAACATGATCAAGTATTCAGATACCACGGTGGTAGGTGGTTGGCCTGTAGGGAGGAGATTCGCAGCCTATCAGCATCGTGTTACTCCATTTCTGATTAATCTCAATAACAAGTGGTTTTCTCATTACATTGTTTGTGTAGTAATGCTCTTACTGCCACTACAGTATTAAATATAACTGATTTCTACTGTTGATTATTATTATTACTACACAAAACGTTAGTGAAGGTCATGCATGTTTTTTTTTCTGACCACTTTTGTTCCATGAATTTGATGGTTCAGCACTATCATTTTTTTTTCAGATTTTAGTAATTACATTGGTTAATTTATCACCCAATATCAGTAATTTCAGCAATCCCCTTAATCCTTTCTTTACTTGATGCAGGCTAAATTGATCTTTCTGTAACAAAGAAATATTTTTTCCACAATTTCTGGATACATGATCCGACATGGATTATTTTGGTTTTATTTTGGCAAAATGCATATTTTTTTGCATTGCATATAAGCCATAAAGAGGATTTTTTTTTTCAATCATGATTTTTTTTTCTGCATTCAAATTTGGTTTGAAAAAAATCTGTGAATTGAATTCAACTATGACATAAGACCACAAATTGAATCAAAATGGGATTTTATGAAATTTGTATGTGAAGTTTCTATACAGTATGTGTTATGTTTAAAAGTGACATCAATAAATCGTGCAAATTACAGTGTGAGTCGCAGTGTCTCTGCACAAGTCTAACATATGCTCATCAAGTATTCAGTGTCTAGTGTGATAAATGAGACTTGAATGTACAGCATCAGTATATAAATTGGCACCCGGGGCAGTGTCGTACCAACATCTATAGCTAAGGGAATGAATGAATGACTAAATGAGATTTTTTTTTTCCTCTGACTGTCTTCATTTATTTTGTACCTAATAGTCATTTTAAATCTTGCTTGGTGCAACCATCACTAAATTGGAAAGTTTCTGCAATAAAGTAGTGGAGTTTTAAGTTTTAAGTTCTTCATGGAAACATTCTAGATTTGTTTTTGTTTTTTTTCTCCACCTAACAAACTTGTTCAATAGTCTTAAACTTCAAAAGTCTAAAACCCAGCATGCATAAGTCTTATTGATAAATTTGGCTCCTGGGATCATTGCATAGGCTTTTGGATTGACTAACTAAGGAAGTGACTCTGAACATAAACTTCAGGCAGTGTCCATTATGGACTATGGTGTTCACTTTTATATTAAATGACTTGAGGATTTGTGTGCTCTATTATGTGGAGGAGATAATCAGGACTCTGCTGCTATCTTCTGCAAACAGCACTGTGTCTGGGAACAATGCCTCATCAGCAGCTTGGGAAAGTTTTTTTTGGTGTGGGGAGGGTAGAATAGTTGTACATTTTTGTCATCTAGGAATGGTACTGAAAATATAGAACTTTAGGAGGTACTGTTTGTTGGGAAAAAGAAGCAGATGAAGTGCAGATCTTCATTTATAGAACTAGGTTATAATCTGGGATCAGGACTAGGATAAAGCAACTGTATAGTAAGTAAACAATAAACACAGTACAAACTGGCACTTAAACACACACTGTGGCACAAAATTTGAGTTTGTGACTCAGGACATTTAATATGCAGGGGGTAATGAGAAGAGCATTTCAGTGCCTCACTGGCATCTGTACATTTGTCTGTGATTTAAAATAAATCCATTTTAAACTTACCCAAAGAAAGAGAGTTAAAGAAATGTCTATTTCTTTCTGTGTAAGGACCAGTGGTACAGCTAATTAGACCAAAATGCTTCAGTTTGCAGCACTTTGGAGCAATGGAAAAAGATCATGTTGTCTGATGAGTTTAGATTGACCCTATTCCAGAAAGATCAGGGTAAGAAGGGAAGCACATAAGTCGACGTACCCATCATGCATAGTGGCCTCTATACAAGTCTCTAGAGGCAGTGGGTTACTTAAGTTGGTCGAGTCTAGGCTCAACAATGTTATGTGGCAATAAATCTTTCTTCCCTGATGGCACTGGCATATTCCATGACTCACACTGTAAAAGGGTGGTGGTGGGTGCATGCATGATCTCTATAATCTCTATAATGTTGCTTGTACAGTACATGTCCTCAGAAATAAATCCTAGATTTCAGTGTAGTGCAGGACCAATGTGCTGTGTACGATCGTACACTAGGTTTTAATTTAGCACTATGTGCCACAGTGTGTGCTGAAACAAACTAACTTTGTGTCTTAAATCTAATACATGCACTATTTTAGACTATTATTGGGCACTAAAACTAAGCTACGTCATACCGTGTTTAGAATTTTAGAAACTTTTCACAGCGTTTTTCAATGAGCACAGCGTTTCCCAATGAGCTCAGTGGCCTTCATCAGCCGTAAGTGGAAGAAGTTCAAAACCACCAGGACTCTTCCTAGAGCTGGCCGGCCCTCTTAACTGAGCAATCGGGGGAGAAGGGCCTTAGTCGGGGAGGTGACCAAGAACCCGATGGTCACTCTGTCAGAGCTCCAGAGTTCCTCTGTGGAGAGAGGAGAACCTTCCAGAAGGACAACCATCTCTGCAGCAATCCACCAATCAGGCCTATATGGTAG
>JAQMYJ010000040.1:9807992-9826410 GCA_030014305.1 Clarias laeviceps | reverse complement strand
ACATACACACACACACACACACACACACACACACACACACACACACACACACACGGAATAGAGCAGTTCCATTATATGCATCATACTGTTATATTCACATGCACACTGAAACAGTCTTTATTCAATCAGCTGTTTCCTCTGTTCATCTATCTATCTATCTATCTATCTATCTATCTAATCCCTTAATCTATTTTACCTCCATCTCTTCTCTTTTCTTTCTTTCTTTCCTTCACTACCACCTTCAGATTTTTTACGTTCTTTTGTTACCCCTCTTCTCTTCTTTCTTTTTTCCTTTCTTTCTTCATTTCACTACCTCCTTCAGATTTGTATAAGTTCTTTTACCACTCTTCTTTTCTACCACTCTTCTGTCTGTCTGCCTTTCTTTTTTTCTTTCTTTCTTTTTCTTTCTGTCTTCTATCTTTCATTACCTCCTTCAGATTTCTATAAGTTCTTTTGTTACCTCTCTTCTTTCTGTCTCTGTCCTTCCTTCCTTCCACCCTTTCTGTCTTTCTTTCTTTTGCTTTCTTTACTTTTCTTTGTAAATTTCTTTTATTACTTTGTTTTTGTTTGTTTGTTTCTTTTTTTTCTTTCACTACCTCTTTCATACCTTTTTACAAGTCCTCTCCTCTCCTCTTCTCGTCCCACTCTCTCTCCCTAGCTTCTCTGCTAATTGAGCACAGCGGCTCCATGTTTTCCAACATCACCGTTTGTTTCTGTCTGATTCACTGCAGTGCTGTGGGAGTGTACGAGGCACGAATCTGATTACTCACTCGTGCTCTTAGATACTTTTTCACTATTCTGTTACTTAAGTGATTGAAAAAAAAAATATATATATATATATATATATATATATATCACACTTTCTTTTACCCACTTTGAGACCCTTTTAATATTGGATTCTCTCTAGGAACACACACTCACACAAACACACAGTAATATTTATACCAGGGTCCTGTGTGTCAGAAGCTGATGACAAGCAACACACTGTGTGTGTGTGTGTGTGTGTGCGTGTGTGTGCGCGCGCCTTTTTCTGGAAACCAGGTCTAGCAGCATGGTTAAGTTAGCTAGTTTATTTCATATGGAATAAACAGCATTGACATGTTAATTGTGTGCGAGTTGCGGCGGTAAAAAGCGTGCGCGCTCTTCAGCTCGTGCACAATGACTGCGCCGTGTTCTCGCCTGCCTTTACACGGCTAATGGGGGAGATTTCCACTGAATGTAAAATCAGTTAGCTCATCTCGGCTCACTTCACTGACTCAATAAATGTCTCAACTAATTACACCTCTCCATCTGGGTGAAACAGAACGGACGCAGAGAGAACTTCGCCACTCATCCGCTCTGAATCAGACGCCATTACACCCACCTTTTATTCCTGAACTGCAGAATCAATTCAATCAAACCCTGCGCCGTTTCCACATTTATGCCGCCTTCTTCTGAAAAGCAGCGTTCTGGACACATGGATAATGAGCAGTTCAGACATCTAGACCAAGCTTTCAAGAGAAACAACTTATTTGTTCTGGGTGTCTTTTTTTTTTTTCATACTGTATATGTTAATAAAAACGTGAAGATCTCGACCTTGTCTTTGTGCATTTCGCTCTAACGTGCTTCACACATCCACGCTGGCCCCAAACAAACAGATGACTTATTAACAGACGAGTGGATTTTCAGGAAAATGATTAGACTAGCCTGGTGCTATTGAAGTCTTCTAACCTCCACACACGCTCTTCACACATGCTCTGTATGTGTGTGTGTGTGCAAATTTTGCCCAGAGTGTCGGGTCCATGGAGTAGAAAGCATTAGGTTGTGTTCATTAGTGGCCAGTGGCCACACACACACACACACACACACACACACACACACACACACACACACAATACAGAGACGGCAGACCTTGCAGATGTTATATGGAAGTCTAGCAGAAGCTATTACTGCTGCTGTGATGGCATGCCGCGACCAATTGTGTCCTTGTTTTGGGCATGTGTGCGACTCATTTGTTTCTTAAATGAAAAAAATGTGTTTGGTGGCACCTGGTGTGTGTGTGTGTGTACGCGCACACAAAAATCCTTTTTCTTCACATATGGAGTGTGGTGTTTTTGTCCAGTTGAGTGACTGATTGCTTACGCTGTGTGATCCAGACAGAGAAACAGTGTAAAGAAAGTGTGTGTGTGTGTGACAGGGAGAGATAAACAGTCTAATGAAAGATTCAGTTTCCTTCATATCATGTGAAACCGCCAAGAGGGCAGGGATGCCTATTTATTGTCCAGTCTTTCTCTCTTTCTCACTCTCACTCACACACACACGTATTGTAGTGAGCGTTATTCTTTATTTCTCTTTTATCTTTCCTCATATTTCTCCCTCTTTCTTTCTTTCATTTTCTTTCCTTTTCTTTGTAAACTTTCTCTATTCCTTTCACCCCATTTTCTTTCTTTCTTTCTTTCTTTCTTTCTCTGTCCCTTGCACTCTTTCTTTCTTTCTTCCATCCCTTATTCATTCATGTGACGCTTTCCAGACAAATTGTTTACGTACTACAGTACTTGTCTTTTATCAAGTACCTCGCTTGTTTACCAAATTAAAATTTATTTAAAACTTTTGCTCAACTTGCAAAACACTCGCATTTTCAGAGTGTGTACACTGTATATCTATAATATATTATGCATGTATTATATTCAGTTGTACTTGGTTGTATGTCCACCGTAAATTAGAGGAAAAGTAGGAAAATACACATTTTTGTTGGGTCATCAGTTTGCTGCTGTTGAACACAGCAACCAACCCATCCTCCCCTCCCCCTTACTGTTGCTTGTGACTTTTTTATATCCATGTTGTTGTTCATATTACAAACTTGGCCAGGTTTTTGTCCCAGGTACATCACACACAAATCTCTGCTGTCAGTGATGTGCTTAAAGATATAGAGCTCTATTGGTCAGACCATATAGGCATAGTCGAGTATTGATTCTTTCAAAATAAGGGTATAGTACCATATTGTACAGAGAGAGAGAGAGACAGAGACATGCATGTCAATAGAGCTGTAAACTTCCTGAGATCACTCTCTAATGGAATAAGTTGTGAGGTCAGTTTGTGTTTACACTACAGCTGAAAGTCTTGCATCAGACTTATGCAAGATGTGGTGGTGCGTGGTGTAGTGGTAGAACTGAGACACTGCTACAAATTTGCAAACTGGTAAAGGTTTTCACTGCACTGTGGGTGAGTAAACTTCCAAATGTAGTGATGCTCTTCATTCTGAATACTCTACCTCTGCGCAGAGCTTCTGCACCTGTGACTCATTTTCTACTGCTCTGCACATGTAGACATGTAGAGTATACACCCGAGATCTGAAATCCCAAAAACAGTTCATGCCATAGTTTCTTCGCTGGATAATCTTGCGTGAATATTTCAGTACTTAAAAACCTACTACAAATTGGGGGCCAGCATATCCACCCGTATTTTTGCAAATAGTGTGTGTTTACATAAGGCTACATAAGAAAAACATTTGCTTATATACTGTTGTAGTCAGTAGTTTACATACACTCCTTCCTGCATTTTTACTTAATTATTCCATCCACTTTGTACTATGCAACAGTTTAACTCACCCTGTAGCATGATGCAACCATCACCATGCTTCTTGTCACACATTTTCCTCCAATCATATTTCTGGTTAAAACTTTCCTCCAGGAGGCTTTTTCTTTGACTATGTGATCAACTACAAACTTTAATTTAGCTTAATATGAATTGTGGAGCAGGTGCTTCTTCCTTGAATCATAACTTTTTAGTGATTATGGTGATGTAAAACCTGACTAGTGTTCCAGGAGCTTCCAGTTCGTGGCAGACCTGTGCTGTGGTGTTTCCTTGGTTGTTCCTGACCATTTAAACCAATTGCTTCATAGTTGAAGGTGACAGTTTGGGTTTTCTTCCATTCTTCTACCTTGCCAACGTGGCTACATTTCCCAATAATAATGTACTTGCATGTAGATGTTTCAACCGATTTTCTGCAGTTGTTTAGAAACGAATCCAAGGAAACATTCCTTCTTGGAATTTACCATCCTCTTGCTAAGTTCTGCACTGAGCTCCTTGTTGTACTATGTGTTTATAAGTCACATAAATACCAGGAAGTCAAGAGGCCTTGGGCTTGGCAAATTAAACAACATTTCAAGACTTTCAGTATCAGTGAATTTATATATATATAAAAGTAGGTTTATGTAAATGTTCAATCTAGCATGTATATAATTAGTCCTATATTGATATCAGAAAAATAAAATGAATTTATTTAAAATGGAACTTATGCTTCAAACTAACAAAAAAAAAACAAACAAACTGGGATTTGTGAAGAACAAAGAATTTCACTGTGCAGTAATGTGTATTTGATGAATAAAGCCTGAACTTTATATAAAAAATATTGTTATTACTTATATTAAATGCTCCATGAAAAGACCATTTCAAATTAATAATTGATAGGCTGATGGTGTCATTTCATTCATGTTCATAATGACTGTATTTACACTTAGGCCTGCTTATCTACCTGTAAGAAAACATGTTTATTATTACATAATTGAACAATATTAGTTAAAAAAAAAAAAAAAAAACTAAGATAAGGCAATCACATATAAATCTGATTTATTAATGTTTGCTCACATGTTGTGAACTGTCCAGTGATACCTGACCTCCTGGTAGGCCTGTGCCCTTGCTTTATTTTATATTATTAACTTCTTGACTCACTTTTTACACTTAAATGGTACCATTGCATTCTATGAAGGTAAATGGAGAATGTTTTGAGTTCATATTAAAGAAATTCTATTGCTGCACATTATATGGACAAAAGTATTACATTTGATGATAACATCCATATGTGCTTGTTGAACATCTCATTCCTTATTTTAAGTCATAACTGTTATTCTGCAAAAAGTCCTGGTTTGATTTGAACTCCACTTGTAAATAAAATGACATGAACAATATCTGTTTTTTTTCTACTGTAAACATTGTCAAACCTTTTGCATGTAAACCTTCCTCTTAACCAAAGCTGATGAGTTTTTTTTAGTGTTGTGGTATTCATGGAATCCCATTTATACGCACACATTACCATTTCTACTATAGTTCTTACCTTAGTGAAGTGTTTACGTATTTTCCTACCTGCCTACCTGAGATGCTGCTCTTTGTTTTAAATATGATCCCTAGTCCCTGTCTAACATACACTATGTTCTATGATACTACTCAATAAAACAGTGTGAGTGTAAGATGCTAAATGACAAAAAGGAGAGGTGTAAAAAATTTAGCTGTAAAGCTGAACTTTAGGATTCTTGACTATCTTTGCATTGCAGCAGGAGTGGTTTCTGACCCAGCAACTCTTGATTGCGCCATATAAAGGTTCATAGAAAGCAACGATGTGCATTTAAAGAAAAGCACACATTTAATAGCATTACTCACACACATACCCAACTTACATGCACAACTCCAAGCTGTTAAACATGGAATAGCTTGGATTTGTGCAACTATTTTTAAAGCACAAATGAAAGTTCAAGTTGGGTATGTGTGTGTGAGTAATGCTATTAAGTGTGTGCTCTTCTTGTGTTTTAAGCACCTAGCATTCAGAAGTTCAGAAGTTACCACCAGTCCTTAATTGAAAAAACTTTAATGAAAAAAAACTTGATACATGTAATCTGATTTTTTTTTTTAATACATAGTCTTAAATAATTGTCAAATTTGGTTGAACGAATGTGTGTTTTATTAATAGAAAAATGGGCACCATATTACGGCAGAAAGCTCAGAATTACTTATATACATGCAAATAAGGAAGTGCAGTCTATAATGACATGTCGACATGATGGATGTGGAGGGTTTGCTGAAGTTGTTGCTAAGTGTAGGTTTAGAAAATAAGGAAAGCTATGGTAATTGCTAGACATTGGGAGCTGAGATGGAGTGGCCCGAAGTGCACTTATGTTTTCTTTTTTGCTAGACTTATACTAATACTAATAGGACATTTTTTCATAAAATGGGTTATCTTTCAAAGTGTTATGACTACATTTGCTTATAATAATAATAATATTGGTATTTCGGGCACCCCTACTATTATTGTTGCACTTTTAGCACGGAAAACTTTGATATTTAATGTCTGACATTTAATGTGGATCTTTCTTTTCTAAAGAATGTTCCCAAAATTACAATTTTTCCGATTCAGGATCAGGCGGCCGTATCTCCCTCAATTTTGCATGACACTTAGACAGATCAACTGTAAAATTGACACCACATAACATTAACACATTCAAATTGCAAACTGGTCAGAAGATTACGGTCACCCAAGGCTCATCAAGAATCAAGAATAATGTCAATGCTGGACACAATAGAATGGCACCAGAACACCGCGTGCATCACAGCCTGCTGTCCAGAGTAGGACCAGAGTACCCACAACACCCAAAGGATCTGCTGCCAAGGTCCTCCTGCCAGACACCACTGGACGCACTGGGGAGCCAGAGCCACACCTTGTGGCGCAAGAGGAACACAAAACCTTGGTGCTTATAATGTTAATGTTTTTAACATTACGGCTGATTGGTGCATATCAGAACTTTCAGCCAGTTTTCCCCAAGCTGAAAAGCATTTTGGAGCATTTTTTTCTGATCAGAAAATGAGACCCATTTTATGTAAATTAACACTCTAGCACTAATGGCTACAGAGATAGCTTGAAGTATATGCAAGATATCAGGTTACATTCTCAGCATGTGAGTTAACCATGCAGACACAGACTCTGCTAAGACAGCCAGGCTACAGTAAACCTATCCTCGCATACACACTCATACACTCGGAATAGGTGCATGAATATCTTCGAAGCCCTATGGCCTAGAAAGGAGCTGTTTTCACTGTTTCGCCCAGGAAAACTGATGCATCCTTATATTTATATTTTGTTTTCATATACAGTTTACACTTGAATCAAGCAACCATTTAGAAACTTTAGAGTTTGAAATATTATGTAGCTGATCTAGAAGGATAGATGTAATGTATTGATCAAGGGCAAATGAAAGACATATACTATTTACATATATTATTCATCCCACGTTTCCCCTAAGGACTCGGTAAAGTACATCTATCCATCTAGATCAGCCTCCAATCATATAATGTGCGGTGACTTACTACGGTTTTAAATGTGGATTACGTTGTCAGGTTTAAATAGCTTATCTATTTCAACTCTGCAACAAAGATCCACAAATTACAAAAAAATAAGAGTAGTCATAAAGGGAGGCATGTAAGTCTGTTTCATTTCCCACAGCAACTTGTTTAAATTCTGTGCAACACTTTATGAGAGCCAAAGTGACTAAGTGAGTGATAGGAGACAGATCTGATGTAGCTCAAGCCACAGCATGCCGTATACTCCCCAGCGTGCCGCATGACCATGTCAGCTTTTCATGACACACGGCACTTCTGTTGTTAGGGACATTTTGCCCTTTTCAAGGGGTTATGTTGTTAAATAATTCATATTTTTATTGACTTATATGCAAGTCAAACAACCTCTACCTGAATGTTTTTTTCATCCACTGTGAGCTTTGCCTTTTATGGAGTTTTATGGGCATCACCGAATGCAAATTAGCTGAGCCAAGCACCATGTTGGGTATCTGGCATTTCATCAAAATGAATTTACCCCATTTTGACCCAGTTTAATTCGGCGCACAGGTTATGCAGTATTATATTAAAATATTGATAAATGAGGCTCACTATTATTTCATTCACAGTTATTGTTTTTAAAATATTATTTGTAAATGTAAACCTATGCCATATATCCAGGTGTTGAAAACGTATAGTAGCGTATTTAATTTTAATTTCCTCTAATGCAACACTGTAATACTGTGAAATCTCAGTTATCTTCTTGCCATTAGTGGATTATAATTGACTGTTTGTTTGTTTGTTATATTTAATAAAATGGTTACATTTATTAAAAGCACTTTGTTTTTGTGTTGTCTAAGATGTGAATTGTATGGTGAATTACTGTAGTTATGTTACTGAACTTAATCTAATTCATGGTTGATTTCTGATCAGTCTTCTGTGTGTGTGTGTGTGTGTGTGTGTGTGTGTGTGTGTGCGCGCTTAACATTGCGCTTCACAGTGAATACAGTGCTATCAGCAATAGAGGGAACTCAGCTGCTGTATTCTCTCCAGCCACACCCTGCCCTCAATCCCATCATGCACCTGCTCCCACCCAATATCATGGTATCTGGCCATGAACTCATCCCTGGAGTCCTTCCTCCTACAGACAGCACAGGTAAGATTACCCATGATGCCCATGGCTCTTAAACTGTTACTAATCCGAAACAACAATTGATTTTATAAGGATTTAAAGTTGTCCCCAAAGTGGTGTAAAGGATGATATAGCTCAGAATCATCAGAAAACAAAACAAAACAAAAACAACAAATTAGATCCATAACCAGTTGGCTGAAGCAGGAGATCCTTTGTTGTCATGGGGATGGCTCATGATATGTTGGCGCAGAATAGACACTGACAGAATTTTGCTGGGTCGAAAGTCAAGCTTCGGGCATAATCAAAAGCACTTTAGTTGTCTTGTGTATCTCTTGTGTTTGCTGCTAAGGGAATTTGCGATTCATCTCCACTGAATCTCGATCATAGGAATTCTCTACGCTGAATAAAATCTGAGTTTATGGCAGTGTGTAATGGATTGTGTGGAGTGGGGGTTGACGGAGCAGAGGAAAATATGCAAAAAGGAGCTGATCGTGATGCCAGGCTAATCCCTCAGCACTCCAGACTGGAGTTTGAAAAAGAAGACACAGATCACACTCTGTCTCTGTTTCTCTGTTCCCTCAGTCTGCCTTTTCTTTTCTGCCTCCCAGCTTGCAGTTTGTGCTGCTGTACTACAGATCATTCATGCAATGCTATTAAGAAATCATGCGAAACATTAGCAACGTGAAATTTTGTTACATTTAATCGTGCACATGTGATACTTGTGTTGAAGCCAGCAAATTATCAAGATCAAGTATCAAGAGTACTGTAAAGGACAGTAAATTTTGCATTAATTTTGGAAATCTAGATTCTAGAGTCTGGAGGAAGAGCGGAGAGGCACAGAATCCAAGCAACTTGAAGTCCAGTGTGAAGTTTCCTGCCGTTGGTGATATGATTTGGTGTGCCATGTCATCTGCAGGTGTTGGGCGACTGTGGTATATCAAGTCCAAAGTCAACGTGGCCATCTACCAGGAGATTTCAGAGCACTTCATGCTTCCTCATGCTGACAAGCTTTATGGAGCTGCTGACACAGTGCCGGAACTACCACTTACCATTATATTACTGTGCTTGATTGATTGGTAAGCCAATGTGCTTGACCTGAACCTGATAGAGAATCTGTTATATTGTCAAGAGGAAGATGAGAAGTACCCAACCGGAACAATACAGTACAAACAATATCAAAGCAACTTAGTCGTTAATAAGTTGTCAGTAGTGCCACAGGCTGATTGCGTACTGTATATGCCATGCCACATTGCAGGAATTCATGTTGAAGGCATGACCAAGTGTTAAGTGCATAAATGAACATCTTTTTCCTAGAATGGACTTTTCTGTATTGAAAATCCTTTTTTGACTGATCTTAAAAAAATATTTTGAGATACTGGATTTTTGATTGTCATCAAGCTGTAAGCCATAATCATCATAAAAAAGGCTTGAAGTATTTCACTTTACATGTACAGTACTGAATCTAGAATACATGAGAGTTTCACTTTTTAAATTATTGTCTTTAGTAGATGAGGGAGGAAAAAAATATAAACAGTTACTTATTTCAATTATTTTGTTTAGCAATTCAGTTGTGTTGCCGCACAGACTCCAAAATAAATATTTTTAAAATAAAAATTATTTAAAAGATTTTTTTCGTCTATTCCTCTATAATCCTACAGATGGAGCTCTCTAAATGATTCATATATTTATGTAAAGCACAGCATCCTTTGTGGAAGGAGCAGATTATTTGATGCTTATGTTTAGAATTGTAAGAAAATCTAAAAGAAAAAATAATATTGAATCAGGATATTTATAAAATTGTGATGTTAACAGAATCGCAATACAAATCATATTGGTACCTGGATATCGTAATAATATTGTATTGGGTGGTCCCCTCTATATTACTTAGTTTCTTTTTGTTTTGTTTTGTTTATAAATCGAATAAACCTGTTATTAGTTTATTTGATCAAGAGAAAATTTACATTTAGAAGTAATTAGAAGTGTTTACATGCACCCTAAAAACCTATTTAAAATCCAACTGATAGTTCGTACACCTCAATCAAAATAGAGTAAACCAATTCAGAGCAATTTAAATTCAATTTCTATCTGATTGAATAATCTGTTAAGCAGAAGAACAGCGGCCATGTAAACCTCTGTGTGTTTGTGATTACTTTCTGTCTCGCTCTTTTACTCTCTCTTGCTGTCTGTGTCCCACTGGACCTCGATCTTTTTCTGTTTAGGCTCCACTGCTCCACGATAGTGCCTCTTGCTGGATGACTGTGTGTGTGTGAGTGCATGTGTGCACCTGTGTGTTTGTGTGTGAGTGAGAAAACCAAAGCTCTTGAGTTCTGGCTGTAACTGTGATTGGCTAAGCCTTTAGAATTGAAGCACCACTAGCTTTGACTCACACATATCCCAGTTTATAGCATCCTGTAAACACACACACTCTGTAACGAGTTTAACGCCTGGACGGCGCCACAAACACGAGGTAAGGTCTTTGGGGGGGGGGGGAAAGGATCATTTTATTTTAAAAAGAATGGGGTAGGAAAAGGGTTTAAGGTGGGAGAACGGAGAGAAAGGGGAGAAATGAGCACTTGCAGGTCTGCATAATAAGCTTGCATGCGGGTACAGGCTGGCGATGGCAGAGTTGGCTCGGATGGGCAGCGGCTCCTGCATGCCACATGGGCACTCTTCTTCCCGCTGACCTGGCCAGCCGGCCCCTCCCAGCTCTCCACTGTGCGTGGCCTCAGACAGGAGCCCCTCTCGACGTCCAATGGCTGGGCGGCTTTCCCGGTTGGGGACAGGGTTCTTAACGTGGTAGCGCAGCGGCAACAGATTGAGGCGCACGCCCATCACAGGCGCACGCTGTGACCATGCACACTCACACACACATGCATATTATACAAACACAGAGTTTATGAATACTATGAATCATGCAAATACCTTGTACTGCTTTGTTCATATCTAAACACAGCTCTCAAATCCAAACACAGCATATACATGCACTTAGAAAAATAGCAGCACTGATTCACATCAGTCTACCAGGGTCCAGTCACCGAGGAAGTGGAAGCAGATGTGGTTTTACTTGCAGGTTTTATTTCCACTCTACTTTTCAGGAAATGCTTTATTTTTTATAGCACGCAGATAACGGTGTATGTTGAGAAACTTAAATCTCTGAATTTTATTGGTCTTCAGCTGTTCATTACAACACATTAGTAGTAAATGAACTTACAGATTTATGATGTGGTGATATTTATAGCTATTTATTCCAGTTAAGATTTAATGTAAAACTTTCATCTAGTACAATAGAAACATTGCTTAAGTCGAACATTGGTGTAGTTTACATTCTGTTATTAAATGTTATTCTGACCTTTTTTTAAATAATTTTTTTTACTTTGCCGTCCACCTGTGTTTCTGCTATCTGTACATGTCCTCGCACTTGTGGATTTATTCATTAAAAAAACAGGATTAGCCTCGTCTTCCCGCCGGGTGGCTGATCACCGCAAATCTCACTTCTTTTTGTCCGTGTGAAACTGATGAAAGTTTTTGACCTTGTACGTTGTGGCATAATAAAACTGGAGGGGGTGTGCTAGATAGAATATTGTCTGGTTTGGTTTTACATCATATCTGACATCACAGGCAAGAGCTCTGTTTCTGTTAAGGTGTACATTTGGAAAGCAGCTTGGAATAAGATAGTTGCAACGTCCCCCCCAAAAAAAAAAAAATAAAAATAAATAATAATAATAAATGACAACAACAATAATAATAATAATAATTAAAAATTTATAATAATAATATTATTATTAATAATAATATTAATAATAATAATAATAATAATAACTTATTATTATTATTATTATTATTGGTTTGTATATATTTATATTTTATTTTGTAGTTTGTGTAAATTGAAATATTCCAACCTATTCTTTTACTTTATTACATTTTTTTTATTATATATTTAGTTTAATTGTATTCTTTAGTGCATTTTTTTTTCATTGTAGTGAAATCTTTCTACTCTATTTTTCTTTTTAGGTCATGGACACTCATCTAGGCATTTCTCTGTGTATCATACTGGGGAATGGTTGTGTTACAAATAAAATTATTATAATTATCATTAGTACTTTTATTACTATTATTATTATTATTAGTAGTAGTAGTAGTAGTAGTAGTTGTAGTAGTAGTAGTGTCAATTTTCCTATATTGCTGCATATTAAATGGATTATTTTTAGGAAAAAAAATCCTTTTGGGTATTTAAACTTGAAGTGCTTTTGTCACATTTTTTCACATTGTTCCTAAAGTGTTTTTATCACATTCTTTTTAAGAAAAAGAGAACCTGAAAACCTTATACAGTATTTGGGTGTCATGTAAAGAGTTAATATTTGACGTTATGCTTTTTCCCTGTTGTCTAATTAATTTTTTTTTTACTTAATTTGTTTAAATTTTTTAGTGATTGATGTAGGATGATTTTTCCGACAGACTAATCATAAACTTGTTAGTTCACCTGCTGGGAAAATGAAAGTGCTTGTCTGAGCATTTACAGACGTGTATGTGTTCTTCTACCATCAAATGGCTTTAAAACTTATTACCTACCTCTAGAGTATGAAAGTTAGTTAGATAGTAACAGGCATTGAGGGCAAGTGTGTTCCAGGAAAGAGAGAGCTCTGAACTTGGTGAAGCCACCATCCTTATCCTCCTTCATGAATATTAACATAATGGCTTTGAGCTGTAGTGTTTGTCATGTAAGGAAATGAATGGAAAAATGAGAAAGCAAATGAATAGACAAATAAGATACTGTTGATTAACAGCAACAACAACAATAGTAATGGAGACAGGAGCAGCATTAATTGCAAAATAAATTTTTAGATGGGGTTTCAGTCTGCATGAACACACAAAACGAGGAAAAAAATCTCTGCTCTTTATTTTCCATTTTTGTACTGGCTGGAGGTTAAACCAGCAAAACTCATTTCCTCCTATTTTTACCTTATATGCCAAGAGACCAACCCCTGGGGCAATGTTCAGCTAACCTCTACCCTTTCAGATGTTAGGAGGTAATGCTAACCTAGCAATCTTTAGCTCTTAATAAGGGCTACCGTTACCTGTCAGCAGTTAGCCGCTAACAGCTAAAGGGCAACTTACGATCATTAGCGCTTGAGAAGAGTGCTTTATAGGACTTTATAGTGATAATTATAGAAGATGACAACATTAAATTATTAATCATACAAATCTTTTTCCCCCTTATTTTGTTTGACAGGAGTGTGGGTGGGAAAGGCCTAAAAAACGGCTGAGAAATACTGCAGAACCTTGATGTTTTCAGTCCTTACATTCTGATTGGCTAGGAAAATTCCCATTTTGTAATGTGTTGGTCAGGGGCGATGCCCCTTGCTGCATACACGTGTATCACATGAGGTTGTATTTTTAGGTATGTAGCAATGACATTTACACAACTGCATATTATTTTCCGTAATCTAGATCATGACAAGGTCATAAAGTCATAAGGTTATAGAACACCTTTAGTTTTCCTTAAATTTTGACATTTAAATATTAAATTTTTCTTGTCATAAATTTGTCGATATCTTCTGTAATGTATGATGTAATAAAATGGCGTACTGCCCTTGTAGAACTTCAAAAATCTCTTGGTGCCCCTGCAATTTGTAGGATATTCAGTGGCCCTTGGGATATGAAATTTATACCCTGATTACATCATACGAATATCTCTATATTCTACCAAATATATTGATTAAGATTCTAGCTTTATTTGAAGCTCTTTAAAAACCAACATTTGCCTTCAACAGTGTGTCCTTGAACATTTGAGTCCATCTGTGTTTGGCTGAGCGTAGCTTGCTGCCTTCAGGGTGATCTTCTATCTGTTATTTCAGAGAGAATTTTAAAACTAAACTATAACCATGAGTTCATATGAAGTGAACATTTTGGCTGGTGGTTTTGGCTCGGCAATTGAACAGGTTTGTGTGATGAGATGAAAGACATAACGATAGCCAGGGCAAGATGGCGGTTAATTACTATTCTTGTACAATCACTCTTTCACTCACATTTATGAAATCAATCACTGATGCAACTGGATTTTCTTAGAAAGTAGACCTGTCTAGTTTTTAATTAGATGAACCTCATCCATTTTAGAATTATTTGAAGTCCCAAATGCCATTATGTATGGAATAAAGATGTTAATTATGTAAGGAATAACTAACAACAGACTGTGTGAAACTAATGCAACCCAGGGGGTGTGATGCGGTAAGACACACAAGAGTCCACGGAGTGCGTTAGTCCGTTTCCACCACAGCATTTTGCTAATTATTATCATGTTTAATTTATTAAGAAAAGAATCCTCACACATTATAATGGGTTATAGTTTACATGGCTAGACATTTTAAAACATAAACTCCTGTGTCCTTTTCCTGATGTGGGAGACTTTGGCTGTTACGTCCATCTCCATTCATAAATGTTAAATAAATATCTTCTAAAAAGTCACCAAGCCATCCATAACTTGGTTTACTTAAAAAATAAAAAATAAAAATAGTCCCTGTGTAAGAGCTGTTACTACAGCTATAATAACTTTGAAATGTGTGCAGTAATAACAATTTGTCATTCATATTTCAGCGACAGCTACTGTCAGAGTTGTTCTTTTATAAGAAAATAATGCACATACAGTATTAAGGTATTTTTGGGTGTAATTCAAATATCAAGTTTATATGAATGCACTGGTTTTAAGACTCTAACATTTCTATGATATGATTCTTCATTCACAGCTGATATTTCATGTAATCTATGCTAATGTGAAAGGTAACAAAGTAAATTTCACATTTCTCAAGTATACTTGAGTAGTTTATCAGAAAATACTTTTTACTTTTACTCCAAAAGGTTGAACATCTGAACTTTTATTTCACTATATTTTTGCATGCCATTGCATGTGGTTACTTAACCACAATAGTATGTAATATTTGAAGAGGAAATTTTGATACCTGCTGACAAGTATGCATAATTGTAGTTTCCCTTGTGGCAAGCTTAGTAATGTTACATATGTTAACATGCCTTTTGCAAACAATGATGAAAACATCATGCTCACAGTCGAGAGAGAGAGAGAGAGAGAGAGAGATTCTTTACTTTGAAAAAGGCTATTGTGAGCTACTACAAGGTCAGTATTTTTAATATGCAATTGCATTTTAAGGTGAGTTTCTTTGTACTGTAAATTGAGGACTTCTACTTTTACTTAAGTAATATTTGACATAGGGTTTATCACTGTGAGCTGTTATTGTAGAATCGATAACATATTAGAACCAGTCTGATACTACTGTATACATGAAGTGACACACGGGCGGTCATGTTGTCTTGTGAATGTGTTACAACATTACAAACAATTATAAACAGTGGGGAATAAAGTACAAGCTATTATTTTTATTATGGTACATTAAAATAAGTTATACACATTGTTGGACAACCTGATCATTTTGATATATACATATTTTTTCACACTGCTTTTGTGACTATGACCACTGTTCAAAGTGCTATATAAATAAAATTGAATTAAATCAACAAATCATTGTAATATTTAGGGAGTAATACCATTCAGAACATGCAGTTTTAGGAAAATGAACCAGTTCAGGGTGGTAAGAGAAACTCTGCTTCATTTTGGGCTATAGCACACCACCCAGGCACTGGTTATTGTTCTGCAAGAGCGATCCTTGTTGAGTGTCATTTCTTACTTAACTTAATAGTCCAAGGTATTTTCATAATGCACTTGGTTTACAAGTTAAACAAACCTACAGATCCCAGATTGGGAAACAACACTGTTGCGAGTGTTCTTGACTTTGCTGTAGGAGGTGCAACATGTAACTTGAGGTCATATTAATGTGGTGTCTTTGTGCTCTCTGTAAGTATCTTACAAACTACTACATAAACAATTATCCAGCTACTAAAGACGATTACATTGTAATGGTGCTCATTTCTTAGTGACCATTCATGCTGCCTGTGTGGCATTTTCTTGACCCAGTCTTGCTTTAATGAATTCCAATAAAATGTCTTCTCTCCTACGCCAGCATAATCTGTCTTACCCCATACTGAACAATGACGTTCGACTCTTTCATTTTCGTGTCTGATTGAACCGTCGAACACTAAGAGCCCTGGTGTTCTCGCGTGATGGGTAATAACATATCTGCCCCGCTAATCAAATCACTTCTAAGTGGTATAAAAGAAGAAGAGCTCTATCACTTTGAAGAAACTGTATATACATGTTAAGGCATGATGAGAAGACTGAAAGCAGAGGAAACGATAATGTTCAGATTAGTGGCGAGACAGGCATTATAGGTCCAGGCCTTGAGTGAATTCTGTCCTGCTAAGCTGAATAGATGACTGTGCAGACGTCATGCATCTCAGAGGCTTAATGTGACTTAACATTCAAGAAGCGGACACTGGCTTTCACCTACCGTGCATGAATACCCACTAATGAAAACAATCATTAGGAGATCCGGGATTGTTCAGTCAGGCTAATTAAAACCTGTGATAAATAAGCAGCAACTAGGAAAACCCACACGCTTAAATTTAAATTTCCTGCGAAACACTCTCCATTAGCAGTCGTGCTGTTCACTCAGTTCTGATTAAATTTTTGGTGCACTCACTTGACCTCATAATTAGATAATTTACATTTATCTTTCAAGGTTTTTTTCTCAACCTTTTTGTTTTTTCAGCCCTCCAAAAAAAAAGGGATTATACTGGGAACATAACATTTGATGAGCAAAATTGATACGTTTAGTGTGTTTGCTAATGAGTTTGCTTTAATTTCACACAGAACACAATTTGAATTTCAAATAATTGTATGAATAAATAATTCAAAACTGTCTGAAATCTGAAATCGAAAGTCATGAAACTGGTCGAAAAGTTAAAGGAACATTTGCATGTAGTAATCACCAATAAACTGCCTGAGCATGAAAAGCAGGTAAATAGACAAGAATTAAATATTCTGTGTGCTATTTGTTTTTTATCTTGTTTTATTTTATTGTTCCAATTATCCAAAAGCTCTGCCTTTTGGCTTACGTTATCTACAAAATCAACAACACACACACACACACACACACACACACACACACAAAAAAAAAGCATGCATTGTTAGGTTCGTTTTATGTGGCTGGTTCGAAGTGGAATCGCTTTTCCACTAGTGTTGAATAGACTAAATCATTCAGACGCTCTTGCCATTGTCGTGTCCTGCTCTGAAGCTGGAAGCGAACCAGGGGTTTATTCAGAAAGGCTAAATGCTACATGCATATCTAAAATCACCTTTAGAGTTTTAGTACTTGGGGATCCTTAGACCTACTCTTTCAGTTTTCCTTTTATTGAAGCTTTTATGTGTTTTTCCAGAAGATGCTCTGCGGACACCAAGGCTGCTGCCGGCTTTCTCTTGTGTGCTGGAGAAGATGTGTGTGTCCCTCAGTCCCTCCATACAGGCGTTTGAGGCAGACATGCTAGAGAGGCTGAACAGCGATCGCAACATGGTAACACACACATCATAATAATTTCATAATGCACTCAAAGGGTATTTTTTTTATCAAGTCTGCTAGTCTGACTGAAGTTTTCTTAAATTCAACTTCTCGAAGTCGGACTAGCACAGCCAGATAATGTGGTTGGGGGTTGTGGTTGAGCTACTCCTTTGCACCTATAACTCATTCGGACACAGGAATCGGTCTAGGTTCTCTGCGCATGCGTCACAGTTCGGCCCTGGGCTTTGATCTGGTCAAACAAAAAGCAGAAACCGACAGGATGACATTGTTGTCTGCCTTTGAGTAACACCATAAACACAAGATAGCATTCATCTACGTTTAGCAGGCACCCTTATCCAGAGCGACTTACATTTTACCTCATTATACATCCGAGCAGTTCAATTCAATTCAATTTTAATTAAATTTTAATTCAAAAGAATTATTTAAGTTTATATGGAATGTGAGTGTGCATGAATCAAAATGAGCAGATCGTCCCTGGTGAGGAAGCCGAGTGCGACAGTGGCAAGGAAAAACTCCCTGAGATGATAATAGGAAGAAACCTTGAGAGGAACCAGACTCAACAGGGAAAACATCCTCATCTGGGTGAAACAGAAAGCAGGAATTGATTTGCATTTATACAGTGTGTTAGGTGGCAGCCAGTTCAGCTGTAACAGTTGATGTTAATTGATGCTAATATGGAGTCCAGGTAGTTATTGGAGACAATTGCAGTCTTGAACTATCGAGC